>OZ038499.1:5737745-5830245 GCA_964036315.1 Acanthosepion esculentum | reverse complement strand
CATAAGAGTTCTCATGTTTCAAAAACAAGAACCAAAACCTTCAATATAATTATTAAAATTAAATTGAATTAAAGTATCAAGCTCTGTTTCATCCTCAAGCAAAATTTTTTGAATAACTAATCTTGAAATTTACGCATCTTTATAAACATATTCATTCGTAAAATTAATTACTATGGAAACGGCTGAAGCAATTATTTCAATAAGGAGCATAAGGGTTAACAATTTGTATCAACATATCGGTTACTTTTGGAAAGAGGTCAAGGTAGGGTTGGGGTGTCTAAATTAAAGTGAATGATGACATTCATTTTATACACATATCGTCTAGTCTGTTTCAGCGACACGGACTTACTGGCCTTATGCGTTATTGCTACATTGTTAAGTGTCTAAAGTTTTTTTCTAGAAGGGTTGTTTGTATATAAATGCATCATTTTGAACTACAATTTGTTTTTTGGACAACTTCATAAAGGGTTTTTTATCTTATGATTGGGTTAAGCTTTTAAACCTTTTATTAGACTATGAAATTTTAATTTTTTTTTATGCTAATTATTTAATGCAAAAATTTGTTGACGTCAGTTTTTTGCCGACATCAACAAATTTTGGGTGGTGGGCTTCCTAGACTGATCTCACTGCCAGTCTGGAGGGTTTCAACAGGGGAAGCAATGGCCATATGTTTGTGACCATGGTGAGGCTTCAATTTGGAAAACATCAGTTGCAGATTGACATGAGAGAGATGGGCTCCATTAGGCCTACTTGCTCAAGACACTAGGCATGAACGCATATTTCCCTGATTTTCAACCTAGACAGGTGGAGAGTACTGATCAGGTACTCAGCTGCACAACGACTGGTCATGAGACTACTGATAATGATCATTTATCTCATCTGTACACATACACAATTTATTTAATACATCCAAGTAGAGTGTATATGGAAATGTGCTTTCTAAGTATCATTCTAGCCATTTTAAAATGCATTATAAATAGAAGGATAAATGATTGCATATTTAATCAATTCTATATTTGCATCAGAATTTTGTCAGGTGCATTTATTACTTTTCACATTAGCACGAAACTAGAATGACAGAAAATTTTAATCATTTCGTCATTCATATTAACTTTGTGTTTTTCCATCACATTCTTCAAAACCTGAATCTTGATAAAATCTATGCAATCAAATAATTTGAGATGATTCATTTTTCATTGCTGCACTGGCCACACTGCCAATTCACATCTCCAGTTCTGTGATTTACTTTTTAGCGTTAGTTCACTTAATGAAATACATGAAACTATTTTCAGCACTTAGGTCACAAAAAGTGGGTCAGCCATTCTTGGAATGATGAACTGATGATAAAACAGACAGACATTTGAAAATGATATCAATTTAATTGGCTGGGGCATAAGACTACAGTCAAAAAATAAACTTGGTCAGTCATATCCAATAAGAAAACTGTTGCATTTTAAAGCTTTTTATTTTGTTTTATATACACTACGGTTCAAAAGATTGAAGAAACCCCCTGGTAATTTTTTAAACTGGCCCAAAAAGTAGTGGTTTTGTACTTTAAATAGCCGAAAATTACTGTCTAGTTTCAAAAAAAAATGTCATGATTTCTTTATTAGAAATTTTATTATGACAAAAAGAAAAAAAAAGCATTTTATGATCAAATTTTGCTCTCATCAAAATATCCTCCTTTAGCCTTGATTATTGCAGCACAAATTTTTGGCATTTTTTGCAAAAGTTTATCAAAGTATAAGTTTGATAATTGATTCCATTCTTTTTTTAAATGACTAAGAGCTCCTTTTCATTTTTTTTTTTTTTCACTGTCCTGTCAAGTTTATCCCATGCTAATTCTGGGGGTGGCTTCAAATTTATTAACTGTAGTGTAAATAAAAAATATTTTAAAATAAAGCTACAAAATCTATATTATAAAAGATCTGATCCTCTGTCCATCACACACTGTCTGCATGTGAATTTGCATGCATGTAACTAATGTATATGCATGTATTTTTTTTTTTATATTTTATGACTTGTCAACCTTTATAAGGTTAATTATTTAAAGCTGAAACATAATTTTGGATTGTAAATTTTTTTTTGCAATGATGATAAATTTCTGATACTAGTCCTACTATCTAACCCATAGCTGGGGGGAATTATTTTTATGAGCCTTTTTGTAATTTGTCAGCTACGGTAACAGTCTCAGGCATTCATCGCATGGTAGGGTAGGTGATGGTCTTGGCTGGAGCTGCCAAGCCTCACATCACCTTCTTTTTACTTCCTCTCCATTCTTTTTCTTTGCCTCAAAAGTGAAACAACCAAAATGAATTACTCTTCACCAGAATGGACAGTCAACGGCTTCAGTTTCCCAGGTATTACGGCTGATTCTATCTGGATGAAGGGAAGACTTCAGTTCGTCTTTGAATCTGCCTTTTGGGGGTTCACGATATCATTTGCCATCAATGAGCTAGCTCTAAAGAATGGTCTGCAGGAAGGAGCCATTCGAACGACATGGCCTGACCAGCCGAGGCGATGCTTGAGGATGGCCGCTTCAATGTTCAGGATTGCCATCCTGCCATTTGATGTTGAGGATCTACCCAAGTTTGGCTTGTTAGATTTGGTTTGTTTTGTTTTGTGGCATATCCACCTCAATGAGTTATTTAATTCCGACAAGAGTTTTATTGCTGGTAATATTTTCCCAAAGAACAGTCAGGGCAATACACAATTTACAGATATTAAAAGAAAAGAAAGATGTGGAGAGTCATAACCGCCTACACCCCCTGAAAATTTTGGCTTTCCCGACTTTACCGCTACTTTGTCAGTCCCACTTCTTAGATGTCGTCATTTTCCATCGTCGTTGATACCACACATGTACGAGTTTTGGTTCATCTAGTACCCCACAATGCTTGAACTCTACATGGCTCAGGAGGCACAATTGTGACTGGTAAAAGAGAAATGGCACAATTGTGACTGGTAAAAGAGAAATGGCACAATTGTGACTGGTAAAAGAGAAATGGCACAATTGTGACTGGTAAAAGAGAAATGGCACAATTGTGACTGGTAAAAGAGAAATGGCACAATTGTGACTGGTAAAAAAGAGAAATGGCACAATTGTGACTGGTAAAAGAGAAATGGCACAATTGTGACTGGTAAAAGAGAAATGGCACAATTGTGACTGGTAAAAGAGAAATGGCACAGTCAATGTATATGCAATGAATGAAAAACAGCATTGCATTCCATTAGCACAGTGATTCTCAACTGTTGTGCCACGGCACACCAGTGTGCCGTGTAATCCTCTTTGGGGTGACACAAAATATTGTCACAGCATACATATATATGTGTGCATGGAAGTAGCATTAGTATCTCAATAAATGGATAAGTCTTAAATTTATTTTTTAAGTTTTTTTTAATATTCACTTTTTAAAAAGTATTTTTATTTTTTTAATTTAACTTTTAAAATCTTTCTTTATTTAAATAAATGAATATTAACCTATTTTTTCATATAATTGTATTCAATATTCTTTGTTTAATTCAAAATTTATGGTTTTATTTCATAACATTTAAATGTATACTCTTTAAAAATATACGTGTGCAGTGGCTTAAAAAGGTTGAGAAACACTGCATTAGCGAATATTTTTTATTTGAATTCACATATCTATTACAGCTGAATATGAAAGAGCAAAGAAAGTCCTCCTCCAGACCTTACAAGAGGTAGGCGAGTCAGGACACCCGTCTGTTACAACCTTATTAAACCTCCTTGGTCTAAATGAAGAGAGATGTAAGTCTATTTCCTTCACATTCTTGATTCTAGATTCATTTTTCCTAAATGTCTACTTTTCTCATTTTATTATAAACTAGCTTAAAAGCTGCCCTATCGGGCAGCATTTAAGCTAACTGCGAAGGGCCCTTGATTGGGCTTTCATCACAATAGCTAGGGAGGAGTAGATGCGATAGGCAACAATAAACTACAGAAAATCTCTAAATTGATCAGTAGGTCCTTACTTTTGTATAAAAAATGATTTTTATTTCGTGGGTGGCTTTTGCTGGATTTCATAATTTTGATTATTCCCAAATTTATTTCTAAGTTATAAAAATTATTGTACAAAAAAAAAATTGCTGAAAACAATCACTGTAATGAAAACTTGGGAATTCAAAATTTCAGGATTACAGGTCTGGAACCCGCCTGGAATGTTTTTAATTTACTCACAGTCAGCATGATTCCAATATGTTGGTCTATGGCCTGTAGGAGTAAAGTTGAAAAAGTGGGACACACTGACATTCACATTTATTATATAGATGTATGTCAATATGTAAATAAACTTGTAGTCACACGATTAAAAAAAAGGCATTTATTTTATGCAACAAATATTTACTGAATCTTATTCCAACAATTGAACTCCCCCACCTTTTTCAAATATATGACGAATACCATTTTTAAATAAACAAACAGTATAGAATTGAAAAAAAGAAAAAGATAGGTGAGGCCTAAAAAGTTCATGGAATTATAAAAAGCAAATGATTTAATGTCTTGTTTTCACTGTCTGGGAGGAGGAGTCCATTTAAACATGAATAGAATTGGGAAGGTAAATCAGAAAAGTCAATTCATGTACATGTCACATGCACTTTCAACTTGCTAACTTTGGGAGTGCTGCGTTTGTGTAGGTGTTTGATATTTTTTAATACAGTGAAATTCTATTTTGTAAGAAAATGAAGGCTTTTAACATCTTATATACTAACATGTATATTTTTTGTTTTAAATTCATCCACCCCCAAGCAAGGTAATAATGTCACTAAGACGCAAAGGACTAATGGGAGTGAAATAGAATGCAAAGATTTTAAGAGAAGGAACCAGAAACCAAATCCTAAAGAGGAAACAAGGAATAAACATCTACTTCTATTCAAAATACTGGGGAGAGAGTATAAACTAGACAATAGGTGAAGCTATCTACTCCTATTGAGAAAAAAGAAAAATAGTAAATAATATTTCAGAGTTTAGGTGGAGATGTTAGAAGTATACAGCTGAAGTAGACTTTTTAAAGAACCAGAAACCGAATCCTAAACAGGAAACAAGGAATAAATCTCTACTCATGTTAAAAAGCTGGGGAGGAGTGTGAACCAGATGATATATATATATATATATATATATATATATATATATATATATATATATGCCAACTGGTCTAGGAGAAGGACAACTCTGAATTCAAAACCTGTGGAGGGTTGTTTGGGGAACTTGTGGCATGTAGTGCACCAGGTCTCTGCACTCAGCCCTTCAAAAAGTGTGGATGGTCCTACATGAAATCTTCATCACTATAATCAAACCTTATGTGCTGTTGTCGGGCTGTCGGTTTCCTTGGAACTGATCTACTTGACCCTCATACGTCGTATTCGACGGGAGAGTCAAGAGTATGTAGATGATATAAGAGGGAGAGTAAATTTGAGTGATACTCCAACAAAATGGTAAACATGTAAGACAATTTGGAAATGTCTGACCTTAAATTTACCTATGAACTGAGTTAAAAAAATTAACTCCCATTCTTAGACTGAATTCTTGTAGAATTCAGTAAATCCCAAAAGCAGAAACTCTTGCCACATTTATTTCTTTTTATATATATAATATATATTTTTTTTTTAATGGACTCTCCCGTCGGTTTCAATGTATGAGGATCTGACAGCTTAGTTGATTCAGTTATGAAATTTTGTGCGATAATCTTAAGTGGCATTTAAGACCCGCTAGTGATTTACAAAGGAGTCCACATATGGAGCAAGTGTGAGGATTGTGATATAAGATCACTGTTAGATTGGCTGATCTTTTAGATCTTGCTCTCGTTTTTTGAAGATGATTCAGACAAGCAGAATGAAAATTGCTGAGTCCACTAAAACACATTGATCTCCATTCTACCCGCTCCATGGCTAAGTGCTCAAAGTGTTATGTGGTATATTGACGGCTGACAAGTTGCTTGTCTTTGTATCTTAGCCATGGGCATCCTACATTTTATATATATATATATATATATATATATATATATAATCTCCAAACAAATGTTGTTGATTGACTTGTTTTCTACAGCTTATCAACACTTTGCAGGTTATTTAACTCTGTGTTAGTCACATGTGGTGTTTTGTATACCCCAAATTTTTAAAGTACGGTGGAACCTCAATTTAACTAACTAATAGAGGGAGAGGGTCGTCCGTTAAAGCCATTTCTCTGTTAATTTGAAGCCCTTTTTTGCGTGGCCTAAAAACACCCCTGTACAGTAGAAAATTGTTGTAAATAAACGTAAATACAGTAAATATGTATGTGTATTTTATTTTTAAGTTATTATATACCTTTAAATAAAGATTTTGAAAATTTATAAAGTTAAATCTGGAGTCCATTGGTTGTTGGACCATTACTTCAAGGTTTCACTCTACGTGTAATTCCTAGTTGGTTTCTGTTGCTCTCTCCCACTTCTCTCCTGACTCTGTGGAAGTCTGTAGCATGTGGTGAGGTGCAGTTGTAGCTCAGTTGCCATGGGAGACAGATGCCAGAGAAATATCCATTTTTGGAAATCTGAGGTAACTAGCACATGGTTAAAGTCTGAAAATATTTTTAGATTGTCAGATTTTTTAAAGATAATAATCGTTAAATTATACAAGTCTTACTAATTAACCCATAGCTGGGAGAGAAGAGGTGAATTCATAGGTTTCCCAAGGGTATTTGCACGTAAGTGAATGTAATGAACCCAACAAGAATTTGAACTCGACTCTCTCATTAACAATTCCGAGCCATTATCCATTACACCACCCGCACATCAAAGCTTACAGCACCTGATATTCCCAAGTTGTTACCCATCTAGGTACTGACCAGGCTTAACATTGCTTAACTTCTTTGATCATACAGGAACCAATGTTTCAACATGATGTGGTTGTAAACCACTTTTGTTAAATTTAGTCGACAATGTCTGTTCATTTAATTTTTTTTTATTGTATTTTTCCAATTTTCAAATAAAAAGTTGTACGTGGAGATCAAAATTTAAATAAATTGAAATTCAGGTTTTGTTCTCTTCTGTTGAAGCACTTTCGGCCATCACTGCCATAATCGAGAACTGGATGTTGTCAGTGTGTTAAAAAGAGAAAAGGATGTCTACACAAACACGTGTATTCAGTTATTTAATTAAATAAACAGAGCATTTACTTGAATATGAATATCCATCTAAAATAACATTTAAGCAAAACAAATTAAAAATGTCAGATTTAATCCATTTCATAATATATATATACATATATATATATAATTATATATTTGAAAATTATAACATAAATATGTTATAAAATCACTACAAAAATAGCCATTTTGTTTCAACACTTCTGGTGTCTTATCAAGTGATGGTGTTGAACACTATCACTTGATAAAACACCAGAAGTATTGAAACAAAATGGCTATTTTTGTAGTGATTTTATAACATATTTATGTTATAATTTTCAAATAAATAATTGTATTTGCTCTACTCTATATTGAGCACTCTTTTAAGAATAGTATTTGTTGGTTATTGGAATTTATTCCGTATACACCAATCCTATACTTGGTGTGTATATATATATATATATATATATATATATATATATATATATATATGTGTGTGTTTGTGTTTCATTAAAGACGACTGACAAGATACTGAGATTAAGCATTTTATTTAATTTTTCTTTATTCAATCTGTTCATACAATTGTTTTCTTTTCTGGACACATTGTGTGAAAACTGTTCAAATGTTCTACATTTCTAAGCGATTTCAGGTATTCTTTTAGCCATTATCAAGGATGATTTTATTTTTACTTTTAACTGAATGTATGGGTTGTGTGTATGTATCTAGAGTTATAGGAATGTTTTATTTTCTAAACATGGTCAGCACATTGTGGCCATGTTCATAGTTAATGTCATTGAGTGTTGGCTTTTCTTTTTTTATTATTAAGGCTTCCATTATTTTTTATCTTTTTCTTTTTTTGTACATGTGAATGAGGTTTTTTATGCTTGTATTTTCTACTAGTATGTTTTGGATGGAGTCTGGTAGGTTTCTGTGTGTTTGAATTAGTTCTAATGGAGCTGTGGTTGGATAGGTGTAACATAAGTCCTCTGGATAGGCATGTAGTAGTGTGACCGTTGTAATTATTTATGAGTTTGATCTGATCAAGAACACAGTTCCTTAAAGGTCATTTGAACTCGTAAATAATGTTGGTTCTTTGTTATTTTGATATTGCAGGTGTCGTCATTTTTGAAGATAAGGTTAGCTGTCATAAATTTTTGTAATTTTTATACAAAGAAAACGCTTGTACAAAAACAAGAAAAATTAAATAAAAAGCTTCATCGCAGTCTCATGTCAGTCATTTTTAACAAAACGTATTAAAAAAGGATTGCTGCCTAAATACACACACACACACATCTATATATATATATATATATATATATATATATATATATATATATATATATATAATTTTTACTTACCTGTCTTTCTCATTTCAACCTTCTACTTATTTTTATTGTAGCCAAAGGAGACCTCAACAAAGCACTTACGTTTTATTTTGCCTCCTTATCTAAGAAACGGATACTTGCCAAATTTCAAGAACACTTATTGGTAACAACACTTTGTAATGTCGCTGGACAGTTATCAAAGACAAAACGCAAACATGGTAAGTTGAGGAATCTGGAAGGAAATCATCAAATTGAAAATGTATATTGACTTTTTTCTTTTTTTTTTTTTAAACATTTTCCCCAAGCAAGGCAATAAAGCCACTAAGATGCAAAGGAATACAGTGTGTGAAAGAATATAAGAAAAAAGCATTAAGGAGAGAGGAAAATAATTAGAGGAATTAAGAAGACAGAAGATGACAAGTGACATTGCATTCAAATTTTTTAAGAGGATCATAAATGATTGGAAAGCAAGAAGCTGGAAGAGAGTTCCACAAGCGAGAAGTGCAAGAGAAGAAACTGTTAGCATAGAACTTACAGTTCCATCTAGCCATTTCAAATGTAAGGTAAGCCATTGCCACCAATCTAGTAGTACACTTAAATTCATGAAGTCTTGAAAAGTTAAAGCTCATCTGAAAAATGAAAATATTTATAGAAAAAGTTACAGGGGAGCTATGTTACACAGGTGAGAAAGTGATTGGAGCCAAGATGCTAGGTCAGGACTGTTAACATTACAGATTCTACTTCGAATTTTATCAAGTATCTCTAAATGCTTAGCAAAAGCACCATACCAGATGTGACAAAAATATAAAATGCACAGATGAATATTAGACTTATGAATGTGTAAGATAGATTCTGGCGAAAAAAATTATCTAGAACAACACAGAGAACCATCTTTCCTAGCAGCAAATCTAGACTGATTCATTATATTCTTTCTGTTTCATGTCAGAGGAATATGTTAGCCTGAGGAAAGGCAATGAGTTACTCTCCTGGAGGGTTAGCATCAACCATGCTGATGGAAGGCAAAAATTGTCCTCTAAAATGATTAAAAGAGAGCATTTTCATTTTGAGGGTGTTTAAAATTCACAAGCTATCTCAGTTAACAACAGATTGTAGATCATTTTTGAGGTCATCTGCTAATTCGACCATAATAAAACACATCAGACTTACCAATTACACAGGATTTAATAGTTGTGTCATCAGTATAGATACTAAGGACCTGGTGACATCGGGAAGGTTATTGATGAAAATTAGGAACAACATAGGTCTAAGGATAGAGCCCTGGGGGACACTCACATTAATGGAAAAAGATCTAAAAGAGTGGCCATTCAAGATAACATTTATTTTGCAATTAGAAAATAGATTGAATATGATCAAACATTTGTCCAGAATTACCATAAACTTTCAATTTGTGAAGAAGACCAGCACGCGAAACCTTGTCAAATGCTTTTGACATATCAACAGCCTCACTTTCACCATTGTTATTATAGCGAAGAAAACGGCGACTTACCTCGTCAAACCAAGCGACAGTGCATTGCGTGTATCCTACGACGGAAAAGAAAATTACCAAAAAAAGGGCACGTATTCTGCATGACATACTGAAGACAGAATATTTATTTTGAAAACAATTCCATCGCGGGAGTCGCTATAAAAATATTCTGATATGCAAAATACTGGTGTCCTCTCCCAGTTGTCGACGAATGAAAAATTGCTCGGACGATAAAAACAGTTGGTGTTCTCGAGTCAGCAGGAAAAAATTGATATATTTTGGCTACTGCGTTCATCGGGGAGTGAGTTATTTTTCTGACTGGTTATGTGCTTTGGGATTTGTGAGATAGTACCTGCGAATCGAGTTTTTGGCATTTCTTTCTGCCCTTGATATTCGAGTCTGAACTTACTGTGATTTTGTTCTCTGCGTTGTGGAATTAATCTGTGACAAACATTTTCTTTGCTTAGTTATTTAAAGCTTGATAGACTTTTTTAGTAATACCTGTTAACATATCAAAAGTTGAGCCAGAGAAGCGAAAGCCATATTGCTTGTATTAAAGAAGACTTCATGAGGTGTGATGCTTAACCAATTTGGACTTGATTAGAGCCTCTAGGACATTACCAAATTATTCAATTTGATGGCCTTGAAAAATATTTGGTGCAGCTCCATAGCAGGGAGTAAACAGTTGGTAAAAAAAAAAAAATTAATCAAACAAATGCATGTATAGTGACACTCAACAAGTTGGAGGGGGGGAGGGTTAGGGATAGTATGTCTTGTTCTGATTGTGAAATATTAGCCAAAGCAACCTCCCCCCCTCAAAAAAAAAAATGGAAAAAAAATATAAATTAAATTCCAGTTTTAATTTTTCCGAAGAGTATTATTTATATTTCAGCTAATGTCTTCATCTTCAGCCATTGTGCTCTCTCAATTTCTTAGGTGATTCTTGATCTGGGGTAAACTTTAGGGAATTTCAAATTGAGCCCTTTATTCAATCTACAGAGATAGATTGTTCTCATTCTTCAGTTCATGTCAAGGGATACCTCATCTTGTTCTTACTTTACCCAGATCAACAGACACCTGAAGAAGGCTGGAGAGTATAATGGCTGAAATATTGTGATAATAACAACAACAATGAGGATATTAATCTGTATGTAAATAAGGAAAATTTTGTGTTTTTTTATATTAACAATGGTTTATTTTCTTTCTTTTTCCTCCCTGCAGATTTTGCTTTGAAGTTTTTGTATGAAGCAGAAGATATCCGAAAAAGAGCTGGTTGGGTTCATGAGTACTCTGCTTTGGTTGTCTGGAATATTGGCATGGTCTTCATGAGAAAGTAAGTGAAAACCTTCCATTTGTCATCTCAGCTGTGATTTCATCTTTTAAAAAATTGTATAAGGCTAATAATTATCTGTATGCCCCCCCCCCTATATACAGTAGAACAAAAACAACTCGTATTGTTAACACCTTCTTTGAAACAACAGTTTCACTATCAGTTTATATATACATATAGATATTGAAGTCAACACTCAGAGGCGACAGTTTATTTTACGCTAACTGTGATCATCAGGCCATATGCATTGTATTTTTGCTCGGCTATTTATATATATGGGACAGGTCAGTGATGTATTGTGGGTAGTACCTACCTGTATATATAAATAGTTGAGCAAAAACACAATGCGCATGGCTTGACAATTACATTTAGCATGAAACAGACTGTCACTTGTGGGTGTTGACTTCAGTGTCCACTCCTATATTTACATACACTATCCCTGATATTGAGCAATTTATTCCACAAATATAGCATATCTTAAAACTATATTTTATCATTATTGTAAGCTAGGGAAGGTTACTGAATAGAATAATCGAACAAAGGTTGGTAATGAACAATAATACTTAGGACAAGAACAACACATATAAGATTCGCCAGCAATGTAGAGAAGTAGTAGTCAACTGCTAGAAGGGAGTCAAGTGAATTCTACAATGAACCTCCAATGCTAAACTATGTACAGTATTCACTACTGTATTTATGGGAATGAGGGCATATCATCCATAGGTATGCTACAACAATCACATATATATATATATATATATATATATATATATGTATATATAAGCATAAATTTAGGAATAGACTTTTCATTTATTAATCCAGCATATTTTAATTTATTATTTAAATGTTATTTTTAATGGATACCCATATTTGAGTAGATGCTCTGTTTTTATTTATTTCCATCTACTGGCCTGAATATTTGAGAAATCTTGTTAGAAGGATTCAAACCTACATTCCCTAGAGGAAGCCATCATTAGATTGGATGCACCTTAAACCAACTCGGCCACGTAGGACCTCCTTATCAAACAAAGCCGGATGTCAGATTTCACCTATTTCCTAAAATAAATTCTCTTTTTTTTATGTTAGGATGTGAAACAGAGTAGAAATGTATATTTCGAAAATCAGGAAGATATATGCTCAAAAGCGCTATTTGGGCTTTGTTTGATCAGATAGGTCCAATGTGGCAAAGTTTGTCTAAGGCACGTCAGATCTAATGAAAGTTCCCCCTAGGGGACACAGGTTTGAATCCTGCCGGAAGGTGCATATTTTTCTGACAAGATTTCTTGAATATTCAAGCCAGTAGATGTAAATAAATATACTGTTTAATAAATAAATAAAAACAGAGAATATAAGTATACATTTAAAATAACATTTAAACAAATAAATTAAAAATGTCAGATTTAATCCATTTCCTAAAATAATGCCCAGTGGCAACAGTCCGTTTCATGCTTAAACACAATTGTCAGGCCATGTGTGCTGTGTTTTGGCTTGACTATTAATAATATATACTAGTTAGTGGTGCATTATGGGTAAGTCTATTGTGTTATTCTAACAGTTATTTGGGTGGGCAGTAATGTTTATCTTTTGAATTATTCTAAGGGCTACTGAGTGTAAATAATTGTGGATTTGAATGCAATTTTGTGGCTATTTGGTAGTGTTAACTTTTTTACTCGTTTATTATTGATTATTTTATTATTTGTTGTTGGTTGTCATGATTACATTTACTTGGGTTTATGTGTGTGTTCGTAGTTTAATTTGTTTATTATTTAATTATTGATTTGGATTAATTTATTTTACTTATTTATTTTATTATTTATTTTTGTTCATTTTTAGTTTAGGACTTTAAGTTAACATTGTAAAAATTTGTTTTTGTGTCTGCATTTTGAGATTAGTTCTGATCGTTTATTTAGTAATTTGTGTTGGTCTGGGCAGGTAATTATAACTATTTTCTCGTACAGAGTTTACATTTATTCTGTAGGCTGATGCTGTTTTCCTTATTTTCCATGGTGTAAATTGTTTTTTGTTTTTAATTTCCCCAGATATATTTAGAAAGCATTGTACTGTTCACATATTTACTATTTGTAAAGGATGCTTTGTGTATGTAGCTTCTTTGTTTCCAGGATCCTTTAGTTATTCCTATGCACATTTTTCTGCATTTTGACAGTGGCTTGGTATATTACATTGTTATGCAAGCAATTGTCATTTGTTCATTGTTCTGCAGTTACATGTGGGTTTGATTTGTATGGATGGTTTGTTGGTTGTTTTCCTGTTATGATTTTTTATTTGTGTCATGTTCTCATTGGAACTGTAACTGATTTTTGTTGAATGTTTGTGTGTGTGTGTGTGTGTACACATGTAATGTTTCAGTTGATTCACCATGTTTGTATAGAAAGAATTCATATCTGCCTTGTTAAAATTCACTCATAAGTTAGCAAAAAAAACTGTTTACAATTAAAGGAATCATAAAATAAATATAAACTTGACCTCTAGAATTTTTTCCTTTTTTTTTTTTTTTGAAGAATCAAACATAAATAATTTTTAAAGATATTAAAATTTTTATAGAATTGTATAATTTCAGATGCCACAACATTAGCTACAATCTTTTTTCCTGATACATTGTTTTAATCATTTCATTCCATGCAAGGCAATAAAGCCACTAAGACACCAGGGTTTACCGAGTGTGAAAGAATATGAGAAAAAGAAAAATGTTATTAAGGAGAGAGAAAAATAATAGGAAAATTTAAGAAAACAGAAGATAATGATTGACATTGCATTAAAATTTTTGAAGGTCAAAGTTAACTGGAAAGCAAGAAGATTTCCACAAGTGATAGAAGAAACTGTTAGCATAGAACTTCCGGTTGCATCTAGCCATTTCAACTGTAAAATGAGGGGACCATTTTAGTACTGTGCTTAAATTCATAAAGTCTAGGTACCAGAAGGAAAGTTCATGAGAAAATATTATTTACTTTGAAAATATTTATAAAGAATTGTTACAGCGTTATGCAGTGAAATCCCTTAAGCCTCCATACACTTTACACTTCTAGCCGACCATCTCTCTTTCTCACGCTCTCTAATTATGACATTCTCTCTTTCTCTGTCAACCCGTTGAAGACAGGCTGACTGCTGACTCTGTAAACAGAATGAGGTGAGATCTAAAAATAGCATCTCCAACACATGCTGAATAATGTGATCTACCATAAAAAGTTGAGCGGGAAAAATATTGGAAAAACCCTTTTGGGTAGCAAGGCTTTGAGCAACCAACACCCTTTTCACTTATTATCAACCAAAAGGAATTGCGTTGTGAAGTTCAGTTCTAACTCTCTCACTCACTCACTCACTCACACACACACACACAATGCTGCATAAGGACATATATTTGACAGGCCAAATAAAAATAAAATAATAAAGGAAAAAAAATATTCATATAAAGGCTTGCTCAAAATATTTCTCTGAGCACCTAAAAGTTCTTTAAGCGAGTAAATTGTTCTTAAGGGGTTAACACTCATATAAATGTCTTCAGAGCTCTTGTTGAGGAGAAAACTGTTGGAAGATCCAAATTTAGTAGTTGAGTTTGTAGGCCGACGACAAGAATTTCTAGGTGCAAGAAAGCAGATCTCAATTAGTTTTTAGTAGAAGGCCGACGTTCTGTCTTTAGAGCCCAGCAGGTAGATCTTTGTCTTGAAACAGGTTCCAAAGATGACTTGTGTTCTATTGCCGACCTGATGTTATCACAATGTCAAGTACTCACTGCCAAAGAGGCACATATTCTCCATGTTTATCGAGATTAGAAATATCAGGAATTTTCCCTCCAAAATTGCTATACACTTTCCTGGCCCTCTCATTCGTCAGAAAATATATTCTTGGTTGGATTCTTTTTTTTATATTTTCCAGCTCTCTTGTTCATCTGAAAATATATTCTTATCTCTAAGCATCAATGCTTTGAGAACCAAATTTGAAAGCAGAAGAAAAATTTGGGGCAAAGATCAGGAAAGAGGCTAAAACATGAACTTGTAAAACATTGTAGTAATGGTTCTCCAATTAAATTCTAATAATAAGGCAGAAGCACTAGACCAGATGTGGCAATATTATTCAATGCATGGACAAATGGTAGACTTATAAACGTGTAAGATAGATTCTGGCAAAAACAATTGTCTCGCACAATACAGTGGACCAACTTTCCTATCAGTAAACCTAGCAATTGATTTATTACTATTGTTCCTCTTCATATCCGTGGAAAACATTAGCCTGAGAAGGTGCAATGAGTCACTCTCCTGGAGGTTAGCATCAGCCATACTGATAAAATGAAAAAGAACAATTGTCAATCACAATACCGTGGACCAACTTTCCTAGCAACTGATTTTACTTTATTTATAAGTTAAAAATAACTTTTTAACTTTAAAAATATAAATAAAACAGAAAACTAATGAGAATTGCCTAATTTGAACAGATCAAGACTTTGTTAGAAAATCTAATTCCACCATATAAAATTTCAGTAGATAAATAGTCAGACTGGTTTTTAAAAAGAAAGAAAAATGGCTTTGATTCCAATAAAGTCTATTCAAAGATCTAAAAAATCATTTCAGACCATTTCACTGACATTAGACAAGTTGTAGCATTTCTTCTTGGACACCCACCTGGTTAAGTTTTAAATGTCGCTTTTTGAGTGATTGCTGTGGCTTAATGTTAAAAAAAAAGAAAAAAGATGAACACTCAAAAGAATTGTTCTCATTTTATTCAAGTGCCTCAACAGTGAGAAGGGACGGTTGCTATGAGATTTTGGAAATGGGAAGGGAGGGACAAAGAATGTCAGAGCTTCTTGTAGCACTTGCCAGGGAGGGCTGGTTAGTTGACAAAATGGTTCTGCTTTTATGAAGCTTCAACATCTTCCTCTTGCCAACTTGACTAGGAAGATTCACAGCTCCCAACTCACAGTCATTCCCAATATCTAACTCAAGACTGAGCCGAGGTAGGAAAGAGTTTTGCCACCTGCAAGGGCTTTGACCTGTCAAGGCAAATTAAAGTGTCCTTCTTCTACTTCCCGGTTTGTTTAATTAGCAAAATTCTATATTGCTACAAAGTGGATGTAGTTCTCACTGATGGACCAGTTACTCAGCCTATACTCCCTTCTCCAACAGTTACTCAGCCTATACTCCCTTCTCCAACAGCGCCGGCTCTGCTGACTTGGACATGTACACCATATGCTGTACTGGGAAATGGCCACTGGCAAGAGGTCACAAGGGCGATTTCTGCAAGACGAGGGAAATGGACATCAAAAGGTGGGAAGAAGTTGCCAACAATCGCTTGTGCATTACACCGAGAGCTGGAGTGAAGAGAGAAGAAACGGAGGCTTGCTGCCTGGAAGAAGCATACTTGATGGAATGAAAACGACACATCAACATCAGGGGAGAGCATCTTCACATGCATTCGTTGCAGTCAAGACTGTCAGGCTCATGTGGGCCTGTACCACCATAGCAGATGCTGCACCACCATCAGCAATTGAGGCAAAACTCTTTGGGCACAGAGCCAAGGTTTCTTGAGACAGATGAATACCACACCCAAAGTGAATACAACAAAAACAGCTATCGATTTCAGTATTGGACAAATTGCAGTCATTGATGTTTTATTAAAATCAAAGATTCTTAATTTTTTAATTTTAGATTAATACTAAGGACTCTACTTAAATATAGTGGTCCACTCTTAAAAAAAAAATAATTTTTGTAGGTTAGCATTCATTACACTTTCCTTAAGTTATGATATTAAATAGTCTTTAGAACGGATATTTGCTTTGTCGTTTTTGCCTTCATCTTTAGTCATTTTACGCTGTACCGATAGAGCATAAAATTGATCCCTCACTTTTACAGAATTATTGGCCTTAAGCTAAGTGACTTTGCTGTTATTTTCAAATGTCAAGTTTGAAACTGTGCTAAAATTATTGATAGTTCCGGTTTTTTTTTCCCCCATTTTCTGTAATTTTTTTAAAAAACTTTTCTTTTATTTAGATTTCGTCATTAAATCACCCATCATGGTTGATATGGCACTAAACAACCAAACTAATAACAGTTCCTTTTCTTTGTCTCTAAAAAAATTTTAGTTTCTTAATTTACTTAAAGAAAAAAAAAAAACCATACTTTTTGCAAGTGGTAATGATGCAACATGATGAATCCTGCAATTTTTGTTTGCAGAAAAGTATTGTCAAAGGTCAGGAATAAATGCATGCATTACTCATAAAACGCTATCATAATATAAAAGATTGAATAAAAAGCTTTCTTCTTTGTTTTTGGTTTTCTTTGCAGGCAAATGCAAGCTGAAGCTTTAGTGAAACTTAAAGAAGCAGAAAAATTATATGCAGCAGTAAATCCTAGCCATTACGTAAATGCAGAGGTGAAAGTCTGGCTGGCCCACTGTCATCTTCTGTTGAAGAATACACAAGAGGCGAAGCAAATATGGTTGGAGGTCGTACGTGATCGAGAAATCTATCATAAATATCGACCGCAAGGAGAATTTGCTTTGAATTCTCTGGAACACTTAATTCGCCTTAGTATTCTGGACCCAAAAGTAAGCAATTCGCAATCTTTTCTTTTTATACAAAGCAAAGTTGTGTTTATTAACTCTTTTATTGTAATGTTTCTACAAGGCAACACTCTGCAATGGCTGTAAAATAATATAAGCTAATATACGTACATATACATGCAATACAAATCTGATTGTCTACTGTCTTGTCTTGATAAAGTCTTTATTATGACTAGGGCTCCAGACTAACCTTTTCACCATCATCCCAGAACCGTCTCAAGTCTATTGTTCACACTCTTCTAGAGTATAGGTACAATCAAGTCATTTAACGTATGTAAAATGACAAGCCTTTAACTTGTGACCCCAGATGAAACATGTACATTGGTTCCGACATTATTTTAGGCAAGAATACAGAATCTTTACTAGAGACCATCACTGAATTTGGTTTTGTGAAGTTGCAAAATTTTAGCAGAGTATAAATCGGCATCATCCCCTTGACTTTTGTAATTGGAGGATCCAAATGCTGAAGCGACACTGAATCTCCTCCACAACGGTCTATCGACGGCAGATATCAGTAATTCTGGTACAGTCGTACCTGTTCATTGTCCAACCAGTTTTTGTGTTGACGTCCTCTCCCACGCCCACCCTCAGCCGTGTCTTGCACAGGCTGTCGTGCCTTGTAATATGTCCAAGTCATGCCATTTTCCATTTGACATTGGCGAGAAGAGGTCCCTAGTGGCCCACAAAACTTTCAACCCTTTTCCACACCAAATTCATTGGTTTTATGTTCGCAATAGAAGATGCCAAGGAGTTTTCTCCTGCATTTCTTCTCTTCCAATAAATAAGTTCTTTAAATGTCAATCATTAACAATTTTTTAATTATTCCATTTAAAATACCCAGGGTGGTAGCACCTGTTGGGGTCCCAGCTATGGGAAAATAGTGAACTTCCAGGCCTTTTCCAGCACATTGAAACAATGTTGCCAACTACACTTTTTTGAAACAATGATGTTCCCAGCTATACGTTTTTGATATATTTAGTAAATACTGGATCTGGCATTAAATAACCCATAGTGGTTGATATGCCATAAAACCCCAAACAACCAAACCAACCATTGAAAATATATAAAAAAAATTACATCCAAGACTCTTCATATTCACTTTTGATTATTGTTCTTTGGAAAGGCATGAGTCCATTGATTCCTGCACTGTTCCATCAGCAGATTCATTGAAAAAACTATTATAACTGAAAGTGGAAACATTCAACAAGTTCTATGCTTTAAATTGTTTCCCTCCTAAAAGAATGAATATGCAAAACCTTCTGCCACAAATGCAACCTTTTTGATTAGCTAAGAATTAATTTGAAATAATGGCTACCATTTGAAAAGAAAACAAGAGAAAAATTTGTTTTTGTATTTAAAAACAACAAAAAAAAATTTTTTTTTTCTTTGTTATTTTTGTAGGAACAACAACTTTACGTTGAAGTAATTTTGAAAGAGCTTCCCAGATTATACCAGTGCCCGGGTGTGAGTGCAATCACTTCAAGGAAATATCGTCAACTCCTTATCAAATACATGGAGATATTATTGAAAAGTTCAAACAACAACATGAAATCTGAACCACGTCCAGGATTGTTTCTCACCTGTATACCAGACACTTGCCTTGCCTGCCAAGAAGTGCTGCTTTATGTGTGTCCCAGAGAAGAATATTTGCGAAAGCTGACTTTACTGATGCCAACTTGTCAAGGTTTTGACAAAATAAATAGCACTACTTCAACACCTCTGTTTCACAGAACCCAACAAGGACAAATTGAGAGCAAGATTGAAAAAAGAGATCTTAGGATCTTAACTACAAGTGTTTGTAAGGCTTCAAACAAACTTAATAATAATAATGATGATAATAATAATAATTTTCCCTACCTGAAACCTGAAATCTCTGATAAAAGTTTCAATTTAAATATTCTTCCTATATCAGTAAAAGAATTTCCTAAATCAAGTGAAAATGTGGAAATTCTTCGTCAAGAGACGCTTCCAAATCTTCCAGATTTTAATGCTTTATTTTCATTGGAAGAGAATAATGTGTATTGTGAAAACAGCCAAATCCAGCCAGAGGTCAAAGTGCAAACATCAACAAGACAAAACTGCACAACAGAAACAATTGGTAACAATAGCATAATAAAATGTCTCTCCAGGAGTTTGTCCAATAATAATAATTCCATTCCTTCCCGAGTTGGTTTTATAGTTCCAGTGTGTCCTTCGAAGGATTCAAATTATTTCCACTTACAGAACGAACAATACAGACCCATATCTCTACAAGCACAACAAAGCTTGAAACCATTTTGGAAAAATTACAGCATTTCTCAGGATTATTCTATAAGTCAGAATGAACCCAAGAAGATAAATGAAGAAAACATTTTTGATGCTTTAAAAGAAAAAAAAACTTCTGAGAATCTTAGGGAAATATCTAGTTTTCAAGGGCCTTTTTCAATCATTCCCACGAAACCAAATTCCTCTCCCCAAACAAACAAAACTCTTTGTACTAGCACCAACATCAATATTGATTCTCTCAGAAACCAAAACATTTTGGACTTAAAGCTTTCAGTGAATGACAGTTCTAAGCAATTTTCTAAGTTGACATCCTGGTTAGTTTCAAAGAGAGAACCTGTCGAACATGAAGAAAGGTTTAATTAAAATCTCTTGCAATAGGAACCAGTATCTACAGCTATAGATTTTTCACATTTAACATTCTCAGAGAAAGATTCAAATAACACCAGTTTTATAAACCCAGATCATGAACGACCCCCCTCACCTCATAATGAAAATGGCTTCATCCATTAATATTCACCATGAATTAATTATTGCAGATAATAGAATTGGATATCAGTTGAATCAGCAAGAAGAGTTAAAATTCTAGTATAGCCTCCTGCGTTCACTTTCACTTGGGAAAGGCATGTATCCAGCTCTTTTCAAAGTTGTCAGCATTAAATGACCCATGGAGGTTGATGTGCCGTAAAACAAAAACCAAACCAAACCAGCTCTTTTCCCTCCAGCTATGGGTTAAATAGCAGATTAGACCTGGATCTCGACTTAAGTGGCAACCAGTCTAAGAAAATGCTAAATTCCAAACTAGGAATAGGACGATGGGAGACAACTCTGCCAGGTTTCCCACAGATCTGTGTAAAAAAAAAAAAATAAAAATTCAAGGACTGAAACTGGTGCATGCATGCACAAACACACACACACGCAAAGTGAATGGTCATCAATTTCCAAAACACAAACTTTGTGATTTATCTTTTAATAGTTTGACATGAGATTTTCAAAGAAAAGCTACATTTGATTCCAATAATTCATGTCACATGGATCGGTTGAAAGCAGTGAAGAAATCAAAGTGTTGGAGGCTAAAACAACTGAACGTAGACTTGATTATGTCACACATTTTGTGTAACATTTGACAGTTCGGAGTTTTACTTTACTTGAACATTTTGATTGACACACTTGAATTCTTACTGCTCCACATTTCAGCTATCGAGACGACTCGTGGTTTGTGAAGCTCACAAAAATTCTTGATTGCTGTACATTTCCTCTCAAGTTAAGTATAATGGTTTTAATGAACACAAAAAGACATTTTGCCTACCCCTACTAATCATGGCTTTCATTGCACAGAACACAATGTTGACATCTTTTCAGTTCATCTAGTTTAACATTCAAGCTCTTATTCCAATTTTGATCTCTCTATGAACTTGTCCTTTACAGATCTTCACATGAAGTTCTAAGTCTGCCGTTTTCCCCGCATAGCTGTCAGCCGACTTGAGCAAATCTCGTGTGCAACTTTCAAGCTTGTAATTTTTGGTCTTCAATTTCCATAAGAATGGATTTCCGTCTTCGTCCTGCCTTTTTTTCTTCTCGGCCTCAAGGTGTTGGTTGTATGCTGTTCTGGTATTGGAAGCAGCGTAGAGAAGAGCCTTAGTCATGGGAACATTTCTCAGCACCTCTAAGTGCTTTTTTGGATAATTTTGGCATAGCCCTGTCAGAAATCCACATTTGATCTTTGCAGCATTTGGGTTTGATAAAAATTCTTACAAATTCATTCAGTTTGGAAAATGTAATTATTTTTTTAATGTACTCTTTACAAATCTTAAGTTTCATGATCATGCTAAAATTATCATCTGCAAGGAAAAGAAGAAATGGTTTATCACTGATATAAAGGGTTTAATGTCTTTACAGATACAAATCTGCAGTTTCATTGGGGACATTTTTCTGTTTTTTGGGGGTTTTTTTTTAATTGTTCACAAATGTGATGACATCTAGTCAATCATGTTTGTACATTTTCTAGCCATCTATGGTAGAAATAAAAAATTTAAAAAAAGGCACACGGTTGCCACATTGAACTTTTAATATAAAGCCAAGCAATAAAAATAGGTACCTCCACTAATTCACAATATCTAAGGTTTAAAATGAATTTTTATAAATGAAAAGCTTTCTTGAAGCTTTCAGTGAAAGTTAAAGGATTAAATTTACTGTTTCCAGTAAGCAGAATACTGTGGTGTATTTTAAACAGAAATTATATTGATCGGAATAGATTTTTTTTATTACCTAAATTGAAAATAACAGAAATACCTTTTTAAAGCAAACAGTAGTTGTTTTTAACCAATGGTAGCCATGTTTATGTGATTGA
This sequence comes from Acanthosepion esculentum, assembly GCA_964036315.1. NCBI lineage: Eukaryota > Metazoa > Mollusca > Cephalopoda > Sepiida > Sepiidae > Acanthosepion > Acanthosepion esculentum. The sequence goes on along the minus strand of OZ038499.1, from coordinate 5,807,808 downwards.
CGAGTGATGACAGACTTATTATTGTTCTACGGAGACTTTATCTGTTAAAACATAATTTAACAAGATGACAGGTGAGCCCCGTTTTATAATTTTTAAATACTCAGTAATCTTAAAAATATACATAAAAAATTATTTTAAAAAAATCTTGGTGCAAAATGATTTTGATTAGTAAATATAGTTTTCGCTTAATAACAATATCACCTAATGGAATTAAACTAATGTAGAATTTTGAGATTTTAAAGATTACTATAATCAATTATTATAGTTAAAATTAAAAACAAAAAAAAATGAAAGCAATCCTTATAAAAATTCATTATTCATTGAAAAAACTTTTTCTATTAAGACAATAGTGTCCTTAATAAATTTTATTTATAAAAGCAATTAAAAGCTTTTTCTAATTATTCGGAAAATGAGTCGCAGTTTGAAAAAATAAAAAAATTCAAAAAAAATTTTATTATTTGTGAATAACTTTTGAAAGTTTCATTAAAATCAAACTTTTGATTTTTGCAAGTATTTTTTTTTTTACCTAAAACACTAATCATTATGTCAGCTGCTAACACAAAAAAAAAATTTGAAAAAAAATTATTTCAAATGTGCTCAAAAGTACTCAAATGTCAGCCGGTCTGTAGATGAGATACAAATAAGTCCCAACTAAGACTGTCGATATCTCCTAAATGATAGGTTTCTGCAAACTTTTAATGCTGTTTTTGGAATATTCAGACTTTTTCTTTTCTTTTTTTTTTTTTTTTTTTTTTTTTTTTAACTAATCAAGGAAACAAACCACTGCTCACAATAATTGCCAAATATTACTGATGATGAAAAATCATTTTTCTTAAAGGACAATTTCAGCTTGACACACAAACACATGTGGCGTTTTGATTTTCATGAACTAAGGAAAATTCCTGGACTTTTGACCCCCTAGGAAATTGCACGAACCCTGCACTGCTTATGTTTCTAAAGAATAAAAGAAAGTAAATCTGCGGAGAGCCATGATTACTTATATCCTGAACGGAGATGGCATTTAAAAAAATAAAATGTGATTATGGATATTAATGGAGTGTCTTTCATTTTGATATATGTTGTAGATCAAGAAAATCCTGAAAATTTAAGTAAAAATTCATAACCTTATGAAAATGCTGATTCAGCAAAATTTCAACTTGCAATATCTTGATAACAGTTAAGAATTTTCACTTAAAATTTTATGGATTTCCTAATGACTATAAGATCTACAAAATTAAAATAAAATCTATTTTTTTGGAGTGTTGAATTAAATGGTGGTGGGGGAGGGGGTTGAACTTTAATTAGATGTTAGTTATGTAAACTGAGTTAATGAAGCAATCGGCTTCAATATTCAAAATAAAAACAAAGTATTTACTTTTAACCAAAGATTTATAGTGCACATCTACCCAATGATATTTTATGTAACAAAAGTAAGTCAAAATAAATAGCAAATACTTTAATGACATTTAAAAAATAAAATGAAAATGAAAGTTTGATTGGTTAAATGACTTGTGGTGATAGTTGTTTCCCTTCGTCAACATGAAGACTGACAATGTGATGGCCTGGAACCATTGCCAAACCCAAAATACGAGGTTCTTCATGTTCATCAGAGTCTGAAACAACAACAAATACAAACAGTTTTAAAGGTTTCCAACCAAAATCGAAGAATGTATATTTAACACACACACAAATTCCCACCATTAGCGTTTTGGAAGACTAGCTTGTCAACACTGCTACATAGTCTTATAACACTAGGAAGGTCATTCCAAAAGTAAAGCAACCTATTATGTCGACCTCAATTGTCAGAGGCAGATGTTGGTATGGGGCAGCCGGTCAGACAAAGTCAAATTTCATGCTTTCAAGCAAAATGTTTGTACAATGAATGATCTCATCCCATCAATAATCCAAAGTTTTATCGATAAAAATGATTGTCAAAAGTAAAATAACATTGGAGAGCTGGCAATTTTTTTTATTGAGAGAGAGAGAGAGTTAATTTTTGACAAGTGTGACACTGGAATTGGGATACCTATGCATAAGAGGAAACAAATTTTTATTTTATTTCAATGTCAAGTGTTTTTGTTTCATGGCTGAAGAGAATAATAAATAAGTGAAAGAAAGCATTTAGGGTCAAGTGACAACAAACTGAACATTGTTTCCAATTGCTGGTCTATATTAAAGGTCAGGCAATAAAGTCAGTTCTGCTCTGCTATTGGTGGTGGGCAGACTGTCCTTCGTATAGTTCCGATGGCCACCCATTCATATAGCTGGCCACACAAGGTAGATGAGCAGAGTTTGGAGGGGAGAACTGAGGATCACAAGTGTCACTTGCCTAAAGACAATAAGAGAAACAGTGTTCATGCTACCATTTCTCAACATAGCATACGTTTTCATCTTAGTTACCTTGTCAACATGCCATGAGACTTTCGCAGTTTTCAATGTGAACAAGAATCCAAACCTAACATCACTGGTGCAAATGGTTGGCAAGTTTGGTGTTGTACACATTTGTGCATCGGGATTTGACGTCTAAACGAGCCATGAGTTTATCCATCATATTTATTCCCTTTAGTTTTTCAACCAGGTTGCTTAAACTTTTTAATATGTGATGGGCTAAGTGATCCAAGTAGTGATGTTAAAATTTCTACTATGCCTTTCACTATTCTAGATAGGATGGGTTGAATTGGAATACCTGCTTTATGGCCAACCTTCAAAAGGCACAAAGTCTCAGTAATCTATTTAGGCCATGACTTGGCCTACTTATCAACTAATTTTAAGACAAGTCGTGGTCTAAATTAATAGAGTACTCAGACTTGATGATCTATCCAAAACAAAGTAGGCATTCTAATGCAATCATATATATTAGATAATATGAACACAGACAGTCACTATACTGTGTTGATTCCTACCGTTAAATTGCCCAAAGCATTTAGCCCTAAACAAAAGAAACTGGAAATGTCAGCTTGCAATACGAAAAGACAGTATTGATCCGCACAAAATTTGTTGCCAACTTGGGTCTGACTACAGAATTGATAATGTCAGTTTCCATACAACAAAGAATAAGTCTGGCATAGGGCCACAAATCAGGAGGCATCAAAAGGCTCTAGGGGTAAATAAACTAATGACCAGAAAAGGAATTTTTCTCACAATATGCTGGGAGTGATATGTTTATACAACTTATGGCTTTATAGGGGGGGGGGGTCTAAAAAGAACAGTTTTGAAAGAAAAAATGCATGACATTGGAAAACGTTTTTGACATGTTTCATCCATTAAAGTCCTAATGGATGAAATGCATTGCAAAAGCTTTTTTCCAATTAGTCACATATATATACATATACATATATATATATATATATATATATATATTATAGTTTTAAGGTGTGCTATATTTATGGGATAAAGTGCTTAATATCAGAGATAGAGCATATGTGAACATTAAAGTCAACACTCAGAGGCAACAGGCTGTTTCATGCTAGACGCAATTGTCAGGCCTGACGATTGTGCCTAGCATGAAACAGCCTGTCGCCTCTGAGTGTTGACTTCAATGTTCGTATATATATATATATATATATATACACACACACACACACACACACAAATTAAAATTAAATAAACCAAACAAAATCTAAATCAATAAATAAGTAAACAAAGTCAAAATACATGTAATAATAATAATAATCATCCACAATAAATAATAAAGCAAGCAAGAATGAATAGGGAGTAAAAAAAAAAGTTAACAAACAACTCTATAAAATGGCCACAAATAACAGCATTCAGATCCACAATTATTACTTCTCAATAGCCTCTGATTAATTTAAAACCTAATCATTACCACCCACCCAATAACTGTTAGGATAATACGATAGACCTTCTACCCATGAAGTACCATAGACAAGCATATATAAATAATAAAGCCAAAACACAACACACCTGGCCTGAAGATTATTTTTAGCATGAAACAGACTGTCACCACTGGGTGTTGACCTCAGTGTCCACTTCATATATATTTTAAAAATATATGAATGTTGACCAGAACACTACTGTGGTTTCGACCACTAAGGTCTCTTCAGGTGGTTTTTGTTCAGCAAATCAATCTACTTAAATACTTTGTTGTTGAGCTCCATTTGATTGATTTGCTGAATAAACCACCTGACGAGACCTTAGTGGACAAAAAACTGTGGTAGTGTTCTGGTCAGTGTTCATATCTTTTTTAAAATATTAAACAGCTCTGCAAGTCTGGTCTTCCAACTTGATATTGAGCACTTTTAATGCATATAATCTTAAATATTTCACAGTTTGCTTACTCTGGCATATATATATATATGTGTTACAGTTTAATTTCTATTACAATGAATCATTCATAAGAAAAGTAAATTAATAAAGTTAATGAACTTTACTGATTTACTTTTTCTATGAATGATTCATTGTTTTATATATATATATAAGTGAACATAGAAGTCAACACTTAGAGGCGACAGTCTGTTTCATGCTAGATGCAATCATCGGGCCCGATGATTGCATCTAGCATGAAACAGACTGTCGCCTCCAAGTGTTGACTTCTATGTTCACTTTTATATTTACACACGCTCTATCTCTGATATTGAGCACTTTATCCCATAAATATAGCACACTTTAAGACTATATTTCTTCATATATATATATATATATATTACAGAAGAAGGAAGACGTCCAAAAATGCTCTACCAAAAAATTGCTTTTCTTCCAGATGCAAATTCTTCAAATATTTCTAAATAATTATTATGGGGGTGGGATTTTTAAAATTTACATAAATTAACAAAACTATATATCCATTTAAATTAGCCTTAATATTTGAAAATAAAATAAACAAAATTTAAAAAAAAAAATGTAAATATCATTGACATTAACAAAGTTTCAAAAATAACATTAATGAAATTGCTCATTTCCCTCAAAGAGTCACAAATCAATTTTACACTATATATCTATTATGAAGGGGTCCCCTCAAATCGATAACTAATCAATATTTTTTTTATTCTGACAAGTTTTGCAGCCTAAGGAAGGTGTAAAGAATGTAAAACCTTAAAACTTATTTCAGAAAAATATTTTTCCATAAATCTGAACCTGTCTACTTTGTACTGATAGGGACAGGAGAGTTAAAATTTTCAAAAATTATTGTGAAATTTTAACTCAAATGTTTTTGTTATATTCAATCCCAATTGTATAAAACTTTCCACATCTCCCAAAATTGTATTCATTTTCTTCATCTAATCACTACCATCTATTACCATCAGGCCCATGTCAGATTTAGTAATGACAATTGATTTATTATGACACAATGATCTAAGAACACAAGAATGTGTTGAAGTCGCCAATTAAATGCCACACTGCCAACCGGTGGTGCAGCGTAAGTGTAAGCCAGGCTGTTGAGTTTGATCTTAAATGCATTGAGCTTACTATCAAACAAGGGGGAAAGAAAGCTTAGATACCTGAGCAAAGAGCACCTCAAACTCTGCAAAAATCCAAAATTAACCCACCTGGAGAATTCAAGTATTCCTCACAAGATCCAAGAATTACATTTCTGTCCCTATCAGTACAAACAAATATACCTGGAAAAGAGAAAATTAATGATTACTTTCATATGAGATTTTTTTTTCTGTAATTCAAAGAATAAGAAATTTTAGTTAGAATTCTGGAAGTTTCTACCTTCTTTTTATATTTGTGAATTCAGATGGAAGATTTTTCAAAGAATCTATTATTTTCTAACCAAATTTTCTGTTACAGTTAGAATGAATCTGCTCCACATCTTGTCTACCCAAATCCTCTTTAATATTAATTATGTCAACTTGTCATCAGAGGAACAACTCAATGTTGGAGTTTTTTTTCCCCCCTCTGAAAAAGTGTTATCACAAAAGACGTGTCACCATTTTGTGTCTTTAATCACTGAATAATTGTTAGGTCAGAAATTACTTTCTAGTTCTGGTACCATGTAACCCAATGCAACATGTGAAAGAGAGAAAGAGAGGCACCCCCTAGTAACTCCTATTAGCCTTGAGAAATGCTATGAAGCCCACAGCAGGGTATGACAATGATTTTTTTTCCTGTCATGAATAACAAACTTCTTTGACTTTTCCTTTTATTAAATACTTATAAGTTGTTCAATTTAAATGTTCACTCGTGGCTTGAGCAATCTTTTATTTACGTTTCTATTCATTATAATATGACATTAAAACAATTAACATTAGCAGATTTTGAAAAAGGTGCAATTTGTGCTGATTATCTCCCTTGTTTAATCATATCAAATTCAAGCAAAGCTAGGTGTTAAAAGCACTGAAATTTCAATGTTCACTTTATTGTTTTACAACTGCATTCCGTTTTGCTTTTTATAAAATTTATTATCTTTTTTTGTTTTTACAAGATATTGTATTTGCCTTCACATAAGGTACTTTTTTTATTTAATAAAAAAAAAAAGAAAAAAATGTTCTATGCCTAATACAGCCATTTTATGGATGGGAGATGAACAAGTGCTGTACTAGTAGGCTAGGACGTCAGATGAGCCAGAGTCCAATCAACATAAAAATTGTTACTAATAATAAAATATTGAAATACCAGTTTCTATAAGAATGCATTCAGTTTATATACATCAGTTTACTTTGTTTATATATCCCAGTATTTCTTTTCTGCTTTGGCAAATTTAATTTAGTTTCCTTTGAAAGTTAAAGTTACAATATAGGATTTCATAATTTATTCCAGTCTATTATTACAATATTATATTTACAGGCGCAGAATCATACATTTCCCTCTATAAAACCACTTTAAAATACATTTAAAAAAACATACTAAAATGTTTTCCCCACAAAATATCCTTGTAAAATTGGTGGGGGGGGGGTTATACAAAGGTAAATACAGTACTCCTAACATTCAAATCAGTAACAGTATTGCATGTCATATTGGTATAAGTATAAAATCCAACTTGTATATCAAATCATAAATAGTAAAAGGAGTCATAAATTGCTTAGCTTCCATTTCACAATTCTATTATGTCATATTAAAAATCATTTCACCATCAAACTACCGCAATCAGCTTTTAAAATTGTTTTCTCTCCAAGTGATGCTTATTTCTATAAAAGTTCATGTTCCTCAGAGTTTTTAAGAAATCTATAGATTCTCCATTTAGAAGAGAACACATTAATAATTATTCATCAAAGAATCAATAAAACAAAAATCTGGAAATATATCAATGAGAACGGATTGATCTTCACTTGTTAACAATTGAAAAGATTATCTTTTTTTGTTTTACTTTAAAGCGTTGAACATTGGCACCACATCTGATTTCAAGGTTTCATAAAAACAAAAATTTCAAGGAACCGAGTTTACGGAACAGAAATCATTCCTTTGAACACTTGCTTCTATATAATATTAAAATCAACACTTTTCTGAGCAATGGCTTACAGCCAAATCCCATTGAAGCACAAGTTCTCATCCAATCACCAAAGTTAAGCAACATCAAGCCTTATCAGTATCTAGATGGGTGACTGCTTGGGAACACTAGGTGCTGTAAGTTTAGATGTGCAGTTGGTGTAATGAGTAATGGATCAGAATGAGAAATCTGAGAACCAAGTTTGAATTCCAGTTGAGTTCATTACCTTCACTTATGTGCAAATACTTTTGGGAAAGATATGAATCTACCATTTCTCCCTCCCAGCTATAGGTTAAACAGTAGGACTCAGATCTGAAAATTATTATTATCTCCTCAACAATTGTTAATATTTACTTGAAAAAAAAAACAAAAAAAAAAAACAAACAATCTAATAATAAGTTTCACCTTTAAATAACCTACAAAAGGTTGATAAATCATAAAATACAAATTAATCGATTCTTTGAAAAATCTATATATGTAGTTGCTTTCAGCTTACAGACTTTCCAGAGGGACTACGTGTTCCAATCATTACATACATGGTCTGATATGCTGGATTTTGTTGTTTCACTGCATAATTATGTTATGTTAATCATTTGAAAACCAAGCAAAACTAAATTCTTCATTCTTTCCTTGCAGTTTTCAATTCCAGTTGTGGTTGGGAGAGATTTTGTTATTAAATAAATAGCTATGTATATAAAGCTACATATTGCTCCTAAGGATGAAAGCCTCTGAATTAATTCCTTTCTTAGAGGAAATCTTTTTTCTATTTTCTGTGACACTATTTAGCTATGGTAATTAATTAACTAATTAGCCATAAAAATTGAACGGAAAATGCTGAAAACAGAAAAGAAGGGTTAAGAGATATCCCGAAGGATATACCGATCAACATAAGAAGATTTTATTTTTTTCAAAAAGTCTATTCTTCTCAAGAAACCAAAGCATTGCATCAACGATAATTTTATGAAAAGGCAATGTGGCGATCTCTGACAACTGATTGATGATGCTCGTTAAAAGTGCTGGTTAAGAAAACACAAGATAATCAGAATCAATGAAGATGCAATCTATCGTTTGAGAGTGAATAGATATTGTGTAAACAGGTAATAATGACTGAGGAAATGGCCAGATGAGGGGGTCCATATATTAATTGTAGGAATTTTGGCAGGGCACAAAAAAGATTTGTGTAAAAGTTCCAGTTGATAATTCTAAACTGCTCATGATCTAGGAACAGGATAAGAAATCCGGAATAAGCAGTGGTGTCAAAGAGTTAATTAATGAAACAAGCTTAACCACACCATACAACAGAGACGCCATTGGTTGTGTGGTAGTAGTGGTGATAGGTGGAGGTAAGATAGTAAGAGAAGTTACTAACACCCACCTATACAAATTGGTGTGAGGTAACAATGTGAGGAGGTAGGAGTTTAGGAGAATAGCTATCCTATAACCACTCATGAACAAAAGGATCCCCTTAGAAATAGGAAGTAATTAATTTTCCTGGCCAAACAAAGGGACCCTTGTTGGAAACCGGGGATTCACCAAAAACCCCAGGTTGCGTCTAACCCTGCACCAGGTTTTGGTTGAAGTCCATGTAAGCGAGTGCCCTCAGGCAGTTCGCTAGTCAGCAGTAAGAGTAGCCGCAAGCAGGAGCCAGACAGTTGCTGCGTAGAGCTGACCGAGAGATTTCATGATTCCTGCCGACATGAGAACCTCCGACTTCGCCTTTCTACAAACAGCAAGCTATACTAACGAACGAAGCTAATCCAGTGCCTAAAAACTAAACCAGTTGACTTAGAAGACCAGAACTTGCCTAGAAGTATAAAAGTGTCACTCTTAGAAGAAATGGGTGGGGAAGAACACACGCTCATGGATAGAATAGACTGATAAAAGTTGATTTGCTTTCTTTAAACATACCCGAACCTTTTTGGTTTCCTTTTATTTGTTTTTGCTTGTGCGATGTCACCTCCAGTTGAGACTCACCTTGCACGATGGCCCGGGTGTCTGACTGATCTCATCTACCTAAGATCAAAATCACAACATGGGTAGGTTAGACTTGAGATCAAAGTAGTTACTTCGCTAACCAGTCACGGGAAGCGAGCCGAGAACGACGGAGCTGGTGTTGAACCGGTTATGTATTCTTGCCGTTAGAATCAACCGACCATCCCATTTGGTACCCTGACCAAAGGATCCTGCCAGGTAGTGCTGACTGCCGATCGACTGGGTCACATATTGGTGGCAGTGACTAAGAGTCAACCCCAGAATGCCCCAGTAGGTGTCACATTTCCAAAGTGCAATGATTCACAATCTGTAACAGAATTAATGTGACAAACTATTTTCATTCAATTTTTTTAAAGAAAATTATCACAATCCTTTCTGTTGCTTTCCATTAGGAAATTTTATGACTGATAAATTCTTTAGACCTTCAAATTACATTTGAATCTAACATGCAAATATGGTACAATGGGACTTGGCAGCAATCAAGATACCTACAAAGTCAAATGGACTCTAAATGAATTCATTTTAAAGATTTGGTGTTTCATGACCAACAATAAAGTTAGATTTCAAGACTTCAAAATAGCTGTCCATGGTCTGCAAACGGAGAAGGGAAATGAATCAAATAAACAAAAACTTTCAGGATCAAGTGTCACACAATCAGAAGCTAAGGACTTCCAGTTATCGGCTTATATAGGCGGAATAATAGTTGAAGTAAGCCAATTACCAGCCACTCATTGGCAGGTGACAAGTTGTCAGTGGGAGGGTAGAGAGGCAGAAAGAAGCTGCCTTCCTAGCGTGTGATGAGACATCAGCCAGAAAGGTCGTGAGCCAAAGTCACAGAGGCAATCAGAATATAGAAAGAGTTGCAATCTGAGTTCTTGCTGGCCAAAGGGGAAATCTGGCCCGTTAGTGTGTCAGAAAAGACAGAAGCAATAGCAAAAATGTCCCAAGTGTAACCTACCTCAACCCTCAGGCTGTGTTAGGAGAATCCATGAATAAAAGAGCTCAATATATTGGAAAAAAAGGGTTTCCATTTTCCTTTCTCACTATGGGATTATTTCATCTTCCATGTCCTTGTAGACATACACAGGGTCTTTCGTAGTTTTTGTTCATTCCAATACAAATGAGAATTAAAACACAACATTGTGTTATTTGCTTAGTTGGTATGAAGGTCCCGGTAATAAGTTTCCTCATGAATTTTGAACACAATTCTGCTTTAGACAATACTTAAACTGATACCTCTCCGACCATTACAGCAATGCCTATATCCTGGTTATCAAGAGTTGATCATCTCCAAAATCCTGAGCTTATCCCAACTTTTTCTTTCAATATCAATTTTGTTAATTTGAAGAAAAAAAACTATTGATTATGTGAACTTGTGAAATAAAAAATCTAAATGAAATATCAATTGTAAAAGGTGTGTGAGGGGGAGGGAACAGAAAAAGATGAAAATGTCTACCAATGAAAAGAAAAATAAATCAAAAAAACCTAAAAGGCAAGATTAAAAATAAAACTGTTCCTAAATAGAAACCATCTGTACATAAAGAGTAGTTGTCTGTGTGTCCAACTAAAACTAAAACACTACAATATTTCATGGCAAATATGTATACAGACTCATTATCACCCAAACCAGCTTTTTGTAAAAAAATATTTTTCATAAGATGGCTGAAAAATATCAATAAATTGTCAATAACAAACGATTATTCAGAGATCTTCCAAGCAACGCTGGGTATCCCTGCAGGTTCTTACCTATGAGTGTCCTTCCATCACTCATTTTGATTTTCATACTTTTGTTTAACCATTTCTCAAGTTTTCTTCTTTCATCTGCAGCTGCATCCTGTTCACTGGATTCCTTGGAATCTGGATCCTAAAGAAAGAAAGAAAAAAAAAATCAATTATCTTGATTTCTTTCTTGGCTTCTAAAAATGAAGGCAATGATTATCTATTATTGAATAGGAGTTATTTCCCTTAAAAATCAGAACTTTTATATTGGTTGAGAAACTGTGTTGATTAACAAGCTTACAAACGCAGAGCAACCTTCTCTTCTCTTGACATACAATTGACATGCTTAGACTCTGTGGAGATTGAGTGGTTGCTAAATCTACATATATAAACATTATAAATGTTATAATGTTATACATTATCACAGTCACTAGTCCCATAACCCATTAGAGTTTTAAGGGTACCACATGTACTGTTGCCACAGTAGAAGTGGTGTGTCTTGGCCAAGATAGCCTGATGTAGCCCAATCCCCTCCAGATGGGTTTAAACTGAGTTTTCCTTCTCTTAGACTGGTTGCCATCTATGGCTATAGAACTCGGTATGTCCTACTATTTACCCATAGCTAAAGGGAGAAAAGATGGATTCATACCTTTCCCAAGGTTATTAGCATGTAAGTGAATGTAATGAACTCAAACTTGGTTCCCCAATTCCTCAATCAGAGACACTATCTATTACTCCACCATGCTTTTGTTATACATATTCCAAAACTGGGAGTAATAGTGGGGAAGAGCTCCTCCTGTAACATATGTCTCAAATAGCTTCTGAGCTCCAAGCCAGAGAATGGGTGAAGACAGAAAACTGGTGCCTTATAACCAATTGCTTTGGGTAGATGGAACTTGACAGCCCAGGAAGGCAGTGTATCTAGGGGAAGGAAAATCCCGATCTTAAACCTCCACAGCCTTGCAGACATACCCAAAAACAGAAAAGGCTATGGAATTAAATTCAGCCAGAAAAGCTGGAGGAGCCTATTAGGATTGATTCAACTGTTACTTTACAAAAGAAAAAAATCGTTCAGTTTTCTATCTTTTTTTTTTTTGTTATTAATGAAAATAAATATCTTATTGTTTAAAATGGTGTACAAATAAATCTGAATTTTAATATGAAAATATAAAAGATGTTGAATTATCTCCCCTACAACGACAAGAGCAATTTTAATTCAGTTATTTTTTTCCGCAATCCTTTTTCAAAATAATTTTTATGAGCATCACTAGACAAGCGTTATTACACTATTATCTTAAGACTTCTAGTTTATCAATTAACGAGGTTTTCAAAAAAGAAAAAAAGAGTTCACCGAAACTAAAGGAAGTCATTTTGATATGAACTGCTCCGATGAGCTGCTTTCACTGGTTCCCAGACTTCTTGAATTTAAGCGTTCTACTAGGCTGGCATCTTGCTCACATCCTTTCACTGTTGAAAATGTTAAATGTAGCCGTCTCTTCTACTCCAATAGCTTCATGTCTCGCACCTCTCGCCTGTGGAACTCCCTCCCCTTTTCTTGTTTCGCTGATAGCCATAATCTCCAATTATTCAAATGTAATGTCAATCAAAGTCTCCAGATGCCTTGATCTATCCCCTATCCTTCTCTTCATCCTTTCCTCTATCACTCCTATTTTCTCTCGCTCCAATTCTCTGTAACCCCTTGCGTGCTAGTGGCTTCCCACCTTGCTTGGGGTGAAACACTTAAAAAAAAAAAAAAAAAAAAAAAAAAAAGAGAGAGAGAAGAAAAGCAAAAAAAAAAGTAAGCTTTTAACATTTAAAGCCTTCAGTCAATGCAATTCTTTTGAGTCTTATTTCCCCGAAATTCATGATAATTTCAAATAAGACAAATCCGGACAATAAGTATGTGCTTTGAAAATAACCACATTATCCTATTTTCATTGGTGTTGGAAATAATTTCAAACAATCCCAGTACAAATGTTGTTGCAATCCAGTTCTCTATTCACAATGAAGATCAAACGACATAAAATTTAGATAATAGGACAGTTTTGAGAAAATTAAATTTATTTGTAAGAACAAATAATTTTTTTTTTTTTACTCTTGAGAAAAATCTGATATTTAAAAAATGGATAGTTATACTGACTTATCTCCAAAGATTCACTAAAAAATGAGCACACATAATGAAAAAAAAAAAAAATGTCCAAAACTTAAAAACAAAGTTTTATTGTCAAGATCTTTGTTATTATCAAGAGGAAAGACCAAAGGATGTTTTGAAATAAAAAAAAAAAAAAAATTATTTTTTTAAATTCTTTTGCTCCCCACCACTACTCTCTTGACTCAGTGAGGGTGGATAGCACATGCGATGTGGCACAGTTGTCATGGGAGACAGATGCCAGGGGACTACCCATTTTCAGAAATCTGAGGTGACTAATGCAGGGTTAAAATGCAATGGGAAGGTGTGATCATAAAGAAAGATCTTCAGTGCCCAGGCAAATTTATGTTAAACAAAACTATGCCAGTATTCCCAGTAAGACAAAGGAGTTAGAATGTTTACAAACAGTTTAAATCATGGGCTCCTGGGGTTGGGTTGATGAGACTATCTAGGAAGCTGATAAATGCCTGGAGAGATCGGGGGGGGGGGGGATTAATGAATATATTGTGGTGACTTGCACCTAAAACTCATTAATTTCTAACCAAATATCGATGTCCTTGCTACTGCACATCAAAAACATGGTTCCCAGCAATGATGTCAACAAATTCAATAAAGAGATATTTAATAGTCTATAATTCTTTTTTTAGTATCTGTCTATATTTCTGAGATGAGGTATTATGTACACTATTTACATTGTTCACTCTATCGTCCTCATTTTTGTCGCCATATTTATCACAACATTTCGGCCATTGTACGCTCCGGCCTTCTTCAGATGGACACAAGGACACATGGCACAGTGGATGAAGGCATTAGTTAGATCCAGTGACAGGACCTAAAGAGTGTGAGTTCAATACCTGGTTAAGGCGGTGGAGAACTTGGAGAGGGAAATTAACAAGAGATAACTGATATCCATTAGACATAGCATGTGGAACTAAAACGGTCTACCCCAGCAAGCGAAATAAAGGGTTCAGTTCAACATTCCAACTACCTGAAGAAGGCCGGAACATACAACAGCCGAAACATTGTGATAAATATGGCAACAAAGATGAGGACAATAGTCCAAATAATGTAAATAATTCTTTTTTAATGTTCATTATTATGCATATCATTTATTATCGTAATAATTTGAACAAAAGTGTCTAGTATTAGAAAGCTTACAGCCATATCACATTGGAAGTATGATCACCAAAGTTAAGCAACATCAAGCTTTGTCAATACCTAGACAGGTGACCACTAGGAAATACTAGGTGCTGTAAGCTTGGATGTGCAGGGGTGTAATGTTTAACAGCTCGGAATTTGAAATTGGAGAGCCTAGTTCCAATTCCAGTTGAGGTTGTTATATTCACTTATGTGCAAATAACGTTCTTCTGCCCTTTGCTATGGGTTAATTAGTAGGATTTGTATCAGTAAATTATTATTGCCTCAAAAAAACTTCTTACAATCTAAAAATATTTTCTGGTTTTAAATAACATGCAAAAGGTTGATAAGCCGTAAAACAAATCGGTCAATCAGTCAAGCATTTGAAGAGAAAGAGAAACTGAAAAAGGAATAAGAAAAAGTAAAATTAATTTTACCAAGAAACAATAATAAAGAAATGAAAATGCAAAAGAATTTCTATCCTTAACACACTGACCACCAACCAAGAGGTAACTTGTGCTTGATAGTTTTTACAAGTTTTCACATGTTTCTGGTCTTGCCATCAAGGCTAATAGTAACATAAAAAATAAATTGAAACTAGGTACCGCCATTAATTCGCAATATCTAAGGTTTAAAATGAATTTTTATAAATGAAAAGCTTTCCTGAAACTTTCCTTTTAGCTTTAATTGAAAGCTAAAGGATTAAATTTACTATTTCCAGTAAGGAGAATACTCAAGTGTATTTCAAATTGAAATTATATTGACTGGAATTGATTTTTTTTTTTCTAAAAGAGCTGATTAGCACCCTTTCTTAGTTGTCTTTCATCGAAATTTAATTCTCTGTATAAAAAAATCTCCCAAAAATAAAATATACTTTTCTGAAACTTTATTTGAGGAATATTAGCTGATTTAAAGTATAATTAATCTGATTTGAAAAAAATATTATTTACTTTAAGTTTAAAATAACACAGAAATGTACTTTTAAAAACAAAACAGTAGCTGTGTTTTTAACCAATATCACCATGTTTTATGTAACTGACAAGGTGATGGCAGGTCATGTCATAAGGATTGTTGTTCTTCCGAGACTTTATCTGTTAAAACATAATTTAAGAAAATGACAGGTGAGCCCCTCTTTTATATAATTTTTAAGTACTCACTAATCTTAAAAATGTTGGAAAATATTCTCTGTAATCTAATTTTAGGAATGTTGACTTTAAATTTACTATAGTCATCACTCTTAGTCTTATTTGTTGATAATGTTGTTTATGACCAACTATACTTTCAAAAATGGTTATGTTACATATTTTATACACATAAAAAAAAATTATTTAAAAAATCTTGGTGCAAAATGATTTGCATTAAGCTTTTCAATTTTTGATTAGTAAATATAGTTTTCAATCAATAACAATATCACCTACTCAGACTCAAACTAATATAGAATTTTAAAGGATCAATTATTATAATTAAAATTTAAAAATGAAAGCAATTCTTGTAAAAATTCATTATTCATCGAAAAAAAATTTTTTTCGAAAGACAACAGTGTCCTTAATAAATCTTACTTAAAAGCAATTAAAAGTTTTTCTAATAATATCAGTTTTATTACATTTTTTATTTTATGATTCAGAGCAGGTTTTCGGGTAATAAGTAGTAGTTTGAAAAGAAAATATTGATGATTTACATTCTCCAAGGATTCCTGCATCTAACTAATAAAAAAAAATAGGGTTGAAAATTTAATTTCTTGAAATTTCATGAAATTAAGTAAGTGGGGGGAGGTAACAGATGTAAAGAAAAAAAAATTTTAGCAAGATTTTCTAAAACAAAAAATTTCAAAAACAATTTCATTCATTTGTGAATAAGTCCTGAAGGTTTCATTTAAAATCCCACAATTATTTGATTTTTTGCAAGAATGCCTAAATCAATGTTTTCCACCGGAAAAAAAAAATACTACTAATCGTAAATATGTCGACCGCTGATGTAAATAAAATAAAAAAACAAAATTTCGAACGTGCTAGAAAGGATTAAAATTAAAAACATTAATAAAATAACTAAAAAATACTTTGGTCTTTCCTCTTAATAACAAACATTTAGACGATAAAACTTTGTTTTTATAAGTTTGGGGCCTTTCTTCACCGTGCTATGCCGATTTTTTTTTTTTTTTTCCCCCAGCTAAAAAAGTGGAGGTACCTCTATTTGAAACTGAGATCGGCCGACGACGACTACAAAAAGTGAAAACTAAATTCGATTTTCCATACAGAGATTATTTACATTTCCAGAACTAATAAAAAAAAAAAGCTGCTCAAGTGATTTTCATGAGTTTTTTTGGTTTGTGAGTACGAGTGAGAAGAGCTCTTCTTTTACCGACCACAAGTTATTTTTCTGAGGGTGTCAACAACTAGTCAGTGTATATTATTCGTAGTGAAACTTTTTTTAGTATAAAAAAAAATGTAAAAGACTTCAGTTGAAATAGTTTCAAAAATTAACCGAATTGAAAAAAATGATTTGCCTCTAAGTTTGTTAAAGTTGGTGTCTAGTCAGTTCGTAATTGACCTCTAGCAGTCAACTGAATTGTAATATTGATATTTTTTTTTACATGTCTGGAGTTCGATGAGGGTCAAAGATTCTATGATGAATGAAAGTGTCGGCAGTAAAAGGTTTGGGGGAACCCTTGGTTATGGTAAAGCTGTGAATTAAAAGAATAAAAAGAAATAGACATCAACAAAAAAAACATAAAAGATTCTTTTATTTGCAAATTGTCCCTCTTTCTTTTTAAAAGAAAGAGGGACAATCCACTGTTGTTATTTGCAAATAACAGTAAGGATGCCAAAGTTTGTTTTCAGACATAACACTTACGTCAAATAGTGGGGAAAAAATGCAAGTATAACGTTGTATCAACAAAAAAGAAAAAAATGTCCAATTGAATAAAATAAATCATCATGACTTTTTTTTTCAATCATTCGGAGAAGATATCAGAAATCAATAGCCTAAGCAATAATACAGACTTAAAACTAAAATTCATCAATTAACCTTATTTACTACTTCTTTTCTAAAGATAACCCAAATATTTTAATATCTTTATAAATAAGCTTTCTTTAAGGAAAGCATTGTATATTAAAAAATGAAACAATCGTCTAAGAAATTTGTTTTCGATTGATAGACATTTATTACGCTTCTTAACAAATTTTTTTTCTATTTACAACTTCATATTAATAATTCGTATTTAAAGTTCATACAAATTTTAAAACTTTTTGTAAATGAATTATTATTATCCTAATAGACACTAATTTATTGATAAAAAAGAAAAACAAGATGCGTAATATTAAAACTCACCACCACTTCACCCGCCATATTGGGTTTTGATTCAATGTATTTGAAAGCCAAACAATTTATTCGTATTTAAACCCATAAACTTGATTTTTTTACAAATAAAGCAAACATTTAAAACATTTATTATTTAACAAAATTAATTTCAAAATTAACTTTAAATATTTTTATTTTTTATTTAATTTCTAAAATGTTGTTTATTGTCGCACTTTTTATCGAATTGTCTGTTGCTAAGCAACATTGTTTTGCATAAAAGTTTTGTTGACATTGTTTTTTCTTTCTTTTTCTTTGGCGAAAGTTTTGAAATTAATAAATTTGTCTTCGAGGAAATGGTATCAAGAAAGTATTTTACACCGAGAGAAGTTTCCTTTCACAATACAGAAGGCGATCTGTGGGTTTCGTTTTTGGGTACAGTTCACGATTTGACCAAACTCTGTGAACGTGAAAAAGGTAATGTTTTTTCTTTTTAGTCTGGCACAAGGATACAATAATAGAGCACTCTATAACAGCGAACTCAATTCACTGACAAGAGATTGCTAACTATATTTTTAAATTATATAGCAATAAGTTTAAAATATTTTTTTTAAATTCACGCCGTAAATTAAAAATGCGAACTCATAAGAAATAATTCAATTTTGATATTCCGAACCAAATAATTTTTTCAATTTTTTTTTATATGGTTTTTAATTTGTATCTTAAACATTTAATTTATGGAAAAAAAAAAAGAAAAGAAAAAAGAAGCTCATCCACTGTTGGTGTCCATTGTAAAATTGGCGGTTTAAACATTTTTTTCTTTTAATAAAGTTTATTAAATCTCCGGTTCCGACAACTCTCTTATATCCGGGTTACACTGTATTTAATTTGGTTTTATTGAGCCAGACTAAAGATTAATCTGGTAATTTTGTATATACAGTGTAACCCGGATATAAGAGAGTTGTCGGTACCGGAGAAGAAGTCTCTTATATCCGGGTATGGTCTATTATATATACATTAAACACAGGCTCTAATTTGGGACCAGAGAAAATCTCTCTTATACCCGGGTTTCTCTTATATCCGGGTCTCTTATATCCGGGTTACACTGTACATTGATTTCGCGATTTTATAAATTTATTTGAATAATTTTTAATCAACTCTATAGACTCTAATGTGGAAAAACAAACTGTATTGTAAATTTAAAATAATGGTCTCTAAAATTTAGATTATTCTCAAGTTTTATTTTAAATGACTTTAAAAAAAAACAGCATTTGAAAATAAAAATAAAATGATGCTTGACAACACCCTGTCTGTCCATTTACACTCAAAGTGTTTATTTTACTTCAATAATTAAATTACTCAAGCCGATGTGTGGAGGTTCATACCCTAGGCAGGACGTCATTGAGAGAGCTGGGGTCATTACCCAGCACCTAAGGCATTCCCAAAAGAAGAAGTGCTCAAGGGGCTTGAGCAATTTTTCCACTGTATTGGTGCTTAAACCCTTTTTAAACCTTGGCCTTGTGTCACACTTGGTAGCAACGTGGCTAGTCTGAAAAATCTCTTTATTTTGGAAGTTGTCTCTCCAAGCAAATAAAGACTTTAAAAAATTGTATTAACTAACACAACACTTTGAGATTTTTTAGCATTAGACTTTTATAGACATTTTTATATAACATTTTTCAGTTCAGTTTTTATTTATAATGAAGAGCATTTTTAAATGACTCTTGTAGATCACTTGCAATTAAAAGGTGACTTTTCTTTCTTGGGTATAACAACTGAATTGACTTCATCTAAGTCACAATTTGATAATGTATACACAATACAATAACTTTCTTTTGACAACTCCTCTAACCAAACTGGTGTCAATGCATATCAATTCTTAAAATATATAGGTTACAGGGCCTGGTTAGACAATAACCGTCATAGTGTAGCAGAAAAACACAATTCACACATGGTTAGAGATAACAAATTCAAGCCAAATTTATACAATTATTAAACATGTCTCTCTAACTACACACCAATTTTCGTCTAGCTAAGTCACACACATGCCACACTCTACACAAAACAAATTTTAAGACAAATATACCAGTGTGCTGGCCAATATCAATGTGAATCTCACTTGCTGCAGATGTTTACAGCAACGTCCATGCATTTTCCTTATATAGGCTATAAGAGAAGTCGGACAGCAGAGAGAGAGAGAGACTTCACACACACATGCTAACCATAGAGGCTACACGAAAGCATGGCTGACTGCCCGTCTGACCATTAGACTGTGAAAACCATCTTCTGTGAACAGAGAAAGAGAACAGACTCCACTATCGACACAACAAGCCCAAACTGATAACCAAAAAGCAGTCTGCCGGTTTAAGCATAATCCTTTTTCACACTCTTATTTAATACATTTGTACATTCAAATGCTAGAGACATTTTCATATCTTGTAATTGAAAATGGAAGTGGATTAGATAAAATACTCAAATAAAAACAAAAAATTGAATCTCCCAGCAACAATTAAAAGGAGTGCTGGGATATATCTCTACCCAGGTTTTTGTTGTTATCTGAGTGTTGGGATTCCAAACATTTAACAACAACAACACATCTTTTAAATGAAACATAAAAAAGTTTATTTTTGAAGGAAAAGTAGAAGCAGAACAGCATTTGAAATAACATTTCTATATTCTTTTCAGAAATATACAATAACAATAAAGTGTTCAATTTCCCTTGCAGTGTTCGGAATCCGGTGTGAGATGTGCGGACAGACTTACTTTATGATGGTCAGCCTAATGTGTACATTAGTGTATAGACAAAGGCTTAGTCAGCTGCTGCTGGCTCATCTCTTCAATTGTGTACATGTGTGTGGGTGCATGTGTATGCACATGTAGATCAAACTGGCCACCAAATATTTTTGAACCCTGAGAAGCAGTATGCTTCTATTTTTATATCTATAAAGAGGATCCAAAATCTAATTTCACATAGAGGTGTTAAGTTTTTGAACACAAGGTTTTCATTGGTTAGAAAATAATTTCACACTGGCTCATGGAAATCTTTTTCTTGAATTTGCGGGCATGGTGAAGAGAGTTAATATTCAGTATTTACATTATTCGGACTATTGTCCTCATCTTTGTTGCCATATTTGTCACAACGTTTCGGCCGTTGTACGCTCCGGCCTTCTTCAGGTGGTTGGAATTTCGAACCGAACCCTTTATTTCGATCACTGGGGTAGACTGTTCTAGTTCCACGAGCCATGTTTGATGGATGTCAGTTATCACTTATCTCCTGGTAATTTTTCCCTCTGAAAGTTCTCCACTGCCTGAACCGGGTATTGAACTCACACTCTTTGGGTCTGTTACTGGATCTAACCAACGCCTTTATCCACCGTACCATGTGTCCTTGAGGTGGATAAAGGCGTTGGTTAGATCCAGTAACAGACCCAAAGAGTGTGAGTTCAATACCCGGTTCAGGCAGTGGAGAACTTTCAGAGGGAAAAATTACCAGGAGATAACTGATAACTGACATCCATCAAACATGGCTCGTGGAACTAGAACAGTCTACCCCAGTGATCGAAATAAAGGGTTCGGTTCGAAATTCCAACCACCTGAAGAAGGCCGGAGCGTACAACGGCCGAAACGTTGTGACAAATATGGCAACAAAGATGAGGACAATAGTCCGAATAATGTAAATACTGTACATAATACCTCATCTCAGAAATATAGACAGACCCAGAGTTAATATTATTATTTTCTAAATGGTCCAAAAATAACATATAGTAAGTCTACAACTAAGTACAAAGTATTTTGGTGGTATTTGCCCCAGTAATGATTGTTTATCAAACAAACCTTCTGATAGGGTTTTATTGGTTGAAAAAAATATATAGGATTTAATTCCTATAGGAGCAAAGTTAATTAAAAGAACAAAAACAAGAAGCTGTGGAGAGTCATGATTGGCTGCATCTTGAAAGGATATGACACATTAAAGAACCCAATTCATTCAATGCTGCTCAAGTCCTTTGTTGTTGTTCTTCTTCTGTGTGCCATGTCCCTTCAGGACATTGCGATTATGGCTCTCCACAATTTCCTTTCCTTTGTAGCTCTTCATATATTTTTTTAAATTTTTGTTATCTCACCTAAAATTTGTTCTGCCATCTATTTACTCATGCTCACCAGGTAAGTGATGAATTCTTTTCCTCTGTCCCTCTTACCTTCAATTCATCCTATGAGCATCAAATTTTCCAAGCCCTCTTTCCTATTCTAAAAACTGGTTCTGTTGTCTTTGTTTTTGAGATGTGTATTCTCAGTTTATTTTTTCAATCATACTTTCCAACCTGTTCATTCTCCAGCCTTCTTGAGATGTAGGTTTCACCTGTTCAGTTCATTCAGATGGCTGTAAATTGCATTCATTCCTTGGGATTGAATTTTAAAATTTTCTTTGCCTAACTTTTCTCCATATCAATATCTGTTTTTAATTTGAGTAGAGCCTCCCTTGATCTCTTCACTGAAATGTTATAATGTAAAAACACAGATGAGGATGCTAGTCTAACTTGTTGAACTATGGAAAAAAATAGAGTGTTAAAAGGATGTTTTTCCCTTGACACTGCTGTTATTTTAACTACCTTCCCTCCTCAGTAATGATTGTTGTTTTAAAAAATGATGGTTAAAATTGTAATAAAACCTAAACATGTGATGAAAGTGAATTTATACATGTTTTTGTTTTTGAGAATTTACAGCAAAAATATTAAACACTATTTATTAGGTTGTTTATTGACAAAAACAATTTTATATTTATAACATTCTAAAAACTGATTAAAACGAATGCAATGCAGTATTTATCATTTACCAATTTATAAAGAAATAAATATGAAAACAATTTTTTATTCATAAATTTATAAACATTTACTAAATTATAGAAATATGTGAATCAACCGTAAGGAAATCCTTATTATTTACCATTTTATAAAGTTTGAATCAATTGGCAATTAGCCAATGTTTTGCCAACCATTCCAATAAACAATCTAATAAATAAATAGTGTTTATTATTTTTGTTGTAAATTCTCAAGAACAAAGAAAATGCAAAATTCACTTTCATGTTTAGGTTTTATTAAAATTCTAAGCAACATTTTTTAAAGCAATAAATACTGCTGAGGAGTGAAGTTAGTTAAAATAATAGCGATGTCAAAGGAAAAACCAGCTTTTTGACACTGTGTGTATGAAGGTGTAAGTTTGCCAGTTTTATCTTGTCGAGAGGGGAGGGAATGTTTATAAAATATTTTTATTCTGCATACATTCATTTTTGGTAATCCTTATGAAAGCTTTTTGATTGCAGGTGTACAGGTTCTTCTCTTCCTTGGGTTTCAAATTATTATAATTGACAATTAATGGTTATCCGCTTCTGGGCTATATTTTAAGAGACAGGTCATCATCTTAAAGATCTTAAACCATTTTGAGACGGCAGGGTCAAATATTTCCCATTTCATCAATTCTGTAAGCAGCTTCAATGGCTTTGAAGCTGAGTTCAAAATAATGTCACAAAATTTCTAGATTAATTATACCCACCATTATAACATCCCCACCACCAAAAAAAAGATGCTGATGCTGATACTGTTGTTGCTGTGGCAGTGATGGTGATGATCATGATGATGCTGTGGTGGTTGCGTCATTGTCTTTAGATATCTACATAAAATAAGCTTTGGTGTAAAGGTCTGTAAAAATAAAAATACTTTTGATATAGCGTATTATAGTAGGTGTCCATTTACCTTGCAAGATAATGATAGCACCCTATTTGGTCAAACATTGTCCTTTTGCAAGCAGCGTCAAGAGTGACTTAACAGTCCAATCTTTGTATGGCACTGTCTTCTTCAGGTGTGGCAGATGAAACTAGAATGTGGAATGAAGGCCTCAGATTGCTCTCTCTGCTTCCTGCAATGTCTTGTGATCTCCAACAATTGGTTTTGCTTTTCCCCATTCTTCATGACTTAACTTTTAACAGCATGCCACCAGCTGCTACAATCATCAACTAGCTGTTACCACCAACCAGAGTCGATTACCTCTAATATATAACAATTATATTAAATCATATAATGAAGTCATACATAGACTTTAGGTGTGGGAATGAAATAAGCTTTGGAATAAAGGTCTGTAAAAAAGGAAAATACTTTTGATACAGCCTAATAAAATTCTTGGAAGAATACGGAAATTTGCCAATCAATGTTTATTTTATTTACTAATGTCCTTATCTTTGCTGTTAGAATCACAATGTTTTTTCTGTTGCACTTTCTGATCTTCTTCAGGTGTCTGTCAGACCTTGTAAATTTCAAAGAATTTTGAACAGAACACTTCATCCAGTCTACAGGTGCAGAATGTTCTCGTTCTACAGACCATGTCTTGGTTAATCACCCTTTTGACGACTGAACAGTTATCACTCGTCCTGTTTCCATTGAATCTAGGTATAGCCTTATTAGCTGACCCAGGGATTGAACTCATAATGGCTATGTCATGAAATTCACTATCAATTATAGAATTAAAGTATTGGTTAATGAATTTGGTGTTACAGCAGTTCTGTCCTGGGTATGATGATAAACTACATCCAGCAGCAAGGCCTCTGATCGAGAGGTTTTGAGGAGCATGGAAGCACCTCTTACTTGCTATTGTTTCTAGGTCTACCTTGACCTAGGGTGGTAACACTTATTAGGGTTCCAGCTATTAACCCCCAAAATGGTGTCAAAACACTATGTAAGTATAAAAAAAATTTATAGTATAAATACCAGCAATACATTTTTATAGTAAAAATACCAGCAATACATTTTTCATAGTAAAAATACCAGCAATACATTTTTCATAGTAAAAATACCAGCAATACATTTTCATAGTAAAAATACCAGTAATACATTTTCATAGTAAAAGTACCAGCAATACATTTTTGTAACAAAAAAAAATTTACTAGCAATACATTTGTCTAAGAGATTACTAATGCTCCCAATAAAATTAAATTTCGGCATTAAATGACCCATAAGGAGTTGATATGCCGCTAAACAAACAAACAAGCCGTTGGGATTGAAAGACACAACAAAATGTTGTGATAGTAACAACAAAGATGAAGAAATTGCTAATCAAGATGAAGCAAAGAAATGATGTAATTAAATCAAACCTGAAATTAACATTAATAATTGACTATTTAAAAACTTGATAATTCTTTTTTTTTTTCAGGAAATATTCTTCTAAAGCCTATACTTCAAGCGGGCGGCACAGATATTTCTCATTGGTTTAATCCAAAAACTCATGATGTAAGTAAAAAAAAAATCCTTTCAGTTAAACATTTTAAAATTCAATTAAAATTTAAAAATGTCCATGACTCAAAAAGTTCACATAGTTTTCTATATTCTATTTTGAATCAGTTTAAAAAGAAAAAAAAATCTTCTAAATGCTAAGTCTGTAAGAATTTTCTGTGATATGAAATCTATACACATCATTTACCTTCAAATAACCTTCAGAAGAGTACACCTATAGTTCATGGTGCCAAACCGATTCAGAAATATCTCGACTATCAACTGCATATAACTGGTGCCAAAGATCAATGGTGAGAAAGTCTTTGAGTGAGTAAAAGCCTGAGAGTCTTGGCAATGATCAACCTTCTTTGAATATTGCCAACTGGTGCTACAGAATCACAAAGAATTTTACCAAATAACAAAAACTCAAGAACTACCAACAACTAAAATGGATAGCACATGGAACTGGAAGAGAACATAATGACATAATCAAGATGTCAACATTCTATATTCCCTTCAAATAAAAGATTAGGAAGGAAACCCCCATCAATACTGGAAAGAGCAATAAAAGCTACTGGACTTGAGAAACCTTTTTTCCTAAAAAAGCATTTTAAGAGAAAAATTTTATAAATTTCAACCAAAATCAGTACTAGCTACTCGGTCAACAAATGCCAAATGTTTCCTTATAAGGAAATGGCTAATATTACCATTACCATTAAACATAATGATGTAATGGAATAACCTGTCACCCCCATGAGTGACTACACTATAGGTAGTAACTACCTATAAGTATCTGTAAGTCAACGGACTACACAGACTAGCCGGGATCTGTTGAGTACAACTTGGACTTACTCGAGAACTACCGACCTTCCAATAGTAGCACTCACTACTGGATTGACTTTCAACGACCTTGTGCATAACTGTTACCTTTATTCTTATTGTACTGGTTTTTACAATAAACCTTTACTTATTTTATCCACCGTGTATTTCAAGTATATATTCCTATTAGCCCGGAATATAACATATAAATATACTATTAATAATTTATCCGCAACACTTGTGTTGGCAGCGTGGAATTCATTCGCTAGATATAG
This sequence comes from Acanthosepion esculentum, assembly GCA_964036315.1. NCBI lineage: Eukaryota > Metazoa > Mollusca > Cephalopoda > Sepiida > Sepiidae > Acanthosepion > Acanthosepion esculentum. The sequence goes on along the minus strand of OZ038499.1, from coordinate 5,781,777 downwards.
AGAACTTTCTTTGGTCTCAGAACTGAAAACTATGCTGATTTAATAAATGAAATTCTAGAAGTGTAACAAAGACAAGAATGCCAAGATGTCTCTCAAAATACATTTCCTGCATTATAACCTTGATTTTTTAACACCCCTCCCCCAAGGATCTTAGTGTATGCTGGAATGATCATGCTGAGCACCAGGATATATCTGACATGGAACTAAGGTTATCAAGGTTATTTACATTATTTACATTGTTCAGACTGTTGTTCTTATCTTTGTTGCCATATTTACAACGTTTCAGCCACTGTACACTCCAACCTTCTTCAGGTGATTGGAATTTCAAACTGAACCCTTTTAATTCTTGTAAATAGAATATTTCTAATAAGCAAAATACTTTACTGTATTTCAAAACGAATTTAAATTGATTGGAATTATTTTTTTTTAATCGTTAAAAATGGCTGATTTTTTTAGCCATATTTACAAATAGGTACCTCCAAAACGTTTCTAAAAAAGAGCTTACCATGATGAAAAAGGCCCCAAACTTGATAAAAAACAAAATGTTATTGTCAAAATGTTTGTTATTGTTAAGAGGAAAGACTAAAGTATCTTTGATTATTTTATTAAATTTTTTAATCCCTTCCATTTCTGATTAGAAAATATAATTTTTACTTAATAATAATAATAATAATAATAATATCACCTAACCGCTCCAAATTGATATAGAATTTTAAAAGATTTAAAACTTTATAAATTAATATAATTCAATTTTTAAAAAAATGAAATCAATTCTTGTAAAAATTCAGTATTCATCGAAAAATTATTTTTTCTTAACACAATGGTTCCCATAATATATCTTATTCATAAAATCAATTTTTATTTTACGATTCACAGCAGATTTTCTGTAATGCGGATGGTTCTGTTTTTTAAATAAAAATTGACAATTTAAATTCTTCAAGGACTTGTGCTTATAACTAATGTAAACATTAAGGGCTACAAAATTGAATTTTCTCAAAATTTAATGAATTAAATAAGTAGGATCTAACAAATGTAAAAAGAAATATATATATATTTTTAAAAGATTTTAAATAAAAAGAAACATTTCAAAATAATTTCATTTATGAATAAGTCCAGAAAGTTTCATTAAAATCCAACAATTATCTGTTTTTTGTAAGAATTTCCAAATCAAAGAATTCTGAAGAAATAAAATATTTATTGTTGATTTGTTTATTTTCCCATCATCTAATCTTACCATAACCATTACCATAGAAGCAATGAGTAAAATCTTACCATCACCGTTACCATAGTAGCAATGAGTAAAATCTTACCATCACCATTACCATAGAAGCAATGAGTAATATCTTACCATCACCATTACCATAGAAGCAATGAGTAAAAACTTACCATCACCATTACCATAGTAGCAATGAGTAAAATCTTACCATCACCATTACCATAGAAGCAATGAGTAAAAACTTACCATTACCATTACCATAGTAGCAATGAGTAAAATCTTACCATCACCATTACCATAGAAGCAATGAGTAAAAACTTACCATCACCATTACCATGGTAGCAATGAGTAAAATCTTACCATCACCATTACCATAGAAGCAATGAGTAAAAACTTACCATCACCATTACCATAGCAGCAATGAGTAAAATCACCCTAAAAATCAACTGTGAGGGACTTATGCTTTTCTTTGCTCTGCAAGAAGAGAATCAGAGTCGATTCCTTTGGTTTGTCCATCAAAAAATAAATAAATAAAAATTAATTATAGTGTCAAGAAAATAATTATAATAAAATTATTATAACAATTCCAATTATCATTAAGTCACTTATTCTAAACCAGTAAGAATCAAACCTACTTTCCTCCTCTGCACACACAAACACATGACAGTCTCACTATCGGACAAGCAGTTCACATGGACAGGTCATCTTGTATTTTGTAACTAAATTATATGGACACACATCTATAAAAAAAAACGTAACGAGAAAGACTATATTTTTATCTTATCCTTCTGTTGGATTCCGATCTATATTTCATCGACATTTGACATTTGACCCCAAACTTATAATTTTACTCAGTATTATTTGTCTCGTGTCTTTAACACTACAAAACAACCAGATAATAAATAATACTCATTTTGTTCTTACCACGTCTTGCTGTATCTCATTTTTACAAGTATTTTTCTATATATAAACGTTAGGGTTTTTATAATTATTTACTCAGAGTTATAATTTGCGTACGCCTTCTTATATATAAAAAATGCTGCATAAATCGCTGTACTGTAATTTTTTTCTGTTTAACAAGGAAAAAAATTGAAAGGATCTGCCTGTGTTCATTGGCTGAGAATAATATCACCTATGTGGCTCACATTGCTGGAAATGAGCCAAGTCTGTTGGTTTGTTAGCCACCATTTTGTTTTGATTTTTGGAAGTAGTCTATAGTGATTGTTACCCCTTCTTTTCTCCCTCAGTGAACACAAACATGTATCTCTTATAATGATCGTGTGGATATATGTGCTGGTATATATTTAATGTCAATAAATCTAGAAAAGTGTTTCTAGATTTCTTTCCAAATGATAATCTGCTATTGAGTATCTCTAATTTTCCAGGTTCGAACATACGTTGACCCTGAGACGAATTGTGTCATTCCGTACTGTCCAAATGGTCGTTATCTCCAAATCCCCCCAGCATATCCAGATTCCAGGTGGGCTAACAATTTTGGATGTCCCTGGTGGAAAGATAACAAATACGTGATTGGTAACCTGTCACAAAAAACACGATTCATCAAAATTGTTAACACACTCACGTCACAAGAACATATATTGGAGGTAAGGATACACTTCAAATTTCTCCAATTCAAGGAGGAATGGAAACCAATTTTTTTTTTTTATTTATTTTGTTTAAAAAAAAAAATTCTTTGCATTGCATTTATTCTAGTTTCTACATTTCCTCAACAGGATATAATATGTAAGCTTTTTTTTAAAAAATAATTTCACCTCAAGCAAGATGATAAAGCCACTAAGACACAAGGGAGAAAGTGGAAGTGAAAGAAACTGAGAAAACATCGAGGAGAGAATGGATAGTAAAACACTAGTTTTCAAGCAGACAAGATGACGATTGATATTGTATTTAAATTTTTGAAAATCATAGTTGACAGAAAAACAAGAAGCTGGAAGACAGTTCCACAAATGAGAAGTGCAAGAGAAAAAGCCATTAGCATAGAATTTACAGCTACACTTAGCAATTTCAACAGTAAAATAATGAGACCTAACTGCCAATCTAGTATTACTTAAATTCATGAAGTCGAGGCACCAAAGTGAAAAGCTCATCAGAACATTTACGATAAAAAGAAGTATTTATGAAAAATGCAAAGGGAAGCTACATTATGGCAGTGGGAAAGTAATTGAAGTCAAGATGCCAGGTCAGGATCATTAACATTGCAGATTTTTGTTTGGATTTTTTTTCAAGAATCTCTAGATATATAGCAGAAGCACCAGACCAGATGTGGCTGCAACATTCAATGCATGAATAAATATGTAAGATAAATTCTAGCGAGAACAATTGTCTTGTACAACACAGTGAACAAACTTTCCTTGCATCCAACCTAGCATTTGATTCAATATAATCATTCCACTTCATGTCAATGGAAAAGTTACACTGCAAAGGTGCAATGAGTCATTCTTCTGGAAGTCTTCTGCTGTTTTCAATCCATTTAGCGCACAAATTGTTTCAGAGTTAAGATACATTCTTTGTTTAGAGACAAACAAGACAAAAGACCCCTAAGTTTCATTCTGTTATATCGGAAATTGCACTTCCCATTGGACGCGCAAATGACGTAGCATTTATCAGTATGGAAAGTGGGATAGTCATTCCAAGTTCAAAATCTAGCCAAAGACATTGCATTTACTTTTACACAAGTACCCTTGAGAAAAATAAGATACCAATTCTTCAACATCTACCCACCCATTTAAAACACTCTCTTTCCCTAGAAGAACAACTCTAAATTCAAAACTGGGTGTGTGTGGGGGGAGCAGGTTCAACGCAACACCCCACCCCCACCCCCCAAAAAAACTACTTGCTATACTAACTTCATCAGCAGTACCTAGTATGGTGAAACCTAGCACAGAAATAAAAACAATATGAGAGCTGCTAATATATAAAGCGAAAATGGCAAAAAGGCTTCAACAGTAAGAAAGATGAGTGGCAGTGAGTGCAGTCAAGTGTGACAGCAACAGCAGCAGCAGCGTTAGTAGCAGGCAGGAAAGAAGGACATTAAGTTTAAGGCACCAAGTTTTAGGTACAGGACAATAGTTTAGTGGATTAAAGCATTAGTTCATGAATTTGGTGACAATAATTGTAAGTTCGATCCCTAGGCTGGGTAGTACAGACTTAGACTTATTGAAAACAGGGCAAGCAATAACTGAGCGGTACTAAAAGAAAACAAGATCTTCATAGACATGGACACAGAACAAGACCAATCTACTTGCTGAGTTTAAATAAAGGGTCCAATTCAAAATTTCCTAAAGGCTACCTGGATTGACAGATATATTTTTCTGATTGTTCAGTAGTTTATCTGGTTCTTTATGATCTCTCCTGAGATGTTCCATGTCCATGAGTGTGTTGGGTGTAATGGGAATGTTAAGTAAAGAAGGAATATTTCCTATTTTCTATTTCTCCACATTACAGACATTATTATATCCATGATATAATCCACAGACAGAACAGAATAGCTGAAAGAAAAAGAATGACAAACTTACTTTGTTCTTGGAGAGGGTTTTATACTGCTAAGTCATACGCAAAATTACATTTACACAGAAACTATAATACATATATACCACACAAGCAGTGTGAAAAAGTGAAAGAGAGAGAGAGAGAGAGGGTCTTACTTGTAATTATTCCCAATGGGAATTTGGACTGCCAGAGGATTCTTCTGTGTTTCTGGAGGAGCCACATTTAGATTTCTCAATGGAGATTCAAGCATGCTGGATTTATCTTCTATGTCATTAGCAAGAACATATTCCTCATACAAAGGAAATGGTGAATCATGAGTTTTTCCCAACATGAGAACTGCAAGCTGGAGATCGTTTTTATATCTGGTGAAGATATGTTCCTAAAAGAAAACTGCCTCTTGGAAGCTTGCCCAGGTGAGGCAGATTTAGCTTCAGCCTGTACTAAAAAATTAAGTGCTCAGTTTGATCCCTGGAAGCTGACTGGTGACAACTGACCACTTTCATCAGTCTATGAACTAGCATCACTAAGCACCCATCATATGACCCACATGACTTTGATGAAATTGATTGTGGAATCTAACGAAAGTCACCCATGAAATAAAAATAATTGTTTGTATGGAAAGTAAAGACCTACGCACATCAAATTGTCATTAAATTAAGTGGTAGCAAAAGAATTATCATTGAACTTTATAAAGGTAAGCTTAAATATGGAAGCAATACTTAAATGCAGCAATCAATTTTGAGTTCTTCTGTAGTTTATTGTTGCCTATCGCATGCGGCAACAGTAAGCCTCGCAAAAAGAAATCTTCACCAACAGTAAACCAGATTGCAATCAAAAGAGCCAAAGCTGTAGCGAGAAAAAGAAAGTCCCATTCAAATAAGAACCCAGATCAAACGACTTCCAGGAGAGCTTCCAATGCAGAGAATATGCAAAGACTTAGGGACTCTCAAACTCCTGAACAAGCTGAAGGCTCAATCAAGATCCCTCTGCAGGAGCTAGCTAAAATGCCACCCAATAGGACAACTTTTAAGCTAGTTTTAAATAAGTTTTTTCATTAATCAAAAGAACTTTTCTCTAAAGAAACTGTTTCACTTTCCTTTGATAATGAAGTTTCTATTAAAATAAAAAAAATCTTAATTTCCTTGATCAGGGAATTTCTGAGATGAGCAGTTGTAACTATTTACATTGTTTAGACTGTTGTACTCATCTTTATTGCCATATTCACAACATTTCGGATATTGTACACTCCAGCCTTCTTCTGATATACACTAGAAATTCAAACTGAACCCTTTATTTAGACAGAAAAGGCATAGCACGTGGAACTAGAACAATCTACACCCGTGCACTAAATAAAGTGTTTGGTTTGAAATTCCAACAAATATCACCTGAAGAAAGCCAGAGCGTACAACGGCTGAAACGATATAGAAAGATGAGGATAACAGTCTGAACAATGTAAATAGTGTAAAAAGGAATTGGTGTATTTGTAAAATTCTTCTCTTCAACTGCAGAAAGGCAGCTTACCTTTTATTTTTATGTTCATAGAGAAGAATTTCATTTTCAAGAAATTTTGGTTTGCTTGCAACAAAATGAATTCAAATAACAGGAGATTAATGGTTTCTAGGCAAACAGAAAATTAATCTGCAAACCTAGAAAGACGTGTGCAACAAGGATACATTTTCTCCCTGAATGTATTTTGTTAAGCAAAATTATTTGAAGAGAATTAGGAGAAATGTCAGAATTGATCATCAGTAAACATAATTTGATGCGAATGACAGTTTTTTGGTGGTTGATTCAAAGGGAGAACATAAGAAAAGCAAAGACAATTTATTTGACAGTGTTGTCAATAAAAGTAAAAAAGAAAAGGACTAATCATTAATTGTAATTAGATGGGATGAATGGTTGTCAGCAAAAGGGGCCATCCCAAGATGTGAGTTACACATTGGGGACATTGAAGTCAAGCAGGCAGAAATTCAACTATCTGAATAATAGAGTAAGACATAACAGAAATTTGAAGACTTATACGAATGTTGAATAAGGATCTATGTTTAGAAATGAAGAAAAGATGCTCTTTGATGCCTAATGTCTTATCTGGCAGTAAATGCTGGACAGTTGCATCACAGAAAGAAAATAATTAAAATAACAGAGATGTGGTTCTGCCAATGAATGTTGAGAATAACATGGACAGAGAATGTGAGAAATGGGGAAGTTTTATGGTTAATACAAACTACAAGGAAATGATAACAATCGAAAAGAGAATGCTAAACATTTCTGGCACATAATGAGGAAAGAAGGCTTTGAGAATTAACACTCTTAGGGTCTAGAAGGAAAAATAAGTAGAAAGCTGTTCATAATCTATGTGACAGTTTTGAGCACATGAATAAAAGAACAAGTGCCACAGGTAGACAGAAGCAAGCATTGCTGAAAACAGCAAAAGGCAGGAAGCTGTGGAGAACTATGATTACTCATGTTCTGAAGGGACATGACGCAATATAGGCTAACAAAAAGCGGTAAAAATCAAGAGGAAGTTTCTGTCTATATCTCTGAGATGAGCTATCATGATTACTTGCATTATCTACATTATTTGGACTGTTATCCTCATTGCCATATTTACAATGTTTCAGCTGATTGGAATTTTGAACCGAACTTTATTATTTCATCCAATGGCACGTGGAAGTAGAACAATCTACCCTGGTGGATGAGATAAGGTGTTTGGTTTGAAATTCCAATCACCTGAAGAAGGCCAGAGCGTACGACAGCCGAAATGTTGTGAATATGGCAATGAAGATGTAGATAACATTCCGAATAATGTAAATAATTCAAGAGGAAGTTTAATATCATAATTGTTATTTACTCTTAATATTATTTAAGTCACATCTTAGTAAATATCTTGTTGCTTTATTTAAGACGGAATGATCTTAGAATCAGTAAATATAGCCCATCAACCAACGATTGAATCTCTGATAGTCATAATGGCCTGCAAATAAAGTTCGAGTTAGACACAAATATTTTTCTTCTTTTTTTTAAAAATCTATCGAAACATTTATTGGATTTCTTTCCATCAATATTCATTTGTTGAAAAACCTAATGATCATGATAAAAATATGTACTTCAAGTGTCTATATGAATTGTTTGCTATTAATTTCAATATTAATTTCTGATTAGTCTTTTTCTCATCTTACAACTTTCTTGGCTGAATACTCTCCAGCCAGTCAAACAGAAGTAGACAATAACAAGTTGGAATGAAAAAGTAATTTCTGCCAAGACTTCAACTTGTGGTTTAACTGCCACATAGATTTGCCAATTTTACGAAGAACTTGTCAAGCAGCTATAAAATGAGACACTTCCTGTCTTTCTTTTCCTCACAGCATTCTTTAGTGACAACACCCCCAGCACCTTGTTCTCGGACATGGGCATATCATTCCCTTTAGGGACTGAAATTTTTCATACCTATATAGGTATCGCCCATTAGGACCAGCATGTACAAACTCCAAAAACCCTGACCAGTTGGGGAGCCTAATTGGAGGCCCCCAGGCAGTGCTTTGTAACCCTCACTATCTTATCAACATTTGCTTTCTTTCTACCTATATTTATATACGTTACAAATTAAATTAAGCTCGACTATTAAAGGATGAAAAATTTTCACAGATTTTGATGTTTCAGATTCAAGTTTTTGCTTTTGTCTAAATCCATGCATTTATTTTTCTCATGCTAAGTCTTAAAAAAAACACGATATAAAATTCATTATTCTTTACCCATAATGTTGAATGTTTTAAAATTCAACTTTTTAGCAAGAAAAATCTCAAGTTGATGTTAAAAAAATTGCCATAAAACATTGTTGATTTATTTAACATGAAATGATCTGTTATGACGTGTCTCTAATTTCTATTTAGAAACATTTTATTTATTTTCAATTTCTAGATGAATTGTTTACCTACATTGCAGATGATCCATTATTGTACATAATTAGGTGACAATGAAATTTGCATTTTATATGAATATTACCTTATAAAAATTGAGATGTTATAAATAAGGTGGGGGGCACTGGTCATCACCCACATAATTCCGAACTTTCAAGATCTCCGTGCTTTTGCATGCAAGTATATTTTCTCTCTTTTTATTTAGTTATATAAAATAAAAATATTACCTTATTGAAATTTATTCACTTCTTTACACTCGTCATTAACTTTGCAAAATATTGCTGCCACTGCTTTTAGTAAAACTAGTAGTAGCGGCCACAATAGTTTTGGTGATCACAACATGGTTTCAACATGCACCTACTGCAACAAACTCATATCCAATATCCAAGGAGCTTGTCTTTCTAGGTTGATGCTTTAACCGATAGGCTTCTGCAGCTGAATTAGTTAAATCTCTAGTGATAGAGTAAATGAATTTTTGTTGGAAACTCCTTTCTATATTTCGTTCATGTTTCTCACTTTAAAAGTTTATTTACAGTCTGGAAAGTTATGATGGAGAAAAGATTAACCCAAAATTAATAGCTAACAATTTGAAGAATTTGTAACTAATTTCTCCTCTAATAATGAGTCTGCTGATCTTTCTGCAACAGGTGTGCTCTGAAGAACGACTTCAGGCTATTCTGGAACGTTATTTGGCATACAACGCACATGCAGACAGTTATACGTGGAAGTATGACAAAAGAACGCTGAACATGCATCAAACACTTGAAGAGAACGGCATCAGAGATGAAGATGAAGATTTCTACGAGTTGAGAATGAGAGACAACGAATTTCTTCAAACAATTCATCTTTATTTCAATGACGATCTCACAGAAAAATAACAAAAGAACCAAATATTTTATATGTAAAAAACAAGTACGTTTACTGCACATTTTCCTCTGAATTACTGAGAAATAAACTTTCAATTTTCTTGAATAAAACAAGTTTTTGAGAAGAACTCTTCAAACTACCAAATTTGGATGCAATTCTTGAAAAGTAGCAACTTGGTTAGAAAATAAGAGTTTTTCTTGGAAGTAATCAGTATTTAGAAGATTTTGTTATGGCACCAAAAACATTGAGAAGAGTCATTAATATTTGAAATCTTCTTTGATCAGTTGAATTCCTTTCAGTTCTTGCTCTTAACACAATATTTTTATGTGCGGACAGAGTGTTGAAGGACAGTATCGAAAGACAAAATGACAAATGGATAAAATATCAAACAGACTAAATGACAAAATTCCAGAAATGTGTCTACAATAGCATACCTTTTACTTAGCATTCAAGTATCCAGCTGGTAAATAATTATTTTTAAATTTTAAACTAATATATAAAAAAAAACTTTCTATATTAATGCTAAGATTTTGAACAAGGATATGCATTTAAACAACAGCAAGAAATTTTTTTTATTTATGGCCCCTTATGAATAAATATACGAGAAGACTCTCAATTCAATTTGGTGAAAAAAAATAGAACGTAATAAATGACCTCCTCCTCAAATGAGGCCACCAACTGATAATCATGGAGGCTTAATCACTTTTAAGGATATTATTTAAAAAACTGATGCCAAGGATAAGCAATAAAAAGTTTTGAATTCATTATTTGAACAGAGTTTTTAAAATCATGACAAAATGTTCGTTTTTATTTTGTTCAACATTTGGTCCTTTTGAAACTTTGTCTTTTCGGCATTATGTCCATTCGTCATTTTCTCTTCCAACAATTTCTCCTTCATCACTCCGACCTATTACCGATGTTTTGGCCAACCCATTCTCTGGCCTTAAAAGCCGAACCTTGAACTGGCTAAAATATCATATTTAAGGAGGAATTCAATCATCTGAACCAGTTTTGGAAAATTTGGTAAATTTTTTTCATAAATATTTTTGCTAGGGTGAAAAATTTTAAAAAAGGACACATTAAAATGAATGGATGAAAAATAAGAAAAAAAAACAGGTAGCAAAAAAGAAATTTACATTACAGCAAAAGTGATAATGTTAAAATTGTGTTTACCACTTTACATTAACGTAAATTTTTTTTGTTAGTTTTTTTCCCCTCTTCTTTTAACGTTCATTTTTATTTTTAGACTTGATGATATTTGGAACTTCAAATATTAAGATTTTCTTTGATGAAATCTTTGCATTTTCTTCTTTTTCTTGTATTCTTAATTCCACTTGACATTTATTCTCATGAATAAACAACTTGATTCAACAAGAAATATTTTATTCTCGATTTATTTAGACTATTTCCATTTATTTTGTTTCTAAAGTCAAGACATTTTTCAAAGAATAAAACTGCAGGAAAATTGTAAAGAAAATGGTGATTTGAATTTCCGTTTCATATTTTGGTTTGTTAGTGACCAAAACTGTCAGGAAGAGACAAACTTCTTATCTGTCGTCTTCTACAATGAAAAGAATCATGGGATTTTTACAAACATCTGAACAATTAAATAGATCCACTCATAATATTTTAAGAATTCATATATATAAATATATATATATATATATATATATATATATATATATATATATAAATGAATAAAGACAAGAGAAAAACTTATCTTAATCGACATGTTTTATCCTATGAGGGGCTTTATCAAAACAAATACATTTGCCTTGATAAAGTTCCCCAGAGGACAAAACATGCTAGCTAAGTTTTCCTTTTGTCTTCATTCATATTTTCCTTTTGCAGATATACTCTATCTAAAATTTTACATACACACTATATATATATATATATATATATATATATATATATATATATATATATGTCATTCACAGACAGTACTGTTTCGCTGTATCACAGCTCCTCAGTGCGACTAGACTTCCGAATGCCTCAAGCCAGGATTGAAACACAACTAATTTGGTGTCAGCCAGAGCTATCTTCACTTGGTAGAGTTACACAACTAAACCTAGCATATTGTTTTTACAAATGTAAACAAATGCCAATCAGCCAAAGTGCTCCATTCATTTTACTGAAGAGCTTTATATATATTATAGGTACCTTCATGAGAGCGTGTTTTTTTTTTTGAATTTTCATCTTAATGGGAGCCATTAATTTTGAAAATCTTGTAAAAATAAAAATAATTGTCGGATTTTCATGAAACTTTCAGAAACTATTCACAAATGATGGAAATTATTATAAATATATATATATTTTTTTTTTTTTTAAGTCATGGTAATTTTTTATTTTATTTATTACACCCCCCATAAGTAATTTCATGAAATTCTAAGTGTTATGATTTAGCGATTAATTAGTTAAAAGCACAAGGCTTTGACCAAAGCAAATCATATTTACTTTTTTTTTTTTATTTCGGACCCGTCTACCTTAAAATCAGCTCTGAATTGTAACATACAAAACTCAATAAAACAAATATATTATTTAATATATATATATATATATATATATATATATGGGTAGATGAAGACATAAAAAAACATTTACTTTGGCATTTAGGAATTAATAAAAAAAAGTGAGTTTTTAAACAAGAAATAAATATAAAACGAAATGCACCAATATTTTCCGAAACTTAAGGAAATCCCAGAATATTTGTGAAAATTAACCTAAATAAAAGTTCTGTGTCTGAGATCAGAAATAAAATTGCTCCATTATCTTTCATACGCAAGAGTGAAAAACGAATAGTGAGATAGTATTGGGAGACAAGAAAATTAATAAAAGAGGAAAATAACCATGACATCCTACACTTGTATATACACATGTACGCACACACATGCATGCAAATGGTAAAAAAAAAATCAACCGAAACCCATTTTTTTTTTTTTTAATGTAAAAATAATGAAAATCACCAGACAATTGTTGATACGTCCTGACAAGTGGACTGAACAATGACACAGGTTCATTTACGAAACTGGAGTCGGGGTGCGGAATATGATGCCAATCAGCAAAGTGACAAATTTTATATTTCTATTTATCCTATTGATTATTGGGATTTTCCCAATTGCATTTGGTAACGAAAATATTGTGACGCCGGCAAGAAGAAAGGAACACAAACACAGATGGAATTGTTTGAAAAAACTTGTATTGTAGGAAAAGAGAGGAAACTTTCTTGCAAACAGTCGGGTTTGCGGAACTTATCTGAAAGATGCGTCCTTTTAACGGTTTTACATTTCCTGTGTCATTTTGGCTGGGTTGAAGAAATAGAGCCTTGACTTCTGTGCTTCAGTTGCTGTCCAAATCCTCACACGTGTCATGGTATTTAGATGACGGAGAGTGCAGACGGGGAACGTGTTGTCTCTGAAGATCCCAACAAGCAAAAGAGGAAGAGAGTTCGTAAAAACCGCTGTGATTGGTTGTTTTTCATTCAATCACAGGGCACCCAGTTAGCGACTCCATAATAATTTCAATATTCTCCCCCAAAACAAAATTGCAATATGAAATCATTGCAACATAATTTTTCACACAGTTGCAGGTTGTTTTGTTTTTAAGGCAAAAATAGCCAAAGATGAAAATTTCACAGAAAAGTTGATTTTTCTTTTTTTTTAAAGTAATTCTCATTTTGGTGTACTAATAGGACTATAGAAATTTCATCCTTTAAATCATATGGTACAATATTATTAACACTTTGTTTTCTTCTTTGTTCAGCAACATGTACCCTATAAGCTAAGGTATGTGAAGACTATAAGTTTTAAATAGAACTGAATTTAATAGTATACATAGGAATTATTGGGAGAGTTTTTACTACCTTTTAAATTTTTACTCCTTTTAGGACGTTGATTTATTGCAACAGATGTACCCTTAGTATCTGGTACATCATTAGAGACCTTTGATTTTGCAACATCAATTTTCCTATGACACACTCCCTTCGAGTCCGGAAAGATTTTAGGATGGTGGGCATGAGTTAATGATAGTTCTAGAGGATACAGCAGTTTGATAGAATGGACCTGAACAGATCCGTCACCTCTCTTGACTTTTACAGAACGAATCTTTTTGTCGTCACCGACAATTAACTCCAAAACTCTTCCCAGCAGCCAAAATGGTCTAGACTTGGCAGGATTCTTAACAAGAACCACATCATCAACATTGATTCGAGTGTGAAAATTGACCTCGTGCATATCTTTACACTGTTCCCTCAAGCTCAACAGATAATCTTGATACCAAAGCTTGTGGAATCTAGTCAACATAGAATCATGAGCTTCAATGAATTTTACCACATTTAATCTTGGAGGGGGTTCAGATTTCCAAACATCCTGATCATCCAATTTCAGTACAAGTTCCAAATTAGCGTTAGGACGAAGAAAACAATTAGGAGTTATTACTTCGAGGTCTGAATCCGAAGAAAATCTATAAGCGAGAGGTCTTTGGTTTATAGCACTCTGAACATCCGTAAATACAGTAAGGAGATCAAAATATCTAATTCGGGAATGCCCAATTGTTTTATACAAACATGATTTAATAGTCCTGATCATACGTTCCTATGTACTCCCAACCCAAGCAGCATATAGAGGTATTCTGATGTGCTTAATATTATACACTTGGAAGTGTTCATTGAATTCAGAGGAGGCAAAAACTTCCTCTATAAGATTGCAACCAGCTATAAAGGATCTGGCATTATCACTGTAAATATGAGATGGGATTCCATATATATTAGTAGATCTAATCAGAGCCAGAACAAATGAGTGGGTGCTCATGTCTTTAACCAGCTCTATGTGTACAGCTCTAATATTGAGGCAAGTAAATATAAGCATGTACATTTTACTAACTCCTTCATCACCCTTTACCCAAACATTTTCCAGTATAATCAATCCCAGTATGTAAAAATGGTTTAACGAGATTTACTCGGTGTTTAGGAAGATTGGTAACCTTTGGATACTTGAAAGCAAGGTTATTAAATTTTTGGCACAAGACGCACCTAGAAATTACTTTTTTGACGGCTTGTCTCGCCCTGGGTATCCAAAACCCTGAAAGGCGGATTTTGTTTAAGGTTGACTGAATTCCCAGATGTTTACATCTTTTGTGATATTCCACAATCATAAGTTCAGTCAGATCATGATAATAATAAGACAGGATTGATAACTTCATAATCATAAGTAGTGATTTTACCTATTCTACCCTTAGTCCTGATTATCCCCCTTTCATCTATGAATAAGTTTAAATTTTTTAATAATTCAGGTACTTTTTTACCTTGAGGAGATTGAAGGTAAGCAAATTCTGTAGGCAAGCTTTGCTGCTGCCTTACCTTAAGTAAGTAAATTTTAGCACAACTACTAGGATCCAGATCCACATGTTTTAGTTTATTTCGGATTTTAAATATATTGGCAGTAACATTAATCAATTTATTAAAATCCGAGTATTTATCAAAGGGTATCACCGGTTGAGGTTCAAGCTACAGTGTAATTTAATGACGTAGTCTGTACAATGGATTTATTTTTTGAACTTAGGCACTGAAGTTCGCTTGATGGCCATTCTATGGGATTTTTGCTGAGCCATTCAGGTCCTAAGGTCCAACGGCTTAGATTCTATTGAAACTTTTCAAAGGTTACTCCTCTTGTGAGCAAGTCAACAGGGTTCTGGTCAGTAGGAACATATCTGAATTTTACAGATAAGGATTTCTTTTTTTTTCAGTTCCTCAGGTGCCACCTCAAAACGTCCGATGATACCTTCCCGCTCCTGCTGATGGGATACCGCAACATAGTCAATGAGTAATTTTTGTTGCTTGAGCTTGTTAACTATTCTGTTCAAAACTGAAAGAGCAACTCTGTGATTGGAAGGCACAGACTTTATTTTGTCCTCATGCCACGGGAGTTTAACGTGATAAGCCTATATCTCTGAATTCAATAGATTTTTCAAAATCCATAATTTTATTTTTATCATAATCACAAATAGCTTCATCTTCCGGAAATATACCCAGCGAATCTACATCAAACATTTTCTCTAAATTCCTTTCTACTTGACTTTCGTCAAAAATTTCAGCAAAGAGGTCAGGGTAACTCTTTATTCGGTTCATTACAAAATTCACTCTCGTGTCTGAGCATATAGAATATTTAGGCACTATGGCATGATAATTGTGTTGAAAATCTTTACTCTGTACTTTTTTAGGGGTACTTTGATTTTCATATAAAAAATGTTGGCAGTTGCCTAACGGGGAAATGCCTGTAGGAAACTCCCAAGTAGAGCCCTTCATGCAGTCCACCATTTTGATGTTCTTCATAAAGTGAATTACATCGATGCCTAAGAGACCGTGAACCCTAATATCATTTTTTCCGTGCAAAAAAGCTAGTTTGTAATTTAAGTAAATTATTCTTAACAGATTTAAAGTTATCGAATCTTAAGTTCATATCGAATTCATCATCGATAAGAACAGGTAGGGGCAAGGAATTACCCTTATTTACTTCAATCCCCACTACAACTTCGTTTAATTTTTTTCTTTTTAGACCCTAAAAAGGTTTTTACGTCGTATTCCACTGGAGTGAGGAAAGATCTATAGCGGCCTAATTTTTCAATAACTTGCTTAGAGAAATAAGTCCTTTGACTGCCTGTATCAAAGAGGCAGTTCAATTTGTATTTATGTTTCCTTTTAATTGCCGCTATTGGTAAAATATAAGGCTGCTCCTGTGTGCCAGTGTTGGTACACACGTGCGTGGAAGCAGATGAACTGTTTCCACTCTTATCTGCTTCATCACAAGGGGGGGGGGGGTAACGTAGCCTCGGGATTTGCAATTTACACATTTTCGAGGTAATTTATTTGCTTTGCCATAGCAGTCTTCCGTTCTATGACTAGCACTTGTACAAAAAGAGCACAAGCCCATCTCCCTACACCTAGAACGTCTCAACTCAAGGGAGGAATATTTTGAACAATGGTTCATGGTGTGCCCGTTGATGTTGCAAAATCTACAATGTCTAGTAATTTTGCTAGATTTTATTGCAAAGTTTTCCAATGTTGGAACATTTTTCTTTGCGCTGTTGTTCTTAGTATAATTCCCTTCCCGCAACTTGAAATTGTCTTGGTGGGAATTAGGATTTTTTTTTTAAACCTGTTTTAATTAAGTTTTTTATAACCTCGTTGTAACTATCAAAAATCTGATTGATTTTTGGGTAGTTACTGTCAACTTTCCGGATTAATTCTTTTTGAAGATTTGAGGGTAATTTAAAAAAAATTATATGGCTGATTAGTTCATAGCCTGGAGTGTTTTCTTTAAAAAAAATCCAAATTATACAAGGTTTTTAATTCAGATAGGTCAGCTTTAATTTCTGACAAAAATCTTTTTATGTTGACAAACTCTGGGTCATATTTAGGGGTACTGCCCAGCAATTGTTTAAAAATTTCATCAATAATGAGAGGAATATCCAAAAATTCCTTTCTCAACAAATTGATGGCCACTTCAAGGTTTTTATCTTCTAACGAAAGATGAGACACTAACTGAGACGCGTAGCCAGTTAAAAAAACTTTTTCAAAGCGACAGCTTGGCTTTTTTTGAGTGTACAGCGTCCACACAATTTTCAAATTGAACCAGGAAATTTTAAAATTCAAATTTACCGCGGCTTGTATTCCACTGAATTTAACACACTGCAACCTTGGGGCTGAAACGCACGAGGTTGTGAGTGGCACTTGTGGATTTTGAACTGGGACGGATTCTGTATTGGAACTAGAAATATTCTCTTCCAGTCCCGTGAGCCTTTTAAATATGTTGTAAACGAACTCCGCCCCTAACTGTTCGTCTTCCAACATACTGCTTTTTTCTAAATTAATATTTCATAATGTGTGACGTCATTTGTTTACATTTGATACGCCATGAGCAGATATGAATGTGCGTGAGAGATTCATGGAAGATTGAAGTTTATCAGCAGTAAATTCGACCTTGCCAACTGAACGATCCTCTGTGGCTGAATCAGTTAAAAGGCACATCAGGCTATATGATGGTTCCGTATAGGATACAGGTTCAAATCCTGTCGGAGGATGAATATTTTCTATGAAAATTTCTCAGACATTCAGGCCGGTAAATGTTGTTTAATACTGTTTATTATAAAACAGAGCATTTACTTAAATATTTGTATCTATAAAAATAATGTTAAACATAAAAATGTCTTAATATATATATATATATATATATATATACTGTACTTTCTTGTAAAAGAAGCATTATTCTTTTGTACCAATTTATTCCTGATATACATATACATAAATTTTTCTTTGGACTCGAATCAACTTGTTCATATTTGATTTTTCTGCTTGGCCTGATTCTCGCCCCAATGAATTTGCAGGTAGACCAGCTGATTCTTTCGGGATCTACGATTTGTTAATTGCTCTCCAGGATCCAAAAAATCACAACGTGGCTGGAAAGTGGAATCGAATTGACATTGTGAACCGAAGACTTTGATTGAACCTGTAATACTGGACCAGAACAGGACCAAGAGCTGGACATCGCTTTCGTTGCAACCTCATCACCAAATTTTATCATCTTTTTGATGTATCGTGTTTCTTTCTCTTACTGCTATTCTTACAAATTCTTTTGCATTAAAATGTAAGTATTTTATATTCATCATTAAAAATTATTTTTTGCCACTTTCTAGCATCCCATGTTAGATTTTTTTTTTACCACTTGAATCTTCTGTTCCAATGTTTTTTTTTGTTATAATTTTTTTTCTTGCTGCCATGTTGTTTCCTCATATGTTGTGTACTGTATCCAGTGAAACCTCACTTAAGACTACATTCACTCCTCACTTGTCAATTTTGGATTGCCTACCAGACTCTCACAATCTTTTCTTTCATTACTCTGGTCTAATTTCTAATATTACGCCGAAGCTAAAAGTTGTTTTAAGAAGATAAATTTTGGATTGCCTACCAATACTCTCACAATCTTTCTTTCATCACTCTGGTCTAATTTTTGTAGTCTCCCAGTTTTCTTTGCACTTAAAACACTTCCAGCAGTAGCAAAAGTCTTTTGGATGGTTTGAACAAATCGTTCTGGAAATTCCTAAATGCCTGACTATCACATGTGGAGATCTTTCTCCCTTCAAATCACAACCTTCATCTTTGTTTCAGCAGAAATTTTAGTCATGATTTTTGTGTAAAAACTACAATGACTTGTGAAGGCACTTTACACTCATGTTAATAAAATGGAACAATTCCTAGTTGAAAATTTGCATATTTTCATGACTATCATCCCAGATCTTTCATTGGCCCAATAGTTTTGCGTTAAATTTAAATTTCTTAAAGCAGTGTATCTTCTGTTATGTGGCCCCTATGAAAATGCAACAACTTATTTTCCAATCCTCAAGATCTATAGACATTACTGATAAAAGTATGTTGCTAAACAATCTTAACTTAAAATTAAACTGTATAATCATTTCGTATAGTTGGAACAAAAATTTGCATGCCAGTGTATTTACTAAGTTGAATATCTTAATCCACAAGAAAGCTTTTTGTTGCACATTATGTGTGGCAGAAGATTAAACCATAGTAAACTAATATAATATTCACTGTTAAGATTTCCATAAACTTTTACCAATTTTTTTTCTGTCATCACTTTTGATGCAACTCCACTCTTTGTCGTGTATTTTGCATTATTTTTTCTTTCTTCCTCTGGTTTTCTGATATATTCTCTTGTCTTACAATGTATTTTGCATTCATCACTATAAAAATTACTTTTTGCCACTTTCCAGCATCTTTTGTTAGATATTCTGTCTTCATTTATTTTATTGATCCCAAAAATTAACTTTGATAGGATGTTCTTTCTTACATGGCACCAGACTAGATGTTATTGAATAATCTAAAAATTTAAAGATGTCTGCCATGTTAAAAATTTCACGGAGACTTCCTTGTGTCAATCAGTTGTTTTAACAATACGTAATTTGCAAGCTTCCAGAATGTAAAGACATAAAAATTCGTGGAAGATAATCTTATTTAATAAATAGATGTATTATAAATACATAGTAACTAATTGTAATGAAAATAAACACTGGAAACTTTAGCACATGTTTTATATAAATTGTTCCGTTTGGTATATTTGTGAGTGGGTGTTCAATGTTAGTGTAGGGTAAGCAGAGCATTTTTATCTTTCTCCCTTTGGTTTTCTGACATATTCTCTTGTCTTACAATGTATTTTGCATTCATCGCTATAAAAATTACTTTTGCCACTTTCCAGCCTCCTTTCTTTTAACCACTTCTATCTTTTATTCCATTTTTTTTCTCTTTTGGTTAACGATGTTCTCACAATCTTTTCTTTCATCACTCTCGTCTAATTTCTAATATTACACCAAAGCTAAAAGTTGTTTTAAGAACATAAATTTTGATGAATTTTGGATTGCCTACCAAGACTCTCACAATCTTTTCTTTCATCACTCTCGTCTAATTTCTAATATTACGCCGAAGCTAAAAGTTGTTTTAAGAACATAAATTTTGATGAATTTTGGATTGCCTACCAATACTCTCACAATCTTTTCTTTCATCACTCTCGTCTAATTTCTAATATTACGCCGAAGCTAAAAGTTGTTTTAAGAACATAAATTTTGATGAATTTTGGATTGCCTACCAATACTCTCACAATCTTTTCTTTCATCACTCTCGTCTAATTTCTAATATTACGCCGAAGCTAAAAGTTGTTTTAAGAACATAAATTTTGATGAATTTTGGATTGCCTACCAATACTCTCACAATCTTTTCTTTCAACACTCTCGTCTAATTTCTAATATTACGCCGAAGCTAAAAGTTGTTTTAAGAACATAAATTTTGATGAATTTTGGATTGCCTACCAATACTCTCACAATCTTTTCTTTCAACACTCTCGTCTAATTTCTAATATTACACCAAAGCTAAAAGTTGTTTTAAGAACATAAATTTTGATGAATTTTGGATTGCCTACCAAGACTCTCACAATCTTTTCTTTCATCACTCTCGTCTAATTTCTAATATTACGCCGAAGCTAAAAGTTGTTTTAAGAACATAAATTTTGATGAATTTTGGATTGCCTACCAAGACTCTCACAATCTTTTCTTTCATCACTCTCGTCTAATTTCTAATATTACGCCGAAGCTAAAAGTTGTTTTAAGAACATAAATTTTGATGAATTTTGGATTGCCTACCAAGACTCTCACAATCTTTTCTTTCATCACTCTCGTCTAATTTCTAATATTACGCCGAAGCTAAAAGTTGTTTTAAGAACATAAATTTTGATGAATTTTGGATTGCCTACCAATACTCTCACAATCTTTTCTTTCAACACTCTCGTCTAATTTCTAATATTACACCAAAGCTAAAAGTTGTTTTAAGAACATAAATTTTGATGAATTTTGGATTGCCTACCAAGACTCTCACAATCTTTTCTTTCATCACTCTCGTCTAATTTCTAATATTACACCGAAGCTAAAAGTTGTTTTAAGAACATAAATTTTGATGAATTTTGGATTGCCTACCAAGACTCTCACAATCTTTTCTTTCATCACTCTCGTCTAATTTCTAATATTACGCCGAAGCTAAAAGTTGTTTTAAGAACATAAATTTTGATGAATTTTGGATTGCATACCAAGACTCTCACAATCTTTTCTTTCAACACTCTCGTCTAATTTCTAATATTACACCGAAGCTAAAAGTTGTTTTAAGAACATAAATTTTGATGAATTTTGGATTGCCTACCAAGACTCTCACAATCTTTTCTTTCATCACTCTCGTCTAATTTCTAATATTACACCGAAGCTAAAAGTTGTTTTAAGAACATAAATTTTGATGAATTTTGGATTGCCTACCAAGACTCTCACAATCTTTCTTTCATCACTCTCGTCTAATTTCTAATATTACGCCGAAGCTAAAAGTTGTTTTAAGAACATAAATTTTGATGAATTTTGGATTGCCTACCAAGACTCTCACAATCTTTTCTTTCATCACTCTCGTCTAATTTCTAATATTACACCGAAGCTAAAAGTTGTTTTAAGAACATAAATTTTGATGAATTTTGGATTGCCTACCAAGACTCTCACAATCTTTCTTTCATCACTCTCGTCTAATTTCTAATATTACGCCGAAGCTAAAAGTTGTTTTAAGAACATAAATTTTGATGAATTTTGGATTGCCTACCAAGACTCTCACAATCTTTTCTTTCAACACTCTCGTCTAATTTCTAATATTACACCGAAGCTAAAAGTTGTTTTAAGAACATAAATTTTGATGAATTTTGGATTGCCTACCAAGACTCTCACAATCTTTTCTTTCATCACTCTCGTCTAATTTCTAATATTACACCGAAGCTAAAAGTTGTTTTAAGAACATAAATTTTGATGAATTTTGGATTGCCTACCAAGACTCTCACAATCTTTCTTTCATCACTCTCGTCTAATTTCTAATATTACGCCGAAGCTAAAAGTTGTTTTAAGAACATAAATTTTGATGAATTTTGGATTGCCTACCAAGACTCTCACAATCTTTTCTTTCATCACTCTCGTCTAATTTCTAATATTACACCGAAGCTAAAAGTTGTTTTAAGAACATAAATTTTGATGAATTTTGGATTGCCTACCAAGACTCTCACAATCTTTCTTTCATCACTCTCGTCTAATTTCTAATATTACGCCGAAGCTAAAAGTTGTTTTAAGAACATAAATTTTGATGAATTTTGGATTGCCTACCAAGACTCTCACAATCTTTTCTTTCAACACTCTCGTCTAATTTCTAATATTACACCGAAGCTAAAAGTTGTTTTAAGAACATAAATTTTGATGAATTTTGGATTGCCTACCAAGACTCTCACAATCTTTTCTTTCATCACTCTCGTCTAATTTCTAATATTACACCGAAGCTAAAAGTTGTTTTAAGAACATAAATTTTGATGAATTTTGGATTGCCTACCAAGACTCTCACAATCTTTCTTTCATCACTCTCGTCTAATTTCTAATATTACGCCGAAGCTAAAAGTTGTTTTAAGAACATAAATTTTGATGAATTTTGGATTGCCTACCAAGACTCTCACAATCTTTTCTTTCATCACTCTGGTCTAATTTCTAATATTACACCAAAGCTAAAAGTTGTTTTAAGAACATAAATTTTGATGAATTTTGGATTGCCTACCAAGACTCTCACAATCTTTTCTTTCATCACTCTCGTCTAATTTCTAATATTACACCGAAGCTAAAAGTTGTTTTAAGAACATAAATTTTGATGAATTTTGGATTGCCTACCAAGACTCTCACAATCTTTTCTTTCATCACTCTCGTCTAATTTCTAATATTACGCCGAAGCTAAAAGTTGTTTTAAGAACATAAATTTTGATGAATTTTGGATTGCCTACCAAGACTCTCACAATCTTTTCTTTCATCACTCTGGTCTAATTTCTAATATTACACCGAAGCTAAAAGTTGTTTTAAGAACATAAATTTTGATGAATTTTGGATTGCCTACCAAGACTCTCACAATCTTTTCTTTCATCACTCTGGTCTAATTTCTAATATTACACCGAAGCTAAAAGTTGTTTTAAGAACATAAATTTTGATGAATTTTGGATTGCCTACCAAGACTCTCACAATCTTTTCTTTCATCACTCTCGTCTAATTTCTAATATTACACCAAAGCTAAAAGTTGTTTTAAGAACATAAATTTTGATGAATTTTGGATTGCCTACCAAGACTCTCACAATCTTTTCTTTCATCACTCTCGTCTAATTTCTAATATTACACCGAAGCTAAAAGTTGTTTTAAGAACATAAATTTTGATGAATTTTGGATTGCCTACCAAGACTCTCACAATCTTTTCTTTCATCACTCTCGTCTAATTTCTAATATTACACCAAAGCTAAAAGTTGTTTTAAGAACATAAATTTTGATGAATTTTGGATTGCCTACCAAGACTCTCACAATCTTTTCTTTCATCACTCTGGTCTAATTTCTAATATTACACCGAAGCTAAAAGTTGTTTTAAGAACATAAATTTTGGATTGCCTACCAAGACTCTCACAATCTTTTCTTTCATCACTCTCGTCTAATTTCTAATATTACACCAAAGCTAAAAGTTGTTTTAAGAACATAAATTTTGATGAATTTTGGATTGCCTACCAAGACTCTCACAATCTTTTCTTTCATCACTCTGGTCTAATTTCTAATATTACACCGAAGCTAAAAGTTGTTTTAAGAACATAAATTTTGATGAATTTTGGATTGCCTACCAAGACTCTCACAATCTTTTCTTTCATCACTCTCGTCTAATTTCTAATATTACACCAAAGCTAAAAGTTGTTTTAAGAACATAAATTTTGATGAATTTTGGATTGCCTACCAAGACTCTCACAATCTTTTCTTTCATCACTCTCGTCTAATTTCTAATATTACACCAAAGCTAAAAGTTGTTTTAAGAACATAAATTTTGATGAATTTTGGATTGCCTACCAAGACTCTCACAATCTTTTCTTTCATCACTCTCGTCTAATTTCTAATATTACACCAAAGCTAAAAGTTGTTTTAAGAACATAAATTTTGATGAATTTTGGATTGCCTACCAAGACTCTCACAATCTTTTCTTTCATCACTCTCGTCTAATTTCTAATATTACACCAAAGCTAAAAGTTGTTTTAAGAACATAAATTTTGATGAATTTTGGATTGCCTACCAAGACTCTCACAATCTTTTCTTTCATCACTCTCGTCTAATTTCTAATATTACGCCGAAGCTAAAAGTTGTTTTAAGAACATAAATTTTGATGAATGATAGTATTTACTATAATTATTCACCCTGACTCCTTTTTTTATTTCAGTTAAAGACGGAGTCAACATTATTTGCACAGAGACGAGTTTGTCTGCATTTCAGTTTGTATTAAATGCCTTTTACATTCATGTTTGGTGCTTTCAACATTTTTCATTTTTCCTTTTTATTTTCTAATAATTTTCTATTATTTGGGTGATGTGAAAGTTCTAATCTTCTTTTGCACAATGCTAGGGAAATCTTAGAAGTGTCTGAAATTTCTCCAGTTCTTTATTATTGCTTATGCAGTCAGTCAGTTGGGGTACATGTGTTCACAAGCCTTAGACAAAATGAATGAATATCAGTCAGTAAAACATTGTTTCTCTCTGCCAACAAACATAAGAAAAAAGGCAGGAGATTTACTGATGACTAAAAATGCATTAAGAGAATTTAAAATGAAAAGAAATCGTGGCTAGACCCACAAAATCTCCACCCAAATTAAATTTATCCGGATTGGAAGAGTTCCTTTCTCAATTTGTCCTGTTCAAAGAGAGTTATTTATTTTTAATTGCTGGAATCTGGGCAAACAATTATATCTCAGTGCTATAGCGAGCAATTGGTTCATTTGAATGAATGACATATTTTTCTGGGTAAAGAAGTCATATTTGCCAGGTTTATCATCTTCAAACTATTGCATATCTGAAAGCTGCATCTAAAGTCATCGATGTGATATCCATTACTGCTGACAACCCAATAAAAAAGGGAGATCCTTGTGACTAAAGTCAGAACAGAAAAAAAAAAAAAAAAAGAGAGAAAGGAGATTGTTAGTTCTTTTTTTGATAGGCAGCCACAAGAAATTCTCTTTGGTCAAGAGGTAGCCTAATATTACCTGTATTTCTGGCTAGAGAAATAAACATTTTAAACTTCAGCTAAACTCTAGGTTTTTAGCATATTCTCCTTCAGGCCTTCTTCACGGGGAATCTAAACTTGGAAAATCAAAAGTGCATTAATCATCAACATTTGGATGCAATTAAAAAAAAAACAAAAAAAACTGAACAGTATTTACATTAGTTGGACTATTGTCCTCATCTTTGTCGCCATATTTATCACAACGTTTCGGCCGTTGTACGCTCCGGCCTTCTTCAGGTGGTTGGAATTTCGAACTGAACCCTTTATTTCGATCACTGGGGTAGACTGTTCTAGTTCCACGAGCCATGTTTGATGGATGTCAGTTATCAGTTATCTCCTGCTAATTTTCCCTCTGAAAGTTCTCCACTGCCTTAACTGGGTATTGAACTCACACTCTTTGGGTCTGTCACTGGATCTAACCAACGCCTTTATCCACAGTGCCATGTGTCCTTGCCAAACATGGCTTGTGGAACTAGAACAGTCTACCCCAGTGATCGAAATAAAGGGTTCAGTTCGAAATTCCAACCACCTGAAGAAGGCCGGAGCGTACAACGGCCGAAACGTTGTGACAAATATGGCGACAAAGATGTGCACAATAGTCCGACTAATGTAAATACTGTACATAATACCTCATCTCAGAAATATAGACAAAAAAACTGAAGTTGTCAAATTGTCATAACTTTATACTTTTATTTCTGAAGCTTATATGAAAATAAACAGAAACCCAAAATAAAACTTGATTGGACAGAAATGTCAAGGATATTTGTGCATATTTCATCATCCACTTGATTTTCTCATTTTGTACAGTTTGTTGCCTCTAACCTGCTGAACCGTCAAAGCTTTAAACATGAACATTTGAGAGATGACTAAACAGGGAGAAGTCATTCATAAAAAAAAAAAAAGGCAAGGAAACATTTACTGAAATCAACCAGAACTCACTTATTCAGGTTTGGAGGTGAGTAACATATTTATCAAGTTGTCTTGTCGAGCAGGGGTTAATCTTTTATATGATGAATTTTTGATCAAATGATTTTTAGAAAGCATGGAAATAAAATTATTTTAAGACAACTCCACACATGCATAATAATAATAATAGTAATAATAATAATGTGAAAAAAATAGTCATTAAGAGAATCTCTTTAAGTGGCACTTATGTGGGATTTGGTCAAAATCTACAGAAATAGCCCAAAATATAACCAGCTTTTAAAATGAGAGAAGGACTTATACGCAATTGGTGAAAGAAAAAAATGCTATTCCTTCAATGTCTTGGAAAGATTAAATCAGTTGCCTGTTTTTGTCATGGCTTCAAGCCTCACCACTGGTTACTTTATTGGTGTTTGTTTATAATAGTCTATGCTTGTATTAACTGTTAAAGCCTTGAAATAGTCAGATTCGGAAATCTGAATTGTTATAATAATAATATTAATAATAATAATAATAATATTAGGCAAGAAGAGTTTTGAAATTACTGAAAAGGCAACAGAAAAATGTAATGACAGGAAAACATATTCCTTCCCTATATACTGGTAAACATTTGGGATTTTTTTTCTTCTTCAGTCACCCCTAAAAGTTATATTTTTTTCTTTCTTTTTTACAGCTCTGTAGCCATCTTTGTGGTCAATGTTTGGATCCGCTTGGCATTGCAATGTTTGCACAAAATATGGTCATCCAGTGGGTAACATCCTCGACCTTCGGTTTCAGATGATAATAACATGCCACAATCCTAAGAAATAAAAAAAAAAAAAAGAATGTAATTAAAAACAAAAATAGCAAAATAAAACATTAAAAAATAACAAGGCTATTATAATCAAAGCATTTTTAATGACAAGGCTATAAGTAATTTTAATTTCCACACCATAAATACTGTATAGCTACTTAAAAATAAAATCACTTAAGTCTTTCAACAGCAACAACAACTTGAATGGGTAACATGTATCTAGAAGGGAAAATAATGGTATAATCAAGGTGTTGGCTCTCCACACAACCTTGTATAAAAGCTTAGGAAGGAAATTGCCATCAGAATTAGAAAGAGGAGGTAATAGTGAACTAGAGAAGTCTAATTTTATGAACTGTTTTAAGAGAAAGATTTTATAGATTTCACCTGACAGCAACACAAACTGATCAGTCAATGAATGTCGAATGTTTCCAGTAGGGAGATGGTTAATCTCATAGTCACCATATTTACTAAACAGAACTAAGTCTGGCACAATTGCTGAGCATCTGCAGGGGATTGTACAATCTGTGTGGAAGAAAAAGTGGGAAGGGAGTCTCGTTTCCAGGTAGTGTTTACTAAAGCCTTCTTTTTTTGGGGGGATTGAGTATTCATTGAAAACTGTAAAACAGAAGAAATATACTGGTCAATCTCAGCTTACAGCCATATGTGGAAACACCAGTTCTCATATGATAACTGAAGTTAAGCAAAGTCAAGCTTGGTCAATAAATAGATGGGTGACCGCTTGGGAATACCAGGTGCTGTAAGCTTGAATGTGTGGGAGGTGTAATAGATAACAGCTTAGAATTTGAAATCGGAGAGCCGAGTTCCAATTCCAGTTGGATTTGTTATATTCACTTACATACATGAATCCACCACTTCTCCCCCAGCAATGGGTTAATTAGTAGGACTAGTATCAATAAATCATTATCTCCAAGAAATCCTTACAATTTAAAAATATTTTCGAGCTTTAAATAACCTGCAAAAGGTTGATAAGCTGTAAAAACAAATCAATTTGTTGATTCCAATCTTGGTGGAAATGACTGCAAAATACTTTCCCCTCCCCAATTTATAGGCAGAAGCACAGAAATGCATGCTGGGATTTTTTTGTAGCCAATAAAATAAGCCGGTTGTCAGTTTCACCTAATTCAGTTCTGGTCTGTCTTATCTTGATGTTAGAATGCAATGCTCACTTATCCGAACTTGCTCTTGGGTGTCAACCCCAATTCTTAGCTTGTGAACTTTTTGTCTTATTGCTGTTAATTTGCCTTGCAGATATTGTTTGCTTGCTTTATATTAGTTTTTCCCCTGACATTTTCCTTTTCTTGTTATTTGACTGTGGCTACTCCCCACATCAACGGGTGAGGGTCGAATTTGACCCTCACCCGTTGATGTGCAGTTGAAATGCACCGAAACCAAGTTGCATCTTTGTAGTGAGTAAAATGGTTTTGTCTATATGATAAAATTATAATAAATAAATAATTATTGCTCTACTACCTGTATCGAGATCTTTTTTTAATTAACGCTGCGAACATTGGAATTTATATATTACTTTCGTTCTCATCGCATCGGATATATATATATATATATATATATATATATATATATATAAGCAAGTTTGAACAAGTGAATGTAGTGGCCTGACTTCAAGACAAGACAGACCAGGACTGAGTTAGATGAGTTCAGGTGGTTGGAATGCCGAACTGAACCCTTTATTTTGCTTGCTGGCGTAGACTGTTCTAGTTCCATGTGCGATGTCTAATGGATGTCAGTTATCAGTTATCTCATGTTAATTCCCCTCCCCAAGTTCTCTACTGCCTTAACCAGGTATTGAACTCACACTCTTTGGGTCCTGTCACTGGATCTAACTAACGCCTTTATCCACTTTTATCTAACTAACCCCTTTATCCACTGTGCCATGTGTCCTTAAGGACATCTGTGTATGAATTTCTGGAACTTATAAACTTAATGTCTTCAGCAACCATTTTTTTTACCAGTGCTCATATTGCAATTTTTGTTGTTATTATTGCTTTTCTCTGGCATTCCTTATTACTGGTTCCCATATTGTATTAATTTCTATGCTTGGTCGGCTCAGGAGATTTTTGTGGCCTAGCATATGTGCTGATTTCTTAAGTTTACAAATTTTCCAATGATGTTCTTTGTCTATGATTTCAACCTGATCCCACAGAGGGCGGTGATCTCCCTTTCCTCTCCATATGTGGTCAGCCATGCCTGATTTTTCCACTTCCCCTCATGTTACAGCTTTTTGGTGTTCTTGAAGCCTTACCTTAAGCAAAATAAAGGGTTCAGTTTGACATTCCAACCAGCCGAAGAAGGTCAGAGAATACAATGGCCGAAACATTGTGATAAATATGGCAACAAAGATGAGGACGATAGTCTGAACAATGTAAATAGTGTACATAATACCTCATCTCAGAGATATAGACATATATATAAAAATAGAGATTGAAGTCAACACCCAGAAGCAACAGTCTGTTTCATGTTAAATGCAATCATCAGGCCATGAATCATTTAGCCTGAAACAGAATGTTGCCTGTGGGTGTTGACTTCAATCCACACTTTTATATTTACATACACTCTATCCACAATATTGAGCTCTTTAAACCATAGATATAGCACACCCCTTCAAACTATAGCATTCATACATATATATATATATATATATATATATATATATACACACACAATTTTATAGTTGAAGTGCCAAAACATAAGAAAGGTTAGCAAGCTGGTAATGTGTAAATCCTTCCCTAATCATGACATGGTGCATAGGATATGAAGTGAGGACATTTGTATCATTGCTATGAACCATCAATGTTCACTTGACTTCACACAACAAATCTCTCAGAGTGAATTATCAGAGTTCTACAGTTAATGCAGTGTTGAAAACCACAGAGAGAGAGAGAGAGAGAGAGAGAAAGATAGATAGAGAGAGAGAGAGAGAGAAAGATAGATAGAGAGAGAGAGAGAGAGAAAGATAGATAGAGAGAGAGAGAGAGAGAAAGATAGATAGAGAGAGAGAGAGAGAGAAAGATAGATAGAGAGAGAGAGAGAGAGAGAAAGATAGATAGAGAGAGAGAGAGAGAGAAAGATAGATAGAGAGAGAGAGAGAGAGAAAGATAGATAGAGAGAGAGAGAGAGAGAGAAAGATAGATAGAGAGAGAGAGAGAGAGAGAAAGATAGATAGAGAGAGAGAGAGAGAGAGAAAGATAGATAGAGAGAGAGAGAGAGAGAAAGATAGATAGAGAGAGAGAGAGAGAGAAAGATAGATAGAGAGAGAGAGAGAGAGAAAGATAGATAGAGAGAGAGAGAGAGAGAAAGATAGATAGAGAGAGAGAGAGAGAGAAAGATAGAGAGAGAGAGAGAGAAAGATAGATAGAGAGAGAGAGAGAGAGAAAGATAGAGAGAGAGAGAGAGAAAGATAGATAGAGAGAGAGAGAGAGAAAGATAGATAGAGAGAGAGAGAGAGAGAAAGATAGATAGAGAGAGAGAGAGAGAGAAAGATAGATAGAGAGAGAGAGAGAAAGATAGATAGAGAGAGAGAGAGAGAAAGATAGATAGAGAGAGAGAGAGAAAGATAGATAGAGAGAGAGAGAGAAAGATAGATAGAGAGAGAGAGAGAAAGATAGATAGAGAGAGAGAGAGAGAAAGATAGATAGAGAGAGAGAGAGAAAGATAGATAGAGAGAGAGAGAGAGAAAGATAGATAGAGAGAGAGAAAGATAGATAGAGAGAGAGAAAGATAGATAGAGAGAGAGAAAGATAGATAGAGAGAGAGAAAGATAGATAGAGAGAGAGAAAGATAGATAGAGAGAGAGAGAGATAGAGAGAGAGATAGAGAGAGAGAGATAGAGAGAGAGAGATAGAGAGAGAGAGATAGAGAGAGATAGATAGAGAGAGATAGATATTCAATCTTAGTGGATGTTCAAGAAATGTGATGTTGTATTTTGCCTTATACTCATCATGGATACTCACCTCACAACAATAGCACTGGACATGGAAGCTCCTATCCATTGCGACAACACGGACAGTTTCTTCCTTGCCAGGATCGGGCATGATAGGATGTTGACAAACGCAGCAGCGGGGAGCAAATTTTCTAAAAAGGTAAAAGAAAAAAAATTAGATTTTTAATTGTAACAATTCCAACGGTTTTTAAAAAAAAAATTTTTTTTTTCATTAAAGAACTAAACAATTGAAGTAGAAGCTGAATCGCTAAAACAAAATATTAGAATTATTCCAGCAATTATCCTTATTCAGAATAGACAATGTTTTGCCTGATGGCATTTCAGCTGAAATATTATGGACAAAAACAACTAAGATAAGGATATGCATTCAAAGAATTCACGGGAAGGAAAATTAAATTTGAAATCTGCTTTAAACCTTGAAGCTTTCAAGCTATTTTGTAATTGACATTTTACTCATGTCAGTAGCTCTTCAAATAGAACAAGAAGCATATCCTAAAATTCATTAAATAACCTTTTGCATCCCCTCACCACCCCCACCATATAAAAAAACTATATAAATTTTGATTGATTGCTTTGTTTCTTTATCGGCATATCAACTCCTTATGGGTCATTTAATGCCGAAGTTTAATTTTCTTGGGAGCTTGGAAGTAATCAAAATATGATATATATATATATACACACACACACATATATATATATATATATATATATATATATATATATATATATATATATA
The DNA here is from genome assembly GCA_964036315.1 of Acanthosepion esculentum. Classification (NCBI taxonomy): domain Eukaryota; kingdom Metazoa; phylum Mollusca; class Cephalopoda; order Sepiida; family Sepiidae; genus Acanthosepion; species Acanthosepion esculentum. The sequence continues at coordinate 5,750,154 of OZ038499.1, read as the reverse complement.
TATTATTCTGCTTTCACAATTGAATACATGGTAGATGATACACAGCTTTTGTGCATATACATGTTTGTGTGGACATAACAGGTTTGGTTTGGTTGATTTTGTTTAGCATATCAACACCTCTATGGGTTATTTAATGCCGAAATCAAAATATGTCGAACATAATTTTATGGCTTCAACTAGAGATAAAATATATTGTTCATTCTGCTTTGAAATTGCATTGTTAGTAATTTTACAATAAATAGGTATTGGTCATAATTTTACAGTAAATAGGTATTGGTCATAATTTTACAATAAATAGGTATTGGTCATAATTTTACAATAAATAGGTATTGGTCATAATTTTACAATAAATAGGTATTGGTCATAATTTTACAATAAATAGGTATTGGTCATAATTTTACAGTAAATATGTACAGGGTGCGATGGCTAAATTGTCGCCATGTTATATTTTTCATTTTTTGCGTGCATGGTGTTTGTTTTTGATATTGTCGACTGCACAATATAGTAGGGTCAGTTGGGCACCTTCTGTGAGAAAAAGAACACCATGACACAATTCACTTTACCAGAAATTTGGAAACGTCATGCTGTACTGTTTGGCATTCATGCCAGAAGCTCCACCATGAACGTTTCAAAGTGTTTGGGTGTCAATCTGAGGACAGTGGAGAGGATTCAGAAAGAGTTGGATGAGTCTAAGGGTGATTACGAAGGTACAGCAGTTCAGAAGACTCACTCTGACCATTCTGATAAGAAAAGAACTTCCGAATTTGTTGGTGAAGGCCTCAGACCCAACACAGTGGCCTATATGAAGTGCCTTGAGGAGGTAGTGCTGCTCTGGGTCAAGAGGGTGGCTGCTGGAAGACTATATCTGGCTGCCCCATGCCACACAAGCAGGAGAACCCAATCATGGCTGTCAGACAATTTCTGCGACCACATCACCCCTTACATGTGGCCACCTAACTCCCCAGATTGTAATCCCCTTGATTATTGTGTGTGGGGCGGTGTTGAGCAAGAGATCAAGATGAACTGAAGGATTATGGCAGCATTCACCAACTTAAACAAAGAGACCGCCCAGAAGAGTTGCAGGAGATTCTGAAGTTGTCTGGATGTCATGGTTGAAGCCAATGGCGATTTCATTGAATAATTTTAAATTTTAGTATTTCAAGATATTTTTGTGTAATTTTGATAAATATATCTGTTAAGGTGAGAAGTCAGTGTTATTTTCATTTTTGCATAATTCAGTCGATAATTAATCCATCGCACCCTGTATTATTTCACTACAAATAGTATTGTTGTTAATTTTTTATATAAAAATATATTACTGATGTTTTATAAAAATATAAAAGAATAACATTTTTATACTTCCATAGCGATTTGTTTTTGTTTGGGGATTCACTATTTGTCCATAGTCAGGACCCTAACAGGTGCTACCACCCCAAGTTAGGAAAAACCTGGGAAAAACAGCAATTAAGAGGTTGTTCCGTGCCCCTAAAAACATCCACCCTCCTGATGAGAGGCCTGGCTGTTGGATTATAATTTTATTATTCTTAACAAAATAAAAGAACAACTCAAAAATAAACACTTATTTGCAAATTTAAACCGGAAAGCAATGTTTTTCTTCTACCTTAAATTAGTGGTTCCCAAATGGTGTAATATACCTCATAGGTGAAGGGAAAAAGGATAGCAGGTGAGGCAGAATGATTGAAATGCAAACAAAGATTTAGAAATAATTTTAAAAATTCATATGCCAAAAATAAATATGATTTCAAAATTTAAAATATTATTATAGATTACTTTTAATTGCATGCATGAGTTCCATTATAAATAGTTATAAATAATTATTGACAGATTTTATCATTGTAATATTTTTGCATTATATCAAGTATTAAGAATATAGTTACTAGAGTCTACAAATTGGAAGAGAGAGTTATCAATGATAATGTTCTGACTTCGAATTTGTGGTTATCTCCTTTTAACCCTCACTCAGTTTTTTTTTTAATTTTTAAATGTACTTTTTATCACATTGAATTTGTTGAGGCACAAGCAAATTTTCATTCCGAAAATAGAGCCCTGAGAAACAAAAGTTTGGGAACCACTGCTTTAAATAATAAAGACAGTGGTTAACAGCACTGCATTTTTTTTCATTTCTGAACTGAAATACTAAACTTCAAAATTCTCAAAATTTTTTCATATAGCTACATTACATTCTGGAATTTAATACCTTCAGTGTCAAAGTGTCAATTTTTTTACAGACATGTTGACAAGTGTAGAATAATGGTAATTTGCCAGAGAATAAATAGAATTGCTGGGCAGAAAGTATTAATGATAGCAGAGTGTGTATAGAGGATGAAATGAAAAGAAAGCAGACATTTCAAAAAAGGGGCATTACCTGTTTTTTGGTGCTAAATATGTTCCAGAGAAAAATCAATGTACCATGTGGCAAGCTGAATAGCCAACTATTTACATTATTCGGACTATTGTCCTCATCTTTGTTGCCATATTTATTACAACATTTCAGCTGTTGTACACTCTGGCCTTCTTCAGGTGGTTGGAATGTCGAACTGAACCCTTTATTTCTCTCACTGGAGTAGACTGTTCTAGTTCCACATGCCATGTTTTAATGGATGTAAGTTATCAGTTATCTCCTGTTAATTCCTCTCTCAAAGTTCTCCACTGCCTTAACCTCAAAGACACATGGCACAGTGGATAAAGGCATTGGTTAGATCCAGTGACAGGACCAAAACAGTGTGAGTTCAATACCCAGTTAAGGCAGTGGAGAACTTGGAGAGGGGAATTAACAGGATATGACTGACATCCATTATACATGGCACATGGAACTAAAACAGTCTACCCCAGTGAGTGAAATAAAGGGTTCAGTTCGTCATTTCAACCACCTGAAGAAGACCGGAGCGTAGAACGACCAAAGCGTTGTAATAAATATGGCGACAAAGATGAGGACATTAGTCTGAATTATGTAAATAGTGTACATAATACCTCATCTCAGAAATATAGACAGCTACCGTGTGGCAAGTTGAATAGCCAAGTAATCATTTTAAACTCCTTTTTTCTGAAAATGATTTCAATAACTTTTAAATTCATCTAGATGAAAAGGTAACTCATGACATTCTTTAATTATTCTTGGGATTATTTTCACCTGCCAATTTAATGGTTTCTCTTTCTGAAAACTACCATTCTGTGAAAGTAGAGGTCTTCAGATAAATTTTGAAAAACTGTGTAGCTACAATAAAAACTGAAGATTTTCGTGCAATTTCGATGTGTACATTTTTTCGAAAGCTTATTTTATATATGTTCCTTTTAGGTTGGACATTGTTAGGAAAAGATGATTTATTTGTACTTACTTGTGAAAGTCTTCAATACAATGAATTTGGTTTGTAGCATCAACAGTAAATGGCACTCCATCCAGACTCATGCCACAGACAACACACGTGAAGCAGGCTGGGTGATAAGGCTTGCCAGTTGCACGTAATAACTGGTAAGAAAAGAAAGAACATCTCAATCGCTATTAAGAAGTGTAGTCTTGAAGGCTTGACCTTCAAAATTATGAACAGCCATCAAATACATTTTCAAAATACAATCTTCTTACAAAGACCTAAGTATTTTATTAGGATACATGAATGACCATTAAGCATATTTTTTTTTTTTTAAATATTCTCATTTTAATTAAAATGCAAAGAAATTTTTTTTTAAATATATAAAGATTTCAAATTGTTTTATATCTTTTATGTGAACAAGAAATTGGCAAATAGATTGATTATATCTGTCTATATTTCTGAGATGAGGTATTATGTACACTATTTACATTATTCAGACTATTGTCCTCATCTTTGTCTACCCTAGTGAGCGAAATAAAGGGTTGAGTTCGACATTCCAACCACCTGAAGAAGGCCGGCGCGTACAACGGCTGAAACATTGTAATAAATATGGCAACAAAGATGAGGACAATAGTCCGAATAATGTAAATAGTGTAGATTGATTATAGTATTATTTTTTTCTTTTTAATGCCTTTTATTCTACCCCCCAGGAGAATGACTCATTACACCTTTTAAGACTAATGTTATCCACTGACATCAAATGGAAAGATTGGATTGAATCAATTGCTAGGTCCACTGCTAATAAAGTTGATTCACCGTGTCATGATAGACAATTTTTATTGTCAGAATCTATTTTACACATTTATGAGCCTACCATTCGTCCATGCATTGAATATTGCTGCCACATCTGGTCTGGTGCTTCAGTTATGTTTTTAGAAATTTTTGATAAAATCCAAAGAAGAATCTGCAATGTTATTGGTCTTAACCTGGCATCTTGACTTCAATCATTTTCCCACGTGCCTTTCTTATAAATATTTTCATGGTACTGAGACTTTATGAATTTAAGTGCAGTACTAGATTGGCAGCTAGGTCACATCATTTCACAATTGAAATTAGTAGATGTAACCATAAGTCCTATGTTAACAGTTTCTTCTCTCGCACTTCTCGCTTGTGGAACTCTGTTCTGGCCTATTGTTTTGCAGTCAAGTTTGATCTTCAAAAATTTTAATGTAATGTCAATTGTTATCTTCTGTCTTCTTAATTTCTCTTCTTTCATCGTTCTCTAATATTGGTTTTCTTTTTCTCAAATTCTTTCACACTCAGTCACCCCCTCTTGTGTCTTAGTGGCTTTATAGCTTTGCTTGCGGTGAAATGATTAAAAACAACAACAAAAGAAAGAAGTTAATTCACAACATTGAGGCAATCATGACTTGCTGCAGATTCCATCTCTTTATGTGTGAATTGCCTTGCCTTCATGGTAAAAACAGCAGAGTGGTTTCCTGCTGCCTTCTCCACAGTTTGGAATTCAAAATATTCTTTCTTCATTCAGGACATCAGTGATCATGGCTCTCCACACATTTCTTTATTATCTGTGAATTGTCACGCGTTCTTGGGAAAGATAATGAGGTGGTTTCCTGTTGTTTTCTCACCTGTCTAGAATTTAGAGTTGTGATCCATGTCTTTCCTGCTATACGAGTCATAGCTGGGGGCGAGCGTAAGGGGAGGGGAGAAGAGAAGAGATAGATTCAGGCATTTTCCAAGGGCATTAGTGTGAAAGTGAATGCAACAGACTAAACCAGAATTTGAACTTGGACTCATAGATTCCACTGTCTGCGCTAATATTCATTACTTCTTTCAAATCATCAAAACCATTTAAATAATCAAATGCAATAAATGTAGGGTCACTTGTTGCCCATTCCAATAGATGGTGAGTGTGTGTGTGTGTGTGTATATATATATATATATATATATATATATATATATATACATATATATATATATATATATATATATATATATATATATATATCTCAATAATAATATTATTTGATAATTTGTATGGATAATTTCAAAGAAGATATAAATCCAAAGAGTGCTCAATGTAAGAACACAGCAAATATAATAATGATGAAAGTGGAGACTTTAGAAACCCATGGTAATATTTTATTTTACAAGACCCATGGTAATATTTTATTTTACAAGACCAATCGGTCTTGTAAAATAAAATATTACCATGGGTTTCTAAAGTCTCCACTTTCATCATTTATATATATATATATATATATATATGAATGGATATTATGTGAGTAAGGGATTGTATAGATCCACCCACCCCCCACTCATTTTATTACTGATCCAGCATCAAATAAGGTCCAAGATGGAAGATCAGTTGCAGTGAATGGACAAACTCATCTCCAATGCAAGTAATGCCCTTCTCACACATCACATGTTAATGGGCCCGTTATGCTGCCCTACAATGTATTGGCATAAGTTTTGAATTTAGAGTTGTCCTTCTCCTAGATTAGTTGTCGCACCAGTACATTTTATTTTACGTTTAAGAAGGAGAAGAGGTTCATACATGTCTTTTGAAAATCTTAAATTCTTCTATTAGTGTTTGTTAATGGATTCCATTGATTTTGAAGTTATCTTTTTAAAGAATTCTATCATAAGCAAGATTATATGAATCAAAACTCGTGAGTGAGACAGAGAAAAAATATGTACATGTGGCCGTACATATATTCTTGAAGTCTGTCAGAACCTACAATTTATATGTACCTTGCTTTGGTATTTTAATGAAAAGTCCTATGACAAATCAAGAACAAAATATCACTAAGTGACAATGAAAAATTTACTTACTCGATCAATAACAGGGTTGGAACAAACAGAACATTTTTCCAACGTATTCTGAAAAGCAAAAACAAATAAAAATAATAAAAATAAATTTTGATATTGTAAGCATTCTGGGACTGAAAAGGAAATATTTGTCGCAGATTACTTCTACCACGCAGAGAACAAATCACTAAGTTCAGACTCGAATATCGGGGGCAGAAAGAAATGCCGAAAACTTGATTCGCAGGTCCTATCTCACAAATCATGATGCACGTAACCAGTCAGAAAAATAACTCTCTCTCAGACGAATGCAGTAGACAAAATACACAAATTTTTCTTTCTCACCCCGATTCGAGAACACCAGCTGCTTTTATCGGCTGAGCATTTTTTTCTATTCGTCGACAGCTGGGAGAGGACGCCCAATTTAAAAAAAAAAAATACTTTTATAGCGACTCCTGCAATGGACTTGTTTTTTAATTTAATATATTCTGTCTTCAGCATGTCATGCGGAATACATGTCCCTTTTTTTTTGGTAAGTAATTTTCTTTTTTGCCACATTTGTCCCTTTAGGACACACGTGACACACGTGACACACTGTCGCTTGGTTTGACAAGGTAAGTCGACATTTTCTTTGCTATAGATATTTAACAAAATAAATCAAAATGATTGCACCCCCCATCCTCATTTTTGAAATAAAAAAAAAATTTAAAAAATGAAACGTAATAAATATGGCAACAAAGATGAGGGAGATAACTGACATCCATTAAGACATGGCACGTGGAACTAGAACAGTCTACCCCAGTGAGCGAAATAAAGGGTTCAGTTTGACATTCCAACCACCTGAAGAATACCGGAGAGTACAACGGCTGAAACGTAATAAACATGTCGACAAAGATGTCTGAACTTGTTTGTGTGTCAACTCCAATTCTTAATTTGCAAACTTTTTGCCATATTACTTGTTTCTTTTCATGTTATTGCTTACTGCAAACTTGGACAATTCCGTTACTTATTTTGCATTTGGCCATGGCTACTCACTCCACATTCTTGATATTTGCTAAATACTTAATACAGTGTAAAGCCAGATACGATGATGTAGGAAGGAGTTTGCATGGGGTTGAACATCAATCTCTGATGACAAAACTACATCAGCCACAAGGCAAGACCCATTTTCTATTATCTATATACAATTATTAATTTGAGTGTGAAGAAAGTATGAGCTTGTGAATATTTCAACATTTATTTACATCATCATCAGAACATGAGATTCTGTTCACTTTCCTCGTTAACCACTTTTATCTTTATTCCATTTTATTAATTTTTGTGTGTACTTCTAGGAAGAATTAAGCAACAACTATACTGTTCAGATGCTATTACTTTTGTTTTAAATATTCACTTGATACAAGGCCCAAGAACCATTCAAGATAGAGGGTTACTGAGTGAGGTTGTTATATGAATGTAAGTGGAAGAGGAAAGTACAAATTACAAAGATATGTTGGATCGTTGACCCTAAACTTGAAAAGCTTAAGATTGTAGTGATCAAGGAAGTATCCTCCCAGGAGTCTGTTCTAAACCTCGATTATTTATTTACTTGTTAACATTTTTCATATTTTTATGTTTCTTTTACTTTTTCTCCCACCCACAATTTGCTTGTTCATTACCTTAATGGCTACTCACTCCACATTCTTGATATTTGCTAAGAACTTAATATAGTATAAAGCCAGATGGGATGATGTAGGAAAGAGTTACCTTTCTATATAAGCTATGACCATAACTAATAAATACAGAAATACCAACAAACTTTTGTTAGGAAGAAAAACAGATTCAACACTACATCGGATGCCATGATTTATAAATAAAATGCCTACAATGTAGGAAAAGTTACAGTGGTGAAACATCTAGGAATCTGCATCTACAAACTTAAGAGAGACTAATATTGGGACAACCCTTTGAAACTTGTTCATAATAGTAACAAAATGGGCAATAACTTCAATTTTTATAAATACAATCCTATTTTGAAAAAAAAAAGGAAATATTTTGAGGGCGTTCTAATAAATATTTTACCCTCTATAAATACACATCAAATACACTTTATTATATTACCAACTTTTATAAAATCCATACTTAACAAATCTAGGATATGTGTACCTGCTACCACAACTGGTGTAATTTAAATTCTTTCATCCTCACACAGAACATAACTAAATCAACATGTGGACAGGCACCAAACAACGATAAAAATGCCTACTAGATGCACGCAGAAATAAATATAAATTATAATACTGCATAGACAAACTAGAATTATGATACACATACGCACATGAATAATAAACATGAATGCTGCTTGACAAGTCAAATGCACTTGAAGTCTGCTTAACCAATGAAAAAGTAGATAACACAAAACAAAATTTCCTTTTTTCTTCTCCATATCACTTTCTCCGATGAAGCTTTAATAAAAATGAAAATTGTTAGATTGATAAATGTTTCCTATTTGCTCTTTATTCTATCATTCTCTCAGATTCCAATCCATAGTTGATCCCAATTCAAACTCCTGCATGTATGAATTTTTAATATAGAGTGTATGTGTACATATTCAGTACAAGTTGTTGGGCAGGTTACTTGAAGAGAAAGCAAACAGCTCCAGGTAACCCCCACAATAGGTTCTTAAAAAAAAAAAAGACTAACATGTACACCAATGATTTACTAAATCATAGGATCAGGTAGTTTTGTAAAACAAAACAAAAATACACAAAACAAAGAAAACAAAGAAAAAAAAGAAAAGAAAAAAAGAAAAGAAAAGAGAAGAGAAAAAAAGAGAAAGAAAAAAAAGAGAAAAAAGAAAAAAAAGAGAAAAAAGAAAAAAAAGAGAAAAAAGAAAAAGAGAAAAAAGAGAAAAAAGAGAAAAAAGAAAAAAAAGAAAAAAAAGAAAAAAAGAAAAAAAAGAAAAAAGAAAAAAAAGAAAAAAAAGAAAAAAAAGAAAAAAAAGAAAAAAAAGAAAAAAAGAAAAAAAGGAAAAAAAGGAAAAAAGAAAAAAGGAAAAAAAAGAAAAAAAAAAAGAAAAAAAAAGAAAAAAAAAGAAAAAAAAAGAAAAAAAAGAAAAAAAAAGAAAAAAAGAGAAGCTCTGTGTTCAAACTCTCATTGTGGCATGTAAGGATCATTTTTCATGGATAAGTCTGTAGCAGTTTGTGTGAAATGATTTGCATTTTAAGAACGGAACAATCTCAGCATATTAATATCAAATTGTATTAAATCACTATTGAACAAAAGCAAATGAAAGATTTCTCCAAAGAAAGAAAAAAACTATCACTACTTACCACATAACAAGGCTCACAGTAAGGTTTTGTTTCAATGGCATAAAAGGATTTCCCACGAAGAATGTTTCCTGAAAAGCAGAGGTAAAATGAAAATTAAAAACTTACAGATAATTGCTTTGTTTATTTCTATAAAGTGTGTATCTGTATCCAGATAAATTACATTATTTTTATAAACGTTATAAAAAATTTGGTCAATACACCTGTTTGAGTAGACATCTCTAATTTTTAAACATTTTAAATTATCATCTACTGGCTAAGGTTTTCAAAAGTATTTAATAAAGAAAACGTGCCTCTTGGTAAAGATAACTCTGCATTATTTCATTTCCAAGAATTTGTTATGAAGTTCAATCCATAGCAGAAAATGTTTAATTTATAAACATTGTACTATTTATTCTTTATCTGAATAGACAACAAAGATGTTTTTTTGCTTAAAAAACAATTTGAGTAGAGGCTTGAAAAGCATATATTTAATTATATATATTTGCTGGGTTGTACAAAAAGGTATACTGTTTGTGTCATTAGATGGCATGAGGAGTGTTTAGTTTCAACTAACTACAATCACAATCAAAAGAAATTTATCAGTATGCAATTTTTTTAAATTCATCAAAATTGAACAATTTTTTGTCATTGATTCTAAATTTAAATGGAAAATTTAAAAAAACAAAAAGAAAAAAAGAAAGGAAAAGGTGAATCAAAACAAGGAGTACAAAGTTTTGTTAGAAACTCCTCATTGAACAAATGGATTAAACATTTGGGATCAGCAGTGATCAAATCAAGATGTCAGTTAAGAATAATTAATTTCAGATGATATAGACAACTTACTCAAAATATCCAAATGAAATGTTGAAAAATCAATTGCAGTCATATTTGATTATGTTAGTCACTTTGATGTGTGGCTGACACAGCGGCAAAATGCCAATAGGATTGTATTTAGATGTCTTTTTCTTTCTTTGTCACCTGTTATAGTTTATTTAAATAAACTCTAACAGGTGACAAAAATTGGATACTTTACAAAAAAAAAAAAAAAAAAAAAAAAGATGGAATGAAAAAGCTCACAAGCCAAACAAAATGAAAAATCAAGTCCTGTTCTCAAATCAAGTGAAGGCAGCAACCAAAGGCATTTTGAGCTAGAGAAAAGCCGAAATATTTAATCTGGAGAATGCTATATTACATGTTTGTTTGGTGAGCAACTAAAAATGATTACAGCTTGGTTGGCAGGCTTTCCTTTATCAACCAGATAATCTTGCATTTTCAGATTATCATGCATCCTGTTGTTTTAAAGACACAATTCATTTAATAGAAAAAGTGTCAAAGCCTTGAAAGACTACAAACAGTATATCCCAAACAGTTCTCTGCTGTAAAAGTTTTTTTTTTTTTTTTTTTTTTTACTTAATAACCCCCCAAATTTTTTGTGTTTCCCAGTATAACAGAGTTATAAATAATTTCTATTTCTGGGAACCAACTGTAATGGTGAACCTAACCTTATTAACAATTCCTTCAATAATCATAAGAAATGATGAAAAATGTGTTGCATATTACAAGGTTCAACTTAAGACTGACGAGGATAAATCTCCACCGACAACCAGAAAAGGTGAGCTCCATAAAAGAAAGGTAATGTTGTGTATGCAGTGCAATCAGCAGGGGATTTTTTAGAGTTCTTAAAATGCAACAAAATACTAAATGCACATTTATACATCCAGCAGCTGCAACATGAGCATAAAAGTTTAGCCACAAAGTACCTTGTTCATCAATAAAAAAAAATATTTCCTTTCATGACAATGCAAGGACACATACAACAAGTATAACGCAAAAAAATATTTGGGAACTCGGTTGGTCTGTTTTATCCCAGTCACCATATTCACTTGACCATCCACCAAAACTAATTATTACCTTTCTTCTTTTTTTTTTTAAAAAAATCACTGCAAAACACTTTGATGGAGAAAATTTTCTTTAATGAAAACCAGATTCAAGCGGGTGTCCAAAATTTTTTTTCATATCAAAATCTGTGCAATTTTCTGTCTATATTTTTGAGACGAGGTATTATGTACATTATTTACATTATTCGGACTATTGTCCTCATCTTTGTCGCCATATTTATTAAAACATTTTGGCGGATCATCAGGGAAGGCCAGCTTCCCTGATCCGCGTAGGTGAAACCTTGGAAGATTTGTCTGGCTCTTTAGGTTTAATTTAGGTTTGCTCTACTTAACATATTGAGCACTTTATTTAGTTATTTTACTTACTTCTATCGGGGTTTTTTCTTTGGGCTCTGAACTTGGATGCTAGACAATTATTTTCACCTGACGTCCATGTTCTCGATTCTCTCTTTTTTAGTACCTTTTTTCCCCCTTTAGTATTGGTTTGTTTATTTGCAAATAAAGACACCGAAAGTCTTCCGGACGAGTATAATTTCTTATATTTATAAGATTATTACTAGTGTGTGTGTGTGTGTGTGTATATATATATATATATATATATATATATAACAAATCCATAAAAATGCAAGTTAGGACGTCATAAGCATTGTATTCAATGAATGGCCAAGTCTTATACAAATAACACTTGTCATTTGTGTAAATTTAAATTAAAGGAACTCAGATATGCGATGGGAAGAGAATGCTTTATTTGGATGACCTTTGTTCTCCAGGTATGTGCGCTATATAAAATGGCCACTCAGCCCCTTCCGGGTAAGGTTGCCGTTTCCTAGGTTGAAAAACCCGTGAAGATTATCTATTTGTACAAAGCATCAAGTGTTTTCCACCCACATCAGATTTGTTTATTACTTTTACATGAAAGCCTTTAAAACTAAAGAAAAAATATTTCGTAAAAACATGCTCAATAGAAATAAATTGCTGGAATGAAACTCACACTATATCAAATTATAAATAAAATTGTAATAATAATAATAATAGTAATTATTTGTAACATTAGATAAGCTTT
>OZ038499.1:5730245-5735245 GCA_964036315.1 Acanthosepion esculentum | reverse complement strand
ACAAATAAGTAATGACTAATAAACAATGAGTAAAAATTTAACAAGACTATGAAATAGCTACAAATAACTGCATTCAGATCAAAAACTATTCTGACATAATACCCTCTAGAATAATTTGAAACAACTTACCCAATAACCATTAGGATGATAAAATAGACCTAATTACCCATAAAGCACCACTGACCAGCATAATCAAGCCAAAACGCAACAGACAAGCTTGAAGGAGGAGTTCAAGCATGAAGCAAACAGTCACCACTTGGTGTTGACCTCAATGTCCACTTTTATATTTACATATGCTCTCTGATATTGAGCACATTTACCCATAAATATAACATACCTTAAAACTATATATATATATATATTATTTAAAAATTATAACATAAGTATGTTATAACATCACAATTTATTAATTTATTATTACATAATAAATTAAAGATTAATTAGTTATCCTGATTTCCTATAAAATCCAATATTAATTTGAAAGCATTAATAAATTGTATCTCGGGTCCGTTGTCACTTTATTTGAATTATCATATACTTGTAATTTGATTGGCCATTACATCTTGTGTAAAAATATTCCCTCTAGTGGGGGTAGTGACTGGCTTTGAACTCTTTAAAAACTGTTTATTCTACAATCAACACCATCACTTGACAAGACACCAGAAGTGTTGAAACAAAATGGCTGTTTTTGTAGTGATGTTATAACATGTTTATGTTATTTTAAAATAAATATTATTTGCTCTACTTTGTATTGACCACTTTTAAAAAAAAAAATAGTGTCCCTGGTTACTGGAATTTTATTCCATTTATACCAACCTTGTATTTATATATATATATATATATATATATATATATATATATATATTGAAGGGGGGACACACACACATAAGAGAGTTTGAAATTGTTGTTCATGCTAAATATGAAATCACTTATTAAAATCTGCAATTAAATGTCTGATTTCTCCAAACGCCAATTAAAGCAACAATGTCCGGTCATTCTTCAGCCATCTTTTACTTATCTTATAGTTACATCACTTTCAATTATTTGCATCAGATGTTTATCAAGGAAAACTTAATATTCATACACACAGCCAACAACTTTACAAACCATTACAGTTTTCAGAATTGACTATTTATATTTTTTCTTCTTGAAGGAAAAGGAAGCAGCAAGCCGAGGATAAATAGAATGCCCGAGTAAGCCAAATGTATGCAACAGGTTGAAATTAAAATTTACGTATTATTTCTAAAAGGTAAAAAAAAAAAAAATAAAAAAATCTGGTCATTTCACTTATGGGCATGAGAAGTTGTAACTAAAAATAATCAGTCTTAATTCCCAATTTATCCACAGTTCACTTTAAAGTATAAAATGGTGGGATATATTAATTAAATTTGCTAAATTAACATTGTTTAGTTTACAGTAAGCACTCCTTTCATAAGATTGTCCTGGGTATGATGATAAACTACATCCAGCAGCAAGGCCACTGATCAGGAGGTTTTGAGGAGTGTGGAACAACCTTTTAATTGCTGGTGTTCCCAGGTCCACATCTACCTGGAGTGGTAGCACCTGTTAGGGTCCAATCTAGGGGCAAATAGTAAACCCCAAAATTGGGGTCAAAACACTATGAAAGTGTAAAATAGGTTTTAATACCAGAAATACTCTGTAAAAAAATTATTTCCAGCAATACATTTTTGAAAAAAAAATAATTACCAGCAATACATTTTTAAAGGAAAAAAAATATGACCAGCAATACATTAAAAAAACAAAAAAAACAAAACAAAACATTACCAGCAATAAAAATGTTGTCAGCATTAAATAACCTATTGAGGTTGATATGCCGTAAAACAATCTAAAACAAACCGTTGATAAAATTTACTCTATTAGCATCAAAAACAACATCTTTTGCCAAAATTAACCTTAAAATTTTTTTTAAAAATCATTAATCAATTCTGTGTCGTTTCCAAGGCAAAATATTATATAGCTTGTAGGCCTATGCAGAATTTGAGAGAAAATGATTTGACATTTGTCAAAATTTAACTGGATAAATTTGGGGAAACTATATAAAAATATATTCCCAGTCTGAAAAAGTTGTTTGAATATCAAACAGAAACTGAAAAGAATTACAACACATTGACAGGAAACACACAATATACTAGTGCAATGCCTTTTATTTTTAATTACAGCAATCAAGCTTCTGCTTAAAGTAGGGATGTCTTAAAATAGTTTTAATTATTTTCCATAAATCTATTGCTATGATAGTCACATGTATTTGGAATAAGCCAACCTACATAAAGATCTTTGAATGAGCTAAGTCAGTAAGCTTTATCTGTTGGAGGTAATGCACAACTACATCACCAGATAAAACAAAGCTATGGTCAGCTAGGTGAAGGAAATGAGTCAGTGATATTGATTGCACCGCAATGCAAGCCACGCTCAAGAAAGTGTAGAACCCCCCACTCCTCTGTATGATATTCAAAACCTAGACAGGTGTATTGTATTTGGTGACAAGTACAGGTTGGTTACAGCCAGGGGCCAGGTTATACCAAGGGCATTAGTGCAATATGAACACAAATAGCTGGAATTTGAAGTCACTGAATCTATTTTCCATGTTGATAACCATTACACCAACCACACCTCGATTTAAAAAAATTAAAAAACAATTTTAAATCCTATAAGGAGAGTTCTTTGTTTTGCAATTTATGAAACTTTTAATTTCCAGGTCTAACCGAATTACATTCTAGAATTGTTTAATGTTAAATCTGCAGAATTGGTACTGGAATAAAGTGCAGAAATTCCTCATTACAATGGTTTCCTATCATTTGTAGAAGAAGCTTGTTTCTAGGCAACCATGACAAGTGCTTCAATTTCTGTTCCTTCTTTACATAATTCCCCCCACCCGACCTCTTGCTAAACCATAATCAGATTTTTCTATTGTTCGCCATTTCCCATGAGCCACTTAGATATTTGCCATTCATTTGCCATCTTCTGCTATTATCTTCCTCTTCTCGTTTCTTTTTCCTAGTGTTATTCATTCTTTGCATATGGATTTCTCCAAATGAGATCATAATTGATGATTTAAATACCAGCCACAATTATTTACTTCTGTTCCTATGAGGTAGTTAACAAGTGTTTGCATGGAAACACACAATCAGTAAACAATTTATCATATAACTTGCCCTTGGGAAAGGCATGAATCTATGTCTCCCTATACTGTCATCAATGGCATGTCATAATGCTTAATAGAGAGGAGTGCGGTCAGTATAGACTCTTTTTCTCCCAGCTGCTAAAATGTAACTAAATACAACCCGTCTCATACTTACAGAGAAGAGAAGATTATAAAGTAAGTCCTCATACGCTTACAGCTGCATAACATTGAAACACTGATTCTTGTATGATCACAGAGGTTAAGCAACATCGAACCTGGTTGGGAGTACTTGGGAATACCAGGTGTTGTAATCTTGGATGTGCAGGTGGTGTAATGGATAATGGTTTGGAATTGTTAATCAGAGAGCTGAGTTCTAATTCCAGTCGGGTTAATTATATTCACTTACACACAAATACTGTTGGGAAATGTATGAATTCACCTATTCTCCCCTCAGCTATGGGTTAATTAGTAAGACTTGTATCACTAGACTATTATTATCACCAAAAAATAAAATAAAACTGAGTACAAAATATTTAGATTTCAGCATTAAATAACCCATAGAGATTGTTATGCCGCTAAAAACACAACCAATTACTCTGAAGATGCTATGATTGATTTGTTTTTTTATGATTTATCAACCCTTTTGTGGGTTATCTAAGGCCAAAACATATTTTGGATTGTAAGAATGAATTTTTTTTTTTGCAAGCGAATATTACATTAATGATATTTTGAGAATAGCAATAATTTTTCCAGATACACAGATGTTATGAATTGTTCAATATGGCCCCTCAGACTCCAGCCTTCTAGATTTTGCACATTCTTGAAGGCCAAAGAAAAAAACAAAACAGTTTGCTAAATTAATAAATAAACTTTATTTGTGCCTTTTTTTTTGGGGGGGGGGGGGTAATCTACCATATATAACTGCAGATTGGTGACACCAGTAAATAGATTGCACCCTTAGTTTGGTTTGTTGTGTTTTACGGCATATCAACCTCATTGGGTTATTTAATGCTGACAACTTTTTTTTCCTGGTAATATTTTGTTTTATCAAAAACGTATTGCTGGTAATATTTTTGTTTTCCTTCAAAAATTTATTTTTGGTAACAATTCTTTTACAAAGTATCTCTGGTATTAAAACCCATTTTTACACTTTTATAATGCTTTTTACGTCAGTTTCGGGGTTAACTATTTGCCCATAGCTGGGACCCTAACAGGTGCTACCACCCGGGGTCAGAGTGGACCTGGAAACACCAGCAATCAAGAAGTGGTTCCATGTTCCTCAAAACCTCCTGATCAGAGGCCTTGCTGTTGGACCTAGTTTATCGTCTTATCCAGGACGTGGATGTAGTTTATCGTCATACCCAGGACGGCTTAGTTTGGAGTTGTCAAAGTGGGTATTTGTGGTTGACTCATAGATAGGCCACATTATAACCTGGGGATTTACATGGCTCTTTCTTAACATAAGGACACAACTAATATTTGTTAAATATTTGTTAAATATTCACTTTTTTTTTCAAAACTTTATATATTAAAACATAAGAAAAGTCTTTATTCATTTTAATGAAGTTATTAAACTTTGTCAGGACTGAAATCACAAAATTCTTCTTTGTCATCATCATCAAACATTTTTTTTCATTTTTTTGTCCAGTTCATTTTATTTCACCTTTAGGCCTGAGCCTAGGTTACTCGCCTGGACTACTGATACGCAACAGTCTACTTCAGATTCTCTATGATATCAAGTGGATGGGTTGCACGCCTGATTTTTATTGAAATTTTGGTGAATAAAAGTATGACGTGGCCTTGGGTATATATGGTAATATGATTTGGAACAAAGGAGATGCATAGCAATTACAAAGTA
>OZ038499.1:5720245-5725245 GCA_964036315.1 Acanthosepion esculentum | reverse complement strand
TTGACAAGACACCAGAAGTGTTGAAACAAAATGGCTGTTTTTGTAGTGATGTTATAACATGTTTATGTTATTTTAAAATAAATATTATTTGCTCTACTTTGTATTGACCACTTTTAAAAAAAAAAATAGTGTCCCTGGTTACTGGAATTTTATTCCATTTATACCAACCTTGTATTTATATATATATATATATATATATATATATATATATATATATTGAAGGGGGGACACACACACATAAGAGAGTTTGAAATTGTTGTTCATGCTAAATATGAAATCACTTATTAAAATCTGCAATTAAATGTCTGATTTCTCCAAACGCCAATTAAAGCAACAATGTCCGGTCATTCTTCAGCCATCTTTTACTTATCTTATAGTTACATCACTTTCAATTATTTGCATCAGATGTTTATCAAGGAAAACTTAATATTCATACACACAGCCAACAACTTTACAAACCATTACAGTTTTCAGAATTGACTATTTATATTTTTTCTTCTTGAAGGAAAAGGAAGCAGCAAGCCGAGGATAAATAGAATGCCCGAGTAAGCCAAATGTATGCAACAGGTTGAAATTAAAATTTACGTATTATTTCTAAAAGGTAAAAAAAAAAAAAATAAAAAAATCTGGTCATTTCACTTATGGGCATGAGAAGTTGTAACTAAAAATAATCAGTCTTAATTCCCAATTTATCCACAGTTCACTTTAAAGTATAAAATGGTGGGATATATTAATTAAATTTGCTAAATTAACATTGTTTAGTTTACAGTAAGCACTCCTTTCATAAGATTGTCCTGGGTATGATGATAAACTACATCCAGCAGCAAGGCCACTGATCAGGAGGTTTTGAGGAGTGTGGAACAACCTTTTAATTGCTGGTGTTCCCAGGTCCACATCTACCTGGAGTGGTAGCACCTGTTAGGGTCCAATCTAGGGGCAAATAGTAAACCCCAAAATTGGGGTCAAAACACTATGAAAGTGTAAAATAGGTTTTAATACCAGAAATACTCTGTAAAAAAATTATTTCCAGCAATACATTTTTGAAAAAAAAATAATTACCAGCAATACATTTTTAAAGGAAAAAAAATATGACCAGCAATACATTAAAAAAACAAAAAAAACAAAACAAAACATTACCAGCAATAAAAATGTTGTCAGCATTAAATAACCTATTGAGGTTGATATGCCGTAAAACAATCTAAAACAAACCGTTGATAAAATTTACTCTATTAGCATCAAAAACAACATCTTTTGCCAAAATTAACCTTAAAATTTTTTTTAAAAATCATTAATCAATTCTGTGTCGTTTCCAAGGCAAAATATTATATAGCTTGTAGGCCTATGCAGAATTTGAGAGAAAATGATTTGACATTTGTCAAAATTTAACTGGATAAATTTGGGGAAACTATATAAAAATATATTCCCAGTCTGAAAAAGTTGTTTGAATATCAAACAGAAACTGAAAAGAATTACAACACATTGACAGGAAACACACAATATACTAGTGCAATGCCTTTTATTTTTAATTACAGCAATCAAGCTTCTGCTTAAAGTAGGGATGTCTTAAAATAGTTTTAATTATTTTCCATAAATCTATTGCTATGATAGTCACATGTATTTGGAATAAGCCAACCTACATAAAGATCTTTGAATGAGCTAAGTCAGTAAGCTTTATCTGTTGGAGGTAATGCACAACTACATCACCAGATAAAACAAAGCTATGGTCAGCTAGGTGAAGGAAATGAGTCAGTGATATTGATTGCACCGCAATGCAAGCCACGCTCAAGAAAGTGTAGAACCCCCCACTCCTCTGTATGATATTCAAAACCTAGACAGGTGTATTGTATTTGGTGACAAGTACAGGTTGGTTACAGCCAGGGGCCAGGTTATACCAAGGGCATTAGTGCAATATGAACACAAATAGCTGGAATTTGAAGTCACTGAATCTATTTTCCATGTTGATAACCATTACACCAACCACACCTCGATTTAAAAAAATTAAAAAACAATTTTAAATCCTATAAGGAGAGTTCTTTGTTTTGCAATTTATGAAACTTTTAATTTCCAGGTCTAACCGAATTACATTCTAGAATTGTTTAATGTTAAATCTGCAGAATTGGTACTGGAATAAAGTGCAGAAATTCCTCATTACAATGGTTTCCTATCATTTGTAGAAGAAGCTTGTTTCTAGGCAACCATGACAAGTGCTTCAATTTCTGTTCCTTCTTTACATAATTCCCCCCACCCGACCTCTTGCTAAACCATAATCAGATTTTTCTATTGTTCGCCATTTCCCATGAGCCACTTAGATATTTGCCATTCATTTGCCATCTTCTGCTATTATCTTCCTCTTCTCGTTTCTTTTTCCTAGTGTTATTCATTCTTTGCATATGGATTTCTCCAAATGAGATCATAATTGATGATTTAAATACCAGCCACAATTATTTACTTCTGTTCCTATGAGGTAGTTAACAAGTGTTTGCATGGAAACACACAATCAGTAAACAATTTATCATATAACTTGCCCTTGGGAAAGGCATGAATCTATGTCTCCCTATACTGTCATCAATGGCATGTCATAATGCTTAATAGAGAGGAGTGCGGTCAGTATAGACTCTTTTTCTCCCAGCTGCTAAAATGTAACTAAATACAACCCGTCTCATACTTACAGAGAAGAGAAGATTATAAAGTAAGTCCTCATACGCTTACAGCTGCATAACATTGAAACACTGATTCTTGTATGATCACAGAGGTTAAGCAACATCGAACCTGGTTGGGAGTACTTGGGAATACCAGGTGTTGTAATCTTGGATGTGCAGGTGGTGTAATGGATAATGGTTTGGAATTGTTAATCAGAGAGCTGAGTTCTAATTCCAGTCGGGTTAATTATATTCACTTACACACAAATACTGTTGGGAAATGTATGAATTCACCTATTCTCCCCTCAGCTATGGGTTAATTAGTAAGACTTGTATCACTAGACTATTATTATCACCAAAAAATAAAATAAAACTGAGTACAAAATATTTAGATTTCAGCATTAAATAACCCATAGAGATTGTTATGCCGCTAAAAACACAACCAATTACTCTGAAGATGCTATGATTGATTTGTTTTTTTATGATTTATCAACCCTTTTGTGGGTTATCTAAGGCCAAAACATATTTTGGATTGTAAGAATGAATTTTTTTTTTTGCAAGCGAATATTACATTAATGATATTTTGAGAATAGCAATAATTTTTCCAGATACACAGATGTTATGAATTGTTCAATATGGCCCCTCAGACTCCAGCCTTCTAGATTTTGCACATTCTTGAAGGCCAAAGAAAAAAACAAAACAGTTTGCTAAATTAATAAATAAACTTTATTTGTGCCTTTTTTTTGGGGGGGGGGGGGTAATCTACCATATATAACTGCAGATTGGTGACACCAGTAAATAGATTGCACCCTTAGTTTGGTTTGTTGTGTTTTACGGCATATCAACCTCATTGGGTTATTTAATGCTGACAACTTTTTTTTCCTGGTAATATTTTGTTTTATCAAAAACGTATTGCTGGTAATATTTTTGTTTTCCTTCAAAAATTTATTTTTGGTAACAATTCTTTTACAAAGTATCTCTGGTATTAAAACCCATTTTTACACTTTTATAATGCTTTTTACGTCAGTTTCGGGGTTAACTATTTGCCCATAGCTGGGACCCTAACAGGTGCTACCACCCGGGGTCAGAGTGGACCTGGAAACACCAGCAATCAAGAAGTGGTTCCATGTTCCTCAAAACCTCCTGATCAGAGGCCTTGCTGTTGGACCTAGTTTATCGTCTTATCCAGGACGTGGATGTAGTTTATCGTCATACCCAGGACGGCTTAGTTTGGAGTTGTCAAAGTGGGTATTTGTGGTTGACTCATAGATAGGCCACATTATAACCTGGGGATTTACATGGCTCTTTCTTAACATAAGGACACAACTAATATTTGTTAAATATTTGTTAAATATTCACTTTTTTTTTCAAAACTTTATATATTAAAACATAAGAAAAGTCTTTATTCATTTTAATGAAGTTATTAAACTTTGTCAGGACTGAAATCACAAAATTCTTCTTTGTCATCATCATCAAACATTTTTTTTCATTTTTTTGTCCAGTTCATTTTATTTCACCTTTAGGCCTGAGCCTAGGTTACTCGCCTGGACTACTGATACGCAACAGTCTACTTCAGATTCTCTATGATATCAAGTGGATGGGTTGCACGCCTGATTTTTATTGAAATTTTGGTGAATAAAAGTATGACGTGGCCTTGGGTATATATGGTAATATGATTTGGAACAAAGGAGATGCATAGCAATTACAAAGTAACGATGATGTGCTTATATGGAGAAATGTTAAACATCTGCAAATACTCAAACAGAATAATTGCAGATGGGAAAAATCACGCATTTTACTTCAATATTTTAAATTTTTGTAGCAGACAGGATGTATAGATTGGAGGCCAATAAAAATGACATGTAATAAACAAACCAAGATGATATCAAAGCAAAGTGTGGATCATTCTGGTTAAGGATAAAAATGTCAAAACTAATTCATATCTAATATGTACATTAATTGACATAACATTTATAAAAATTATGAACAATACTACCAATATATATTTATACAATCTGTCTCTCTCTCTCATTATCAATTACATACACACACTATCACACACACACACTATTACTATCACACACACACACTATTACTATCACACACACACACACTATTACTATCACACACACACACACTATTACTATCACACACACACACACTATTACTATCACACACACACACACACTATTACTATCACACACACACACACACACTATTACTATCACACACACACACACACACACACACACACACTATTACTATCACACACACACACTATTACTATCACACACACCATTTAAAAGGGATTGCTACCCAAATAAAGCAATCTAAAAGATTGCTAAATTGTTTTGGTTGTTT
>OZ038499.1:5635245-5715245 GCA_964036315.1 Acanthosepion esculentum | reverse complement strand
ATGGGCAAAAAGTGAACCAACAAACAAAACCAAAACACTATGAAAGTATAAAAATATTTTTTATAGTAAAATTACCAACACATCGAACATGAAATAACTCATTCATGACATTAATCCATATAAAAGCCTACAATTTCTTAAATCAAACTGTTTCTAAAATATAACTTCAACAAAATTACAACATAAAACACATATCACCACTTCTAGTAATTATTTCCACAGAAATATGTACAAAAGATTTATATCGACTGCCATGTATTCAATTTTGAAAGCAGAGTAACACATTTTTATTACTTCAAAGCCCCCCCCAAGAAAATTAAATTTTGTCATTAAATGACCCATAAAGAGTTGATTTGTCGTTAAACAAACAAAAGCCTATAAAAAAAATGTCTAAATGCACATTGAATGCTTTTATTCATTAATAATTTAAAATTCATGAAAAGCTTAAAAATGAAAATGTGAAAATTATTTGAGATATTTTTAAAAAAAAGATAGTAAAAAAAATTATAGATACATCCTGCAAAATTATTATCAGTTAAATTAAAATTAAATAAACTTAAAAAAAAACAAATAACCTGCATATTCATTACATTTTTAAGTTTTTAACAAATTCAAAAAAACTTTAAAATAACATCCCCCCCACTTCATTTTTTGTGTAAAAACAAAGTCCATTCATAGTTATTCATTATTCAATACGGAAATAAAAACTTACTTTTTTCAAAAATCTGCTGAGGCTGTTGCCATGAAAATTTTTCTTGAGCTTTTAGAAGTATACTATTTTCCACAACATGACACACAGGACATAAAAGATAGCAGTGTTCTTCATGAGGTTTCTCCCGTATGCCACACATCTTGTGGATACGTTTTTGACAGTGCATGCACAGGCTGTCACCCGCATTGCTTGAACGACCCCAAACACATGGCTCGGGTGATGGGATTGAACAATTTTCATCATGAGTAGAAGTGAGCACAGTTTGGGTGCAATGATTCTCTTGGGAAGAACGGCGTTCAAGATTTAAAGAATCCAAGCCATCAAGAGCTTCCTTCAGATCATTCTCAATGTCTGTGACAAATTCAACTTCAATACCTTCATCATCACTGTTCGTTAAGCATTGTGGATTTTCATAGCCAGGGTTATACCAAGAACGCCCCTTGTGTGTTACAGTATAATGATATTTCGACCCCACCTGTTGTTTAATGTCATCGTAATTCAATTTGAAAACCTGTGGTTTAAATAGAATTGAAGTGCTATTATCGTCCTTACTGTTTATAGAGGCATAACAGTGAATAATAGAGTCTGTACTGTAGGACTTTATTTTGCTTAAGTTGCTTCTTGATTGTTGAGTTAACAAAGAGCAACTATTACAACGTAAACTTTTTAAGGGTTTTCTCACTCCAAAACCCTCGTTTCTCAAAGTTTTCCCAGCTTCCAGTTCAGCGGTAACATCCTCAAGTTCTTCTGCCTCACTATCCTGTATATCTGACTCTGACTTAAGACGGAATATGACGGTGTTGAGACGCTGCTCAACATCTTCTGTAAAAGAGAACACGTCGTCACTGGCATCCGACGACTGACGGACTTCTCCCAAAGGTGGGGCCCTTGAGATTTCATCATCATTTTCTTCCGTCGGATTACCCTTTTGAATATTTTCTTGTAAAACATCAAGGCCAGAATCTTGCAGACTATTGGCTATATCCTCATTTGTTGGAGTTTTATCTAAATCAGATTCAGATGAAGATTCATCACTTTTTTCTTTTTTTTCATCATCATCATCATCATCATCACTAGAATCTTTGTCCTTGTCTAGGCATGGTAATCCAGGATCTCCAGTGCCACTATCAGTTAAAGAAACTAAAGAATTCTTTTTGCTATATTGGTGAGGCTCACTGCAATCATTTCCGTTTTGGATTATCTGCATAGTTCTCCATTTTGGGTGTGGTCCAGCAAAGGATTCCAACTGCCTGATAATATCCCTGACTCCAAACTCCCTTTCAACTGCAATACCTCTGCGACTGAGATTCTCACAGCTGGTACATGTGTTACTCAAGTTTTCCAGCTTGTTGACAATGGCTTTTACATTCAGCAAACAGGGATTATCGTGGAAATTCTCTCTTTGATTATTGCTACCTTCATTTGGCAGAGGAGAATCTTCCTCGCTCTCATCATTTGCCAAACATTCTTCGGACTTTGTCTCAACATAATCACCAAACAGTGCTTTTGCTTTTGTGTTACTTTCATCAGCATTAAAATTCACTGGGGTATCTTTCTTTGCTGGTAAATTCTTTGCCTCATCTTCCGTCCTCGAATTTACAAGATTACTTTCAGCTGCCAAGGATGATGCATTTCCTGTATCTATAATAAAAGGGTCATTTTTGTTTTTGCATTTTGCAAGGGCACAAGCACCACTAATACTTTCTGGGTCCTTTGCAGTGCAGCTCCCTGAACAAAACGGCTGGCATTGTTTGCATTCAAGCCAAGATTTACTTTGGCGTCTTAAGTTTTGTCTGTCTGCTAATTCTTTTTGATTTAAAGGCATGTCCAATTTCATCTGGCTGTCAAAGATGCATATGCGACGACAAAACTCAGGTGACAGATTTTTATAAGATCTATGAAATGTTCGGCCAGGTTGCCCTACCTCAAGTGTAGCTACATTTCTTTCATCATCAATTTGTTTCTCAAATCCAGAAGCATTGCCTTGATCAGCTTTGGTGTCCATACCAGTCAGGAATTCATGGCTTTTCTCAATCTTTAATCTAGGTTTCTGACATTTTTCTTGTTGCTTGCAGCATTGCAATTCCATAAATCTAATAATGTCCTTCACTGGCTTCATTTTCACCTCAGTTATTTGACATTTAGGGATCACATCAGAAGACATGTCTCCAGAATTATCTGAAGACTCATTACATTTGATTTTCAAAGAATCTGAAGGTGATGACACTTTCTGGTTGAAATTGGTTTCAGATCTTTCCTCAGAACAATGTTTACTCTTATCCATATTTTCAGACCAATCACAGTGATCAAGATTTTTAGACGATTCTGAAAATGGTAGAATTTCAAATCGCTTCAGCTCTGATTTTTTCACTTTACAAAGGCGTCTTTTATTCTCTGGAGAAGCATTATCCCCAAAAGTTATGGTATCAGTTTTATCCAGAGATAAACCGGTTTCATCTTTTATATATAGTGGATACTGCGTCAATGCTGAAAGATCTTGTCCGATATCTGATATCTCACTGAATATCCGAGACACACTCAAATCCCGCAAGTCATTATCCTGACTTTTTCCAATTGTAAAATTTCCATTGTAAATCAATCTTTTTTTCCGTGTCCGTTCTAGAGAATGATAACCGACTCCATCGTATATTTCTGCATCCCCAAACATAACCCCATAAGAAGAACCTTCCAGTACAGAGTGCACATTCTCAATACCTGTTGATATACTTTCTTCTAGGATCTGATTAAGTTCTTCTTTTGTTTTCAGGCAACCAAGAGCCTCGAATGGCATCAGGATCTCAACAAGTTCCACAGGTAATTTGTTATCAAACATAAACTGAAACTGCTCCAAATAATTCTGGGAATTTTCTTGGAACTGCACCAATTTGAGCCCCAGGCTCCAATTGCTGCTGTTGTGTTTACTCATCCATGCTCGCAGATTTTCCAGCACACACACATTGCTTATGTAATCACCTACAAGCAGATCTTCATCCTCTACTGACTGCTGCTGCTGTGGTTGCACACACAAGTTACACGACTGCCAGATCACCTTAAGCTCACGGAGTACACGTGTCACAAACAGGTTTCCATTCTCACTTCGAATAAAGCTCGGTACTCCAAGTAGACGCAGTATATCACACAGAATAAAAGCAATTTCGCTAGGTAGACTTGATTCAATTGCATGAAGAATAAGGATATGAGAAATACGATCCTGGTAGCAAAGAATAAAATTATACTTCCAGTCAGGTAGTGACTGCATGTCAATCACACTCAGTTTCCCTTCCGATTCATAAAGTGGTTGGACATCCATTTGGGATAAAATTTAAAAATAAAAACAAAAAAAAAAGGAAAAAGCTTTGTAAAAATATTGCAAATTTCTATGTTTGCAGTTCTCTAAAACAAGGCAGTGTGTTTACCACCAAAATCTTTTACCCAATGATAATTTTACTACATCATTCGTCTTTTAACACCAGCCTATCAAGTGGTTCTTCCTGTAACTAAAATGCTTTTCAAGTCAATTAGCTTCTAGGGTTTAGGCAACTCAAACTACAAAACACAAGACCACAAGAGTCCTTAAGCAAGAATTCAGGTCAGGACAATTAAATTTTTAAAAACTGGTGGTCAGGTTCAACCATTTACATGATTTAATAGGTGAACAAGATGCAAAACAAATATTTTGAATGTTCTTGTAAAAAGCATCTCAGATGAAGAATGATTGTTGGATTGACGTACAAAATAGAAGGTAAAAGTTATATATCTGCCTTTATGTTTGTATTTATTTATGTTTATAGATATAAGAAATGTATTCAGAACTGCATAAATAATAAACTTTCAAAAGAATTATGAACATTTATACAGATATACACACACAATTATATGCAGACACAACTTTCATGAACACAATTTCAGTCTGGAAAATGCAGTTTTATTAAAAAATTAATTTACTCAGACAAAGATGCATTGGAATTGCCAGGAGCTATGAATTCCCTGTGGTTCATACATAATTAAACTTGTTCAGCCTATCACCTGTTTTTATGCAACTGGTGTAGAAATAATGTAGTATGTAAAAAATCTTAAAACAAATATGTTTATAAACAGAGTTGAAATTAAAAAAATGTAATTTAAAATATGAAAAAGCTAAAGTAAAAAAAAAAAGTAATCATAATAATTCGGTATTCATATGACTAACTTGAATCCCATTCTGTCTTACCAATGTAGATTTGATTGAAATTAAATTCATTTTTATGGCACTGTTTAATAAGTGAGGCATATCAAAATAAGTTTTCTAAATTGTCAGATATTTACAATTATGTAGCAAAATATAAACAAATAGAAAATGAAAATGAATTTTGCCAACATAAAAAAACAAAATAAAACAGTATATTGTGCAGTTGTTTGTGCATACACAAAATTGTATGCAAACATTTTAGGTAGAAATGGTTTAAATTTTACATGCTGTGTATACATATACATACACACAAATGGAGGTAGAAATTTGAAACACACAAAAATAAGCAATTTAAGCATATGACTACACGCATATACACACAATCAATACAAAGGCTTAAAATTGTATGCCCATATATAACAATTTACAATATTATATCACATATATAACACACGTGTATGTGTGCAAAGGCAACTCACATACATACGTGTGCATAGACAAACCACACAATCAATACGAAGGCTGTATGTCCATATATAAAAAAATTACAAAATATCAAGGACAAAACAAACAAACACATGTGTAGACAAAAACAAAACACCATGTTCTTACACTTATACAAAAAACTTACAAACACATACACACACACATATATATATGTATATATATATACACACACACCTACACACACACACATATATATACACACACACACACAAACACACATATATATATATACACACACACACACACACAAACACACATATATATATACACACACACACAAACACACATATATATATATACACACACACACAAACACACATATATATACACACACACACACACATATATACACACACACACACATATATACACACACACACACACATATATATATACACACACACACATATATATACACACACACACACACACACACACATATATACATATACACACACATATATACACACAAACACACACATATATATATACACACACACATATATATATACGCACACACATATATATATACGCACACACATATATATATATACACGCACACACATATATATACACACACAAACACACACACATATACACACACACACATATATACACACACACACATATATATACACACATATATATACACACATATATACACACAAACACACACACAAACACACATATATACACACACACACACACACACACACACACACACACGTGAAATTTAAAATCTCGGCAAAATTTATAAAAATAAAATCATTGAGACATATTAATGAATGTTCTCACATCAACACTTGACGCATCAAGATATTTCCCATTTCCTTCATGTGCAGTTGTTCAACATCTGCAACAGAAGTGCAAAGGAGAGTAGGGTGGGGTTGAGCTAAACTAGAGTTAGATTACAACAATGAGGTAATGGTCAGATGTTCTGAATCAGATGCTTTAAGTCTTTACCTCCTGTCACCTCCATCAACAAAACCCTATTTCCTTTATTCAAGCAGTGAGGGCAACACATTGACATGAATGACAACATCAACCCAAGTACATCACTTCCAGTTTTATAAGCTTTTAAAATCTGATTTGGGGCTTTCTCTCTTGACTTCTATTTTCTTTAGTTCTCAGTGTTATAGAAAATAAAATTCCCATGGTCAATGTGGGTTTTCTTTTCACCTTTAGTCCCAAGGTCATTCTAGGGATCATAAAGAATGTCAAAGTTCTTTTTTTTTCGCCCTGAATATAAAAATAAAATAAAGAACAGTTAGTCATTCTGACTGATTCATTGTCTTGTACTAAGCAAGCCATTATTTGTTACATTGACTTTTAAATTTTATCAACAAGTTTTCTAAGACTCCCAGAGTATTTTTTTTAAAGTTTTACTTTTTCTAAATATCTGAACTTTTCTTGTTATACTTTAAACAAGGTTTTCTTTTTATCTGCTATATGCACAAGTGCAAAATTAAGGCTCAACATACCAATCTAAAATATATATCCAAACTTACTATCTAAACTAACATTAATAAAAATAATTTTAAGAATCAATATAATACAAAAAGCTTGATTTTGTATGTCTGTCTGTAACCTCCAAGTAGCCAAAATGGTGCATTTTAACCAGAAGAATTAAATTAAGATACAACTAAAACACTCAGATTTTCTTTGACATTTTTTAAGTTATCAACTTAAAAAATGTCAAAGAAAATCTGAGTCTTTTGCAACTGAATGACAATATTCAAAGGTCTTCATTCACTCATGTAAAAACAAGAAAAAAAAAAATTATATCAAGGGAGATCACTATTAAATGATAATTATAAAATACTATTCCTTATTTATTTATGGTGTCCTTTTGAACATAATACACAGGGAATTGGAACTTGGCTCTCCAATTAACAATTCCAAGCCATTATCCATTACACCACCCACACATCCAAGCTTACAGGACCTGCTATTCTCAAGCAGGCACCCATCTAGGTACTGAACAAGATTGATGTTGCTTAACTTTGGTGATTGTATGGGAACCAATGTTTTAATGTGACATAAGCTGATATCCAAAAAGATGAGTGGATAAGTATGTATGGGGTTTGAGACTGAGCCATGTATATATTTTCATGAAAGAAATAGAAATATATGTATTTATGGTTGAAAAGAAACAAAAGTTACATTCAGATTTTAATAACTGAAAACAAGACCAGCTGGAAGAAAACAAAACAAAAAAACTTTGGATATCTTTAATAACAGATTTTTGGAAATACCTCTAAGGCAGTTGTTCCCAAATTTTATCCCCTGGGCCACAATGCTTGCTTGTGCCTTACCAAATTTTATGTAATCAAAAGCACATTTAAAAATAAAAAAACAGAAAGTGAGGGTTAAAGGGAGATAACCATGGATTTGAAGTCAGAACATTATTATTGATAACTCTCTCCTTCAATTTGTGGACTCTGGTTACTATATTCTTAATACTTGATATAATGCAAAAATATCACAATAATAAAATCAGTCAATAATTATTTATAACATGACTCATGCATACAATTACAAGTAATCCATAATAATATTTAAAATTTTGAAATTATATTTATTTTTGGTATATGGATTTTTTAAAACTGTTTCTAAATCTTTGATTGTCTTTCAATCATTCTGCCTCATCTGCAATCCTCTGCCCCCTCATCTGCCCCCTCATCTGCTATCCACTTCCCCCTGCATCTATGAGGCATGCCACACCATTTGGGAACAACGGCTGTAATGGATGAAAATTTCAGACTATTTGTCTATAAACAAATTCTTTATCAAGTATGTTTTTCATCATTCTATTGATCCTTTATAGATTCATAAATACACTTTAGATACAGTAAGCAACTTGTAAACTTCAATCTGAACCTACCTGATGACTTAGATCAAGGTTCTCAAACATGGTGACACAAAAGGCCATTATGTGATAAGGGAGAGATGCTGGTGACCACGACATTAACAGGGAGGGCATGACCTTCAGTGTGTGTGCGGGATTGGGGGGGTGCATCAAGTCCAGAAGGTGCCTGCTGGTTAGAGCACATTTCCTCACATTAAAAGTAGTTTTCATGCCATTCCCAGATAGTAGGAGATAAAATTTCTGTAGAGGTAAGGGTCACCTCTTTACCAACAGGCTTGGCCAGAAGTAAAGTGAATGATGGGCATAAACAGCTGTAGTTGTAATCTATACACCAGATTGGCTGCCATTTATTAATGAAAATGTATGTGTCTTGAAGCACTACGGTGGAGCAATGAATAGCAATTTGGATTGGGAAATTGGAGACCCGAGTTCGAATTTCAGTATTCATTGCATTCACTTACGGGTTAATATCCATCTCTTCACCCCAGCTGTGAGTAAATAACAGGACAAATTGGGCCCTACAGCCTGAGTTGGCAACCAATATAGGAGAAGGAAAACTGAATTCAAACCAGCCTGGAGAAGGAAAACTGAATTCAAACCAGCCTGGAGAAGGAAAACTGAATTCAAACCAGCCTGGAGAAGGAAAACTGAATTCAAACCAGCCTGGAGAAGGAAAACTGAATTCAAACCAGCCTGGAGAAGGAAAACTGAATTCAAACCAGCCTGGAGAAGGAAAACTGAATTCAAACCAGCCTGGAGAAGGAAAACTGAATTCAAACCAGCCTGGAGAAGGAAAACTGAATTCAAACCAGCCTGGAGAAGGAAAACTGAATTCAAACCAGCCTGGAGAAGGAAAACTGAATTCAAACCTGGAGAAGTTTGGGCTCCATCAGGCTGTCTTACCCATGTCATACCACTGATGCTGTAGCTGCAGCAGATGTTGTGCCCCTATCAGCCTAATGGGTTAACATAATGTGCATATGATAGTAAGTTGAATATCTGAGTACATATGTGAACAAAAATGACTTTTTTTCTTTTTTAAAAACTAAATTCAAACTTCTAATATTATTAATAGAGTTCTAATTAGTTTCATTTCGTCCAAAACAGGATAAAAAAAACCAGCCTGGAGAAGGAAAACTGAATTCAAACCAGCCTGGAGAAGGAAAACTGAATTCAAACCAGCCTGGAGAAGGAAAACTGAATTCAAACCTGGAGAAGTTTGGGCTCCATCAGGCTGTCTTACCCATGTCATACCACTGATGCTGTAGCTGCAGCAGATGTTGTGCCCCTATCAGCCTAATGGGTTAACATAATGTGCATATGATAGTAAGTTGAATATCTGAGTACATATGTGAACAAAAATGACTTTTTTTCTTTTTTAAAAACTAAATTCAAACTTCTAATATTATTAATAGAGTTCTAATTAGTTTCATTTCGTCCAAAACAGGATAAAAATTTACCTTCCGTCTTCTGTCACAACGCCATTGTGTTATGGGTCAATCCTTTTGCACCATTTACTCATTCAGTTAGAGAGTGTGTTGGTACAAAAGGGGCAAAAGACAAATTTATTTAACTTATTAAAATTTGAGGAAAATATTGGTCACAAAAATGATTCCCTGTGGGTCACAGAAAGAAAATCCATGTGTTTTAGATCCCTGGTTTAGATAGTTTCATATTTCCCAACAGCAGCACTTCTTGACTTGACTTGTATCGGTTTTCACCCTGGTTGGGTTGAACCGGCTTCCTCCCGAGCAAGTATAGCATCTTGGACCATCGCTGCCCACGCCCGCCGATACTGAGCCAGGTCACACGAAATGGCGAGCCACTCGCGATTCCATCGTCAAAGACCAACTACTTGTGGACCCGATAGTACTGCTAGGTCATCCTTGATCGTGCTAGCCCACGCCTTCAGCTGCCCACCGACACGTCTTCGCCAGCCAGGTAGAGAAGGAGGGAGAAGTACATCGCCGATGAGCTCTCCCTCCAGGCTTCAAGCTGTGTGCCCAAACCATCGGAGACAACGCTGGAGCAGGACGGGTGGAAGAGGACGGAGACACAGGCGACGACGCAGAGTGGTTGTGGGCACAGCAGCAGTAATCAGTCATTACACATTACTTAAGTAGGGTTGTTGATTTAAAAAGATTTTTTAAAAAATAAAAATTTGATTTTTTTTATTTAAATAAACTGATCTGAATAGCTTGAAGAGAAACAGGATAATTTAAAGTTGCCAAATTAATGATTTTTGCTTACATTAGGCTGACTTTACCAATTTATTTGATAAAAATCTACATTTTTTAAGGTTTTGTGTGCATCTACATTTAACTTAGTTTTGTTATTTTATTCTTACAGAATTTTAAAATAACTGAATAGATTTACATGGTGATTATCAACTGTGTATCATTGATTTGTACATAAATAATCTCGTGATATTTTCATGAGTAGTTTTCTTGCAAACAATTATTAAAACATCTTTTTAACACTAGGATGGCCAGCTCCTTTGATATATATATAAAATGGCCAAGGTGTCGTTTTCGACACCTTATGATTGTTTTTTAATATTTCGCATGAAAAATAATCATATATGGTTAATGAAATTACTCGTATGTTTGCAATACATAGTTTATTAAAGAATATTACTATTACACAACATTTGACATCATTTTGAAGTAGGCTATAACATTCTTTCTACAATCCTGTAGGACCAACTATTTAGCAATATCTTAGATTCCACAATCTTTACAAGTTACTAACAGTACCCTAGTTTCATCCTTTGCACATTTGCCGTGTTATGATATTATTTCAATGCATTTACCCTATAAATAGCCTAGGTGTCAAAAACAACACCTCAGACATTCAAGGTAAAACCTCAAATATCAGCTATTCCACTGAATATTTTTTAAAGAATTAAGTCTGTTAAGCATCTTTGCTAAAATTCAATAATTGTCCATAAGCCTCAGCATTGAACCAAAACTAGTTATTCCATAGTAATTTGTTGAAAATTTGAAGGTGTCGAAAACGACATCTCGGCCATCCTAGTGTTAAAAGGTGATAATTTAAATTTAATATTAAGTTTCCCGTACAATCATTTTATTTATTTTGTTTTTTTACTCTACAGTGTACAATAACATTATCTTGCAAAGAAAAAAATGCAGGCAGAGATAATTTGTTTTAATAATAAAATACTTTAATCATCTTGATAATGTTTTTAAATTTTTAGATCAAGGTTTGATTTTAAATATTTGTAAATAAATTCAATAACTATTTTTCAATTCCGACAAATTACAGAGTGACACATGCACCATTGCTGAAGCAGTAGATATTTGGAAAGAACTGTTCAAGAATTTTTAAAAAGATCCTGAAACTGATAGAAATGGTGAAAAAAGGTACAAGGTATATCAACTTCTTGCCAACATGGTTTATCCTGATTTTCAAGGAGAATCATTAAGCAAACAGGAAGTTAATATTGCAATGAAATATGTCAGTGAGAAATACCTCATACTTGTACCCATTATTATAAAGTTGCAAGTGAAGTCTCATTTAAATTTGCAGACGGTCTCTGTTATTGAATGGTAGGATTTACATGCAAGCGTGTTCAGCAGTGATATACTTTGTGCAGTTAAGCAACTCCTGTCAGCAGTAGCCTCCTCATCTGATATTCAAGGAGTTTTCTTGTCCTATAAGCATTCCAAACTGAGTAACTGTCTTGGAAAAAATAAAGCAGCAAAACTGGTCTTTATTTAAATCCATGAATGCAAACACTGCTCATGTTGAATTTTAAAATTTGTTAAAAAAAAAAAAAAAAAAAAAAAATCAAAAATCTTTGAGCCGATTAATAAATAATTGATTCAATAACACTTCCTTCATGAAAGTGCATAAAAACAAAAAAAATATTTTTATTCTAAATCTTTTGTTTTAAATAAAGATATTTGTAATATTGATTTAAATGAATGATTTAAATTGAACAACCCTGAAATAAATATTTTAAATGCTGCTTTTCAAGGGTCATAGATAAGCCTTATCCACTTCCTATTCATCTATTTCCCATCAACCCATTTGGCCTTGTGCCAGACTAAGCTAAGCTTAATAAATATCAATAAACACTATTTTTTGTAAAGGGGAATTGCTCTGGCAATTAATAAATAAAAATGTTAATACATTGATTAAAAACTGCTCGTCTATATTCCAATAATACTGAAAGTTTTTCAATTTGATGTTAAAGTGGTGGCTGGGCGTATAGCATTGTGATTATTGACATGGAAAGCAAAACTAGCATGTAGAGTACAAATTTTGGCCAAGGTTGTTGCATTGATTTTAACACAAGTACCCTTGAAAAGGGTATGTATGCATCTCTTCTCCTCTTCCCTAGGCAAATGGGTTAAATAGTAGGGCATACTGGGCTCTCCAGATTCTGTTTCAAAACCTGCAATGGCGTTGGAAGAGGCACAATAGCCTGCCCACTAAACAGGCAATATTTAACAGCAAAGATGTGACCATCAGGTCAGGTTGTTTCAGAATGGCAAATGTATTTTAAGATATCAGAAGGTTAGGTTATCAGAAGGGTTAGTGATGTTGGTGTTCTTAGACATTCATCCACAACAAATTAAGAAACAGGAATATTGAAGGCAAATCATTCAAGAGAAATCAAAGTGAAAACAACATAATTAAAAGTTTAACAATAACATTGATTTATAGAAAATCAACATACACAATTAAGTCAGATATTGTTGGACAAGTGTGAATCGTTGAATTGAATTATGTAGTGTATTTATGCCAAGTTTCAGTGTGTGTGAAACTGTTACTAAGGTTTGTGTGTGAAATTAAACAAAGTGTTTGGTCGTGTACAAAAATGTCTTTTGTGAGAGGTCAGTCAATAGTGTGTATGCGTATGTTTGTTTAAATTAATGTCCAAAGTTGGTAAGAGTTGTGTACCTTTAGTTGTTTTGGTGTTTGATTGAATGTTTACGAATACTTATTTAGTAGTGTGTTATTTCACTTTCTTTAGTATTGTAAGCAATTGTTCCTGGGAGAGCGAAATGCTGTTTGTTGAGTCAAAGAAGTTTGTGCAGGAAAAGTGTAGTTGGTCAAAGTTTTGACTAGCGTGGATTAGTTTGGCATCTTTCCAGGGTGAATTTCTGACTGGTTCGAATCGATTCGGACGCTTCTATTTATTGAGTTTTGGGTCTAAAATTCGGCTCAATAATGTTAGGCGTGAAAAGATATTTTTGCTTAAACTTGCTACAGTTTTAGAGGTCTGAGCCAATGAAAAGTCTAGTTTGCTGAAACTAAGATGCTGATTGGTTAATAAGTGATTATTGGTGTAAAGTGCTTTATCCTGGATGGGGTGAAAGGTAGGTATGGACTATTCCATCAAGGTCAGTCATAGTCAAGGTGATTAAAGTGGTTACTTAGGAAAATAAAGACAAATAAAAGTATGTACTTCCAAAAATTTGAAAGAAAAAAAAAAAAAGAAAAAGCATACATGATGAAAAAAATGACCTAAATTTAATAAAAATAAAGTTTTATTGTCAAAATGATTTGTTATTAAGAGAAAAGACCAAAGGATTTTTTAATTACTAAATTATATTTTTAATCCTTTTTAGAAACTTCAAATTTGGGTTAAATTTTTTTTCTTGTGTCAGCAGGTGACCATAAATTAGTATGGGAAATTTTAGCACCTGTTTTTGTTTTTAAAAAAAAAAAAACCCAGAACCCTCCCTATTACAGAAAATCTGCTGTGAATCATAAAATAAAAAGACAATAAAGCTTTTAATTAATTTTATGAATAAGATATATTATGGATACTCATCTGTTAAGAAAAAATAATTTTTCTATGAATGGAGAATTTTTACAAGAATTGTTTCATTTTTTAAAAATTGAATTATAATAATTTATGTTTTAAATCTTTTAAAATTCTGTATCAATTTGTAGTGGTTAGCTGATATTATTTAAGTAAACTATATTTTCTATTCAGATGGAAAGGATTAAAAATTTTAATAAAATAATCGAAAATACTTTGGTCATTCCTCTTAAACAATAACAAACATTTTGACAATAAAACTTAGTTTTTAAAGTTTTTATCAAGTTTGGGCCTTTTTTCCTCATAAAATTTTTTAATTTTTCTTTTTAGAAAATTTTTGGAAGGTACCTATTTGTAAATATGGCTAAAAAATCAGCTATTTTTAATGATTAAAAAAATAATTCCAATCAATTTAAATTCGTTTTGAAATGCAAAGTATTTTGCTTATTAGAAATATTCAATGAAGATTAGTTAGTATGTTTGGTTCGAAATTCCAGTCACCTGAAGAAGGCCAGAGCGTACAACGGCCGCAACGTCGTGAATATGTCAACAAAGGTGAGGACAACATTCCGAACAATGTAAATAAATAGTGACTTAGTGTAAAATAAAAAAATTCGAGAAAGATTTTTCATTTAATATTCATTTTATTTTTAATTAATAAGCATCACTTTTTTTGGCGGTACTTAAAAGAAAACATATTGATGCAAAATTATTTTTTCATTAATTAAAAATGAAAAAAATTAATATTTACAAAATTTAAATATTAGATTTAGTTACTGTTAAAATTTCAGAAGCTTAACAAAAAAAAGCTAGAAGTTTCAACATCTGGCAATTTTTTTTAGCTCCAGTTTTTCGCTTCGTGATTAACTTCTAACAAGACTGGCGCCAATATAATCATGTCTGTTTAGTTAATCAGTTGTATGGCAAGGTATACCCCAAAAGATAAAAGAGGTTGAAAGAGGAAAGATTAATCAAACCATTTTAATTGCGATAATGAGGTTGGCTTATTTTGATTACGTATTTTATTCAACACGTAATCAAAACAAGCCAAGTTCAAGGTAGATAACTCCTTATCTTTTTCTGCCTAACGCAACATAAGTTATCTCTCTTGACCCTGGACCCACTACCATATTATAGTAAGGACCCACTACCATTTTAACGTTTTCCTGGATTCCCACTGGTTAAAATTAGATAAAAAGTGTCCAATGATGATGATGACAACAGTTTGTAAAAGACAGTAAAAAAAGCAAAGGATAAGTCTTCTGATAAAAAAAGAATATTAGAACTAAGTATCTACACTGATTCGCTAAAAAAAAATAGCATAACATGAAAAAATGCACCAAACAGTTTTATTGTCAAAATCTTTGTGTTTTATTAAGAGGAAAGTCAAAGGGATTTTTTTTATTATTAGTATTAGTTATATTTTTCATCTGTTTTAGAATGGTCGAAATTTTGGTTAAAATTTTTTTTTTTCCGTCAGCACAGTGGCCAAAGATGAGTATAGGAACTTAGCATCTTTTTTGCATTGATATGGAAATTCTAGCAAAAAATCAAATAATTGTTGGATTTCAATAAACTTTAAGGACTTATTCACAAATGAATTAAATTATTTTAGATGTGTTTTTCTGTTAGAAAATCGTGGTAATTTTTTTTTTTTTACATTTGTTACCCATTCCCCACATTTAATTTTATGGTGTAGAGAGAGAGAGAGAAAGATATATATATATATATATATATATATATATATATATATATATATATAAAGAGAGAGAGAGAAATAAAGAGAGAGAGAGAAATAAAGAGGGAGAAAAAAATAAAGAGGGAGAAAAAAATAAAGAGAGAGATTATATCATATCATCATATCTCAAAATAATAAAAAAAATCCCTTAAAACTAAACAAAATATTTGAGAATCAAAAGTATGAAATAAGAAGTGCTGTGAGAATTTGTGTAGCATGTGTTGAGCCATGGTCTTGTTGCAGAGCGCAGTGAAAAGAGATTTCAGAACTGGGATTGCATCAGATTTTATATTTGGAGCCAAACATGAGTTTTGCTATGCAACTACATTCATGAAAGAAATATTACTCAGGTTTCCAAATTTCAGGTCAGAGGTTATGTACCTAAAATGAAAGCACAAAACAAATGTGAAAATCTGAGTGTTAGACTCTCTAGGGTAACAACTTACCACAGCTGGCACATACAAAACAGTTTATGTGAAAGACTTGGTCCATTGCAGTACAGCCATTGCTTTGTCCGACAACTTTACGTCCACATTTGGCACACATACCTTAAAAAAAGAAAAAGAAATTCCCAATAGAATTCATAATACTTTAATTTTACTAAAAATAACATTGTACAATTCATTATTTATTATATAAATAATTTATAATATGATATTGGTTTTTATTTTGGGGTTGAGTTGGGATTCTGATAAAGTAATATTTTTATTGAACAGACTTTTGGCAAAGTTTAACATATGGACCCACAAAAAAAAAAAAAAAAAAAAAATGTTATTGTTTTTAAAAACCTATTTTTATAATCTTAAAACCCAAACATGAAATTAGATTTTTACATTTTCTTGAAAATTCACAACAGAAATGTTACTATTTACGAGATTTTTTTTGGATTTTATTACATGATTGATTTTATATTTACAAAATAATAAAAATATGAGAAAATTATGATGCAGTATTTATTATTAACTATTTTATAAATAATTAACTGAGAGAACAATTCTTTTTATTAATAAATTTATGAAAATATCTCAACTATCGAACAATAAAATTTAAATAAAAATGTTATACATTTTCTCCTCATTTTGTAATTATACACAAGAAAACCTTTGTCCACCCAATGAATAGGGAGATAATCACTCAAAATATTAAGGGTTTATGTTAAAGTTAAATGTTTGCTTCAGAGGAAGAGATGCCCTCAACTTATTTTAATGAATTTATGTGGTGAGAGGAAATGAAAGAAAAGCCTGGAAAATGCATTTTTTTTCAAATTGATTATCACAGTCACTCAGTATGTTTATTTAAATTTTCTTGTTCTTTTCTTCACACATTTTTATAAATTTATGAATAAAAAATAAATCTTCATAGAATAGTAAATAATAAATATTGCCTTGTAGTTGGTTCACATATTTTTATAATTTTATAAATATGAAATTAATCTTGTAAATAAACAATCCAATAAATAAGTGTCTAACATTTTTGCTGTCAGTTCTCAAGAAAAAAAGAGAAGTAAATTCAGTTTCATATGTTTGAATTTAATTAAAATTCAAAAATATGTTTTTAAAACAAACATTGCCAAGGGAGTAATAATGGTGTCAAGAGAAAAACTGTCCTTTTGATGCACCGTTTTTTTTAGGGTACATACGTTAAGCTTTGCTAGACATTATTTACAATAGTATTACCCGAAAAGGGTTAAAGATGTAACAATAGACAGACTGAGAGAGAAAGAGTGAAATTGCTTTTAATTTTGAAAGTATTTTTTTTTAAGCAGAGACAGCTTGAGAAAAGTGACTTTGCTGTTTTAAGGAAAAGGTATTACTATAGAGGCCATCTGGAAAAAGCTGGGCTGATGATTGATGGCACTGCCTTAAAGTGGAAGTTACAAAAACATATCCTAGGGACCAGCCGGAAAAGGAAGCCAATTAAAAAGATAATATTTGTTAATTTTTAAAGACAAGGTAGAATTGAAATAAAATGATTTATTCCGACCATCAAGAAGTGGAATTTGTAAACAAGTTGAGAAATAGAATTTCTTTATGTAAACCCAGCCCAGGGTTCTTAAAGTGTGATATGAAGATAGCTGACCAGAGGAAACTGCTGGTAAATTTTTGATTGTATGAACAAGACCAGGCTGGGAAAAATTTGCTGACAAGAAATTAAAATGATAATTCTAATTAAAATGATAATTCTAATTAATAACCAGAAGCTAAGTCATGCTACATAGTTTGAAAACCAGATTTTTCAAAATGACAAACATGGTGACAGGCGTAGGCAAGATACCAAGAAGGACAGAAGAATTGCCTACACCCATTAGGAAGTAATAGTACAAGGCACAAATAAGAGAAAGAAGGAGTTATCAGGGTAGGTCAGTACCTGGACCACTGCCCATAGAAAAAGGGATTTGGGGAGATAATTAATTTTCCAAAGCCAAACAACAAAGAACTCTTGATGGAAGATAGGGGAAACACCGGGTCCTATAACCGCATCGACCCGCATGCCAATCTTGGGTAATAGTCAATATAAGCAGAACACTGAAGCAACCAAAAGCTAGTTCCAGAGTTGCTGGCCAGAGATGCAGATGAGACCAGACAGCAGGAGGAGCTGCCAAATCTCACATGACTTGCTGCCAAAAAGAACTCCCGACTTAAACCTTGTTCCAGACTTAGCTAAATTGAGCAAAGTATCATGATTGAATTCAAAGTGGGAATTTTGTCATTCAATTACACACTATTTGTCTGATACAGAGTTCTGTATATACATCCTATCCTACCATGAAAAGTACACTCTATATTAAAAAAAAAAAAAAACCTTCAAAAATCCATCAGTATCTTATAAACTAAATTTCAGTTTTGGATACTAGACTAACGACTAAATACCTTAATTATTGTCCGAGTTTCTGGGATGAGGATGTAGCATTATTTATACTGTTTATATTCAGACTATTGTCCTCATCTTTGTTGTTGTTACCACAACATTTCAGCTGTTTTACCCTTTGGCCTTCCTTAGGTGTATATAACATATAGTACTATGGCCTTGTGGATAAAAGTGTTGGTTTATGAATATGGTGACAAAGTGATTGTTAATTCAATCCCTGGGTGGAGCAGTATGTACTTGCACTCAGTGGAAACTGGTTAACAATACCCAAGCAGCACTAAATAAAATAATAACTAGATGAGATATCGCGAGATATGAGTAGTGGAAGGAGAACAGTCTACCCCCATAGATTAAATAAAGTGTTCAGTTCAGAATTATCTGTAAGTTACCCAGATCAATATACACCTTAGGAAGGTAGGTAGGTAGGTATGTGTATATATATATATATATATATACACACACACACAGTGTAACCCGAATATAAGAGACCCGGATATAAGAGAGATTTTCTCTGGTCCCAAATTAGAGCCTGTGTTAATGTATATATAATAGACTAAACCCGGATATAAGAGACTTCTTCTCCGGTCCCGACAACTCTCTTATATCCGGGTTACACTGTGTGTGTGTGTGTGTGTGTATATATATATATATATATATATATATATATATATATATATATATATGACTTCCAGTTGAATCCATTACATGCTAACACCCTTAAGAAAAGGTAGGAATCCTCTTCTTGCCCCAGCTATGGGTATAAATAGCAGAAGAGACTGGCTTCTATAGCCTTGAGTGACAATTGGTCTACAAGAAGGACAACTCTGATTTCAAAACCTGCAGAGGGTTATTTGGGGACCTTGTGGCACATTGTACACCAGTTCTCGGTATTCAACTCTTACAAAAAAATGTGGTTGATTCTGTACAAAGCTTTCACCACTATAATCAATATGATGTGAGAATAGCCTGGCTGTCAGTTTCCAGGGACCTAGTTGCTTGACCCTCATGTCGAAAATGACAGGAGAGTCCAGTACATACATACACACACACATCATCCACAGACAGACGGTTTTACTGTATCACAGCTCATCAGTGTGGATAGATGTCCAGTTGCCTGTAGCTAGGATTGAAACCCGGCTGAATTGGCATCAGTTGGAGAATCTACACCTAAGCTGTTGGCACACGGAAGGGATGAAGGTGAATTTAAGTGTATTTTTAGATAAACACGTCAGTGACTGAGAGAACTTGATTCGTTTTATTGAAGAGTATTGCATTAGTAGCACTAATAGTCACTGTCAATATAGTATAGTCAATAATAGTCAATAGTAGTCGATAGTCATTACACACACACACACATTATATATATATATATATATATATATATATATATATATATATATATATATATATATATATGTGTGTGTGTGTGTGTGTGTGTGTGTGTGTAGGTATGCAGAAAAATAGGAAAGAACACGTTAGGTAAATAATCCGGAGTTCCTTAGTATTTTTGCTTTTATTTTTAAAAAGACAGTGCTCCATACAGAAGTAGAGCTTATATTATAATATTTAAAAAAAAATATAATTCCTTCACTACATAAGAGTTCTCATGTTTCAAAAGCAAGAGCCGAGACCCCTAATATAGGTGTCTGGTCACGCTTCCTCGTCAAGCGAGAATTTGGTCACGCTTCCTTGTCAAGCAAAATTCCCAAATTCTCGCTTGACGAGGAAGCATGACCAGACACCTTAATTCAACTTAATTTCAAAAATTATATTAGGGGTCTCGCTTTTGAAACATGAGAACTCTTATGTAGC
This sequence comes from Acanthosepion esculentum, assembly GCA_964036315.1. NCBI lineage: Eukaryota > Metazoa > Mollusca > Cephalopoda > Sepiida > Sepiidae > Acanthosepion > Acanthosepion esculentum. The sequence continues at coordinate 5,694,774 of OZ038499.1, read as the reverse complement.
GAAGGAATCATATTTTTTAAAAATATTATAATATATATATATATATATATATATATATATATATATATTTCTTTAGACATGAGTACATTTTAACATGTTTTTCTTTTTTTATCTATTTTACTTTCAGCTATATCATGCACTATAAAATTCTGAAATACATTTAAAAGCAGGACATAAATAGTATTGAGCTGTGTCACCTAAAATTTGCAACATACCCATGACTTATTTTGTGGGCAGACAAAGGCTAGCTGTCACAATCCCAAACCATGCACATGCAGAAACTTTACAACTGACCACTGTAAGATATACACACGCACACAGAGCAGTGGAGCAGGTTTTTAGCTAGACCTAGAGTTTCTGAAATCTAATACCTTGAGCAGTTGGTAATATGGCTAACACATTCATATTTATAGATTATGTTTTTTGTTTTTTTTAATTGCAATAGCCAAGTATTTTCCTGCATTGTTAACATTAATATATAATTGCAGATTTGATTATTTTTCCTATTTTTCATTGTTTTGCTGGTAGGCAGACATCTTGTCTCTGTCGGCCATTATTCATGTCAATTACTGGTTGCAACAGGAAACAATTTGACTCCATTTATCAATTATCTAACTGCACACTGGCTCAACTAAAAGCTTTTAAATATTTAATTTTTAGCAAATGTTCAAGATTTTTAGAATTAAATAGACAGACAATGCATTCAAGCAAATTTTGATGAAAATCAAGTACATCATTTGCCAAATTCATTCACATGGGTCATCATAATTGCTGTCAAATGCAATGTCAATCACTATTTACTGTCCTCCCAATTACTCTTTCCTCTTCCCGCTCATTATTAATGTTTCTGTTTCTAATTCTTCCATACCCAGTAACCCCTTGTGTCTTAGTGACCTTACTGCCTTGTATGGGGTGAAACCAAAGAAAAAAAAGAAAAAGGGTCTAATATATAAATCATTGCTCTGGGACAAGTGTTCATTGCATCTTTTTTACTTATTGTTTCATATAGCATAATGGCTAGCAGCAAAGAAAGTGAAACCATTGAGCAGAATTCAAATTCTGGTCAAATCTATTATAGTTACTTCACCAATGCTCTTGGGAAAGGCATGAATCCATCTTTTCTTGATCAGCTATAGGTGAAATAAACGGGTAGACTGAACTCTCTAGCTGTAAGTGATAGACACTTCAAGAGAAGGAAAATCCTGAATTCACATTGGTTGGACATACATATACCATGAAATGCAAAAGGACATTCCTTGCATCAGAGCTTGGATGAGCCATCCATTGCAACTGGTTTGTCTTGAAAACCACTTTGCCACAGAGTCTGAGAGGGAATGGTGAGTAGGTTGGTCAGGATCTGTGCAATCTCTAACCATTGAAAAAAAAATCCATTTATATATAGGCTGTTCCATGGAAAGAATCTTTATCATCTGGTGTTCATGATACTTATAGATATACAAGGTCTGTACAGAAAGTATTCAGCTATTTAATATTAACAAAATGATGGCTTATCTAAGGCAATGGTATCTTGGTCCACTTTTGATATCATGGACTTATCCTAGTAACTGTTTCACTTTCCAAAATAATCTGCAAAGTCCTCTTTTTGGACCACTATCAGCCGCCTTGTTCTTTATAATCTTGTCCAAAGAATTTCAATAGTGATTGTAAGTTTGAGAAATGCCAGGATTTTAAGAGAGCCAAATCATGACTTTAGTGGTTTTGGGTGATGTTTTACCAAAAACCCACACAAGGCAAAGAATCTAATCAATTGTTCTTTGTGAAGGTCACACAGTACACTAACTTACTCAATGGCATCTCAGTGCCAAGTAAGTGACCACATCAAAATGGCTGGATACTTTCCGAACAGAACTTATTGGATGTAATACAGAGACAGATAATGAACAAACTGAGATAGGTTTGGTTTGTTTTACAGCATATCAATGGGTTATTCAATGCCGACAAGATTTTTATTGCTAGTAATATTTTTTTCAAAAATGTATTGCTGCTAATATTTTTTTTCTTCAAAAATGTATTGCTGGTAATTTCTTTTTTTCAAAAATTCATTGCTGGTATCAAAACCCATTTTTACACTTTAATAGTGGTTTGACCCCAGTTTGGGAGTTAACTATTTGCCCATAGCTGGAACCCTAACAGGTGCTACTACCCTGGTTCTGAGTGGACTTGGGAATATCAGCAATTAAGAGGTAGTTCCACACTTCTCAAAACCTCATGATCAGAGGTCTTGCTGTTGGATGTAGTTTATCGTCTTACCCAGGACAGTATAAATTTTGGCTTTCTGGATTAAAGACTGAGATAGATAGTTAAGTGTGCATTTTTTAATACTATAAAGAAACTTTCAAACAATCAAATAAAATCTGGAGAAGTTACAAAAATTTTCTCTACATAATGGAAAAAAACCCCAAAAAAACGAAAAAAAACTGATTGATAAATGGTTAGATTTATGATTTTTTTTTTCCTTTAATTACTTCCCAGGTGACACTGGGAAGCCCAATTCAGTTTTATCTCACATACTGTTGTTTACTTTTGGATGACAGAGGAATGGCAGAGGACACATTATGACAATCCCTACTCTCAACCCATACATCTGACAAAAAGAAATCCTTTTTAATAAATAATGACACACCTCAAATTTTTCTGTTGGGAATCAGCTTGAGATAATCTTGGTTGAGGAAAAAAAAGAAGAAAAAAAAAAGAAAATTATAAATCAGTAATCAGTTGTTGAACAAGTTTTCATTTTTGTTTGATACTTGTATTTTGATACTTGTATTTTGATACTTGTATTTTGATACTTGTATTTTGATACTTGTATTTTGATACTTGTATTTTGATACTTGTATTTTGATACTTGTATTTTGATACTTGTATTTTGATACTTGTATTTTGATACTTGTATTTTGATACTTGTATTTTGATACTTGTATTTTGATACTTGTATTTTGATACTTGTATTTTGATACTTGTATTTTGATACTTGTATTTTGATACTTGTATTTTGATACTTGTATTTTGATACTTGTATTTTGATACTTGTATTTTGATACTTGTATTTTGATACTTGTATTTTGATACTTGTATTTTGATACTTGTATTTTGATACTTGTATTTTGATACTTGTATTTTGATACTTGTATTTTGATACTTGTATTTTGATACTTGTATTTTGATACTTGTATTTTGATACTTGTATTTTGATACTTGTATTTTGATACTTGTATTTTGATACTTGTATTTTGATACTTGTATTTTGATACTTGTATTTTGATACCTACTGTCATCAATATTATTCAAAGAAGTGCTAAAAAGTTTGCACCCAAATGTGTTTCCCAAAATCTGAACCTTGTTTTGTCATTATAATTGGAAAGATAAGAGAGCAAAAGTGCATAAAAATCACAAGAGCAAACATTCTTGATAATAAAAGAGAAAAAAATCTGCATAAATAGAACAAGTGCATTGGAAAAATCTTCCATAATGAAAGAGAGAAATACAATAGACAAAAACAGTGAAGGACCTGAATTATTGAAGTCCGAGTTAAGATCAACACTAGCCAAGATGAACAGGAACGAAGCAGTCGTAACAGAAGGAGATTGTAATAGAGATGCTATTAGCCCCCAAAGAGGCTTAGTGGAATAATAGGTAACATCTCAGATCAAGGAATCAGTGCCAATTTCAAATTCCAGTTGAGTTCATTACATTCACTTATGTGCTAATACCTTTGGGAAAAATATGAATCCATCCCTTCTCCTTTCAGCTATGGGTAAATAACAAAAAAGACTGAGTACTATAGTTTTGGGTGGCAACCAGTCTAGAAGGAAAAATCAAATTCAAAACCAAGCTGGAGTGGGTTGGGTGTCAGTTTATCTTGCCCAGTAAAAACCACTGCTATTGCTGCGCCAGTACATGCGTTGCCCCTACAAACCTATTGGGTTACAGGTTTCATGATCGTGATTAGATGAGTTAAGGATTGACAAGATTACAGAAATAATGAATAAAATATATGATAGTGGTGACATACGAAAGACCTTCATGCAACTATCTTCATAGCATTGCTTAAGAAACTAGGTGCTAATGAGTGGGAGTTCACCTATCAGCTTAATGGTTCATATAACTTAGCTTATTATCCAGATTCTATAGTAGAATTATATCAGACATAAAGCAAGAACAGTGTGGCTTCATTGAAGACACTGGAACAAGAAATATAATCTTTATTATCAGACTGCTATCAGAGTGAGCACTACAAATGCAGGAGGATGTTCTAAAGGTTATGCAAAAGCATTTGATATGGTGCAACACGAGGATCTGTTTGAACAGTTATAAAAATTTGATTTATTAGCAGGAAATGTTAGAATAATCCAGACCATTTCCCAAGAACTGTTGGTATGTGAATAGAAAATGTGTTGAGCAAGTACACAAAAAATAGGCAAGGATGCATCTTCTGGCCAGATTTATTTAACTTATACAGGGGTGTGATCTTAAGATAGAAGTTCTACCAGGATTTATTATTGGTGCAGACAAGCTTAAAAAGATATGCAGACAGCACTATTGATGGCAGACAAAGAAAGAAACATACTGGTACTTCTAGACATAGTAGTAAAGGTAAGCAAGAAAAGACTAACCATCAATTGTAAGAAGACAGAATGTATGGTTATTAGAAAAAGAGACAACCCAAAATGTGGGTTACAAATTGGAGATGTCAAAATAAAGTAAGTAGAGAAATATGGTAAATGTTATAACAGACAACAGAAAATATGACAAATCTAAATCTGCATTTTCTAACACTTTTGCCCCAGCCCCTCAACCTCTTACTCTCTGGGTTGAAGTGTCTACTCGGTCTTAACCGAACTCAAGGGAGTGATCCAGAAAGCAAAAAGTGATGTTCATCCATTTACAGTCGACTGAAGATGTAGACACATCTGGAGAGTCTGTGCTAAGAAATTTAGAATTTTCCTTTATACATTAGTCTTAATGCAAATAATGATAACTCTTTACCTGAGAAATTCAGATTGAAGCATTTTTTTTGTCAATTTCTGAATTCTGTTGTATGAAAAGTTTAAATTCTTTACTGCGGAACATAAGAGTAATTGGAGATAGAACCCTCACCGCATATGATCCGCAATGATTTAGCCAAACTAATATTTTTAAAGCAGTCAGCATTACTAACACAATAACATTCTTCAATGCTGATGACTTTGAGGTCATTACAATCAGAATTCATTAGTTCTCAAGTTTTCTTACTTGTGAAACAAAACAGGACATAAAAAATAGAGACAGATTGTTCAACAACAAAGAGGTCAAAAGTAAATAATAGCTCACTTATATTTGCTCATTCATAGAATGTGTTATACAGTCTTCAACTGATTAAAGTAAATAATTAGAATATCTCAAATACATTCTGATACAATATACAGTAAAGCCTCAAATTAACAGCCCCGGAACCAATGAACTCCGGATTTGACTTTAAAAGTTTTCAAACTTTATCTAAAAGTATATAGCAACTTAAAAATAAAATAAACATACATATATACTGTATTTATATTTATTTACACTAATTTTGTACTGTACCGGTCATGAAAAAAAAATGTTTCAATTTAACGGGCAATCAGCTTTAATGGGAAACCCTCTCCCCCTATTAGTCTGTTAAATTGAGGTTTCACTGTACTTTAAAAAAATTTAGATAATGAAACACCCCATGTAACTAACGCAGTGTTAAATAACCTGCAAAGTGTTGATAAGCTGTAGAAAACAAATCAATCAACAAAATTTGTTTGGAGATATATATATATATCTCTCTATATCTCTCTCTCTCTCTATATATATATATATATATATAGACACAGTAAAACTTTGAATTAAAGGTCCTGAAACCAATGGACTCCAAATTTAACTTTAAAACTTTTCAAAGTTTATTTAAAGGTCTATAGTAACAAAGATAAAATACATATATACTGTATCTACATTTATTTACAATAATTTTGTACTGTACTGGGTGTTTTAGGCCATGAAAAAATGCTTCAACAAAAAATTGGCTTTAACAAACGACCCCCTATTAATCTTAAATTGAGGTTCCACCATATTAATGGTCTTTTCTGCATTTAAATGTTTGAGTATCTGTGACTAACAAAAATCTTCCTGAATATTTTTCATTAAATTTAGGTTTATTACAATTTTTAAATTAGAAAACTTGTGGATGCTTTTTACAATTGTACCATTGTCATCAAAGAACACCTCATCAAATCCATATCTACTTTTATATTTTCTGCTCAATACGAAACTTAATATTTAAAAAAAAAAGATTTAAAATCAAAGTGGTAAGAGAGAGAAATAGAACACCTGTTAGAATGTTGAAATTTCAATAGTTTGTTTAAATCTAAGCTGGCCATTGGTCTTGAAAAGGACCCCTCCAATCTGTGGTTGACTGGAACGGGAAATGGATGGTAAACTTTAATGCTTCCAAAACAAAACTACTCTCAGAAAGTTTTTCTTGCCAGAGTCCATCCTTCAAATTTATAAATCAACCATTTGCCCTTGCATGGAATACTGCTGCCATATATGGTCTGGAGCCCCCCATCTTCATTTCAAGGTCCTCGACAAAATCCAGAGACAGATATGCAATGTGGTTGGTCCTGGTCTGGCATCTCGTCTACAGTCACTTTCTCACAGACGTGCAGTCACTTCCCTCTGTCTTTTCTACAAGTACTTTTATGGTAACCGTTCTGACGAGCTATTTTCATTGGTTCCCAAACTGCATGAATTTAAGTGTGTTACTAGGTTGGCATCTCAGTCTCACTCTTTCACTGTTGAAATTGTTAAATGTAGCCTTCTCTTCTACTCCAATAGTGTCATGTCTCGCACTTCCCATCTGTGGAACTCCGTTCATCTTACTTGCTTCCCTAACAGTTACAGTCTTGAAATGTAATGTCAACTGACATCTTCAAATGTAATGTCAGTTGACATCTTCTGATGCCTTGATCTAATTCCCTGTCCTTCTCTTTATCCTTTTCTCAATCATGTCTCTTTACTCTTGCTCCTGCTCTCTGTAACCCCTTGCGTGCTAGGGGTTACAGAGAGTGAGTTACTAATAACTGAAATATAATACTCAACAATTTTTTTCCATTAAAATCTGTCAATTCCTTGATCCTGTTAATCATATTGCCAGATAGCTTCTTCAACAATGAATTCCAAGTTTGTTCCATTTTTATTCAACTGCTACAAATTCTCTGTAGAGTTGAAGTCTAGAAACTTTCCAAAACAAAATCTGATTTTCATAATTTGGGAAATTACTTTTTTTTTTGTGATTTAGCAGAATGAATAGAGACATTATCACATTGGTATACTGCTGGATAAAAATGAAGTAGTTGCAAAATGAAGAGACAGATATTTTTTTTATTTTTATAAATTTTCTTCTTGGTAATAACTGGCTGACACCCTTTTGTTTTAGACAATCAGTCATCTAATATCATTATGCTGCCATCTTGTTGGTTTGGTTTGGTTTGTTTTATGGCATATCAACCTCAATGGGTTATTTAATGCACCCCCCCCCCCCCCCCGTAATAAAAAAAATGTACAGCTGGTAATATTTTTTAAAAACGTATAGCTGGTAATATTTTTTTTTTTAAGAACGTATAGCTGGTAATATTTTTTTTTTAAGAACGTATAGCTGGTAATATTTGTGTAAACAATTATTTGGTCAGAAATCTGATGTTTTTATGACTCTGCCCTTTTACACTATTGTCCTTTTTTTCACATTGTTCTTTCATGTGTTATTCCTGGAAGAAAATCCAGTTATTCCTTGGAGAAGATGGCCTAGGAGAATTCATTTCAGCTGCAGGAGAGCTTGAAGAAGGACGATGGCAGAGTTTGAAAAAGGATTATTTCTTATGTCTTAGTCTTTGGATATCTGGGAAATGGGAACAGACAAGATTGGCACATGGTCACAGAGAAACTCGCATACTAATCTTCAATAGTTCTTAAGACTATCATCGTTAACAAGCTTAGCTTTATCAGACTAAAAAACAATAATATTGTGCACCCAGTGATGACTAAATTCATTCCAATAGAGAATAATTTGTAAGACTATACGGGTCATGATTGCTGTGAAGAGGTCCCAAAATGGTCAATACTGACCCCTAAGGATCAATCATTATATCCAGGGATTTAACTAATACCAGATTTGGAAACAGAAAATACAAACTCTTAATGTAACTTACAAGATGAACTCATTGATGTGTGTGTGTGCAGATTTTGAAATTAAATCATGGTACATTCAAAAGTAAATGCTTCAGTTATTAGAATGTATGTAAAAAGTACTACTACTAAATAGCCTAAGCTTAGTGCAACACTTGAGCCATTTTGACTTGCATTCCTAACTCCATACATTGAAGAGCATGATCACATGACTAAAATTCACCAATCCCCAACGAAATACCAATGCTAATGCTCATGAAACACATCTTTCCCATTAATGACATCAACCATTACAATAAAAGGTACATTAATTTATTTTCAATGTCGTTATTATAACTTTTATATTATAATTATTATTATTATTTATATTAATTTTTTCTCATTATCATTTGAATGAATGCATTTTGTATAGGAAATAAAAAAGAAAGGAAGAGAAAATGTATTTTATTTAGAAAAAATAATCAAGGTAAAGGGAAAAGAATGTCTACCCTTAAATAAAAAATAGTTATCGATATTTTTTGTATATTCCTATGAATCAATGAGAATTCAAGGATTTCATAAAGGGGTCAATTATGTGAAAAGTTTGGGGATCCCTACTCTAAGGCCGATAAAAAGATTTTAAAACTTTATGCATTTTTTCTTTGGCAGTAATTTTTCCTTTAAGCAGGTTTAATTGAACACCATATATTTTTTAATTGTTAGAAATTTTTTCCTGTTTTTGTACAAAATAATGGTTGTTTGGTTCCAGTAAAACTTTTGTACTATTTTTATATGAAGAGAATTCCTAAAATAAATCATAAAATCATAAAAAACAAAACCCCTCATCTGGGGTCTTCAGTAAAACGTGCTTCACATTCATGTAAATGAAAATGCACCACTTATGCACTAAAATATTTTGCCACCATTAACCTTAGTGCATTCTGCAAAATGTCAAATTTACTGTTTCTTTTGTTTATCTTTGGCCGGGAAATGTGCCCGATTGGAAATATTCTAACTGCATATACCAATTTATTTGGGTAAGAGCGAAAAAATACAATATTTGATTTATACACACACACACACACACACACACACAGGGTGTTCCAGAAGTTCTGGGCTCATTTTAAGTCCTCATATCTGCTGAACTATGAATGGTAGTAAAAATGAAACTGGTACCATTTTAAAGGTAAATTCATTAAGTTTTTTGTAATGCTAATGATTTTTTTTCATATTTTTTATAGATCCATTAAAGGCGTTGACTCAACCAGAAAAGGTGTTTTGCGTCCTTGAATTTGCAAAAACTGAATCGTGGACACTTGTTTAACATGCATTTTGCACAAAATTCCGAAAAGAGACACCAGAAAGAAAGTCCATATTGAGATGGCATGGAAAATTCATGAAGGATGGGTGTTTGTGCCCAGCTAAGAGAACGGGATGCCCCTTAACTTCAGATGATACGGTTGAGCGAGTTTGAACTGCCTTCGAGCAGAGCCCCCGTGAATCAATCAGAAGCCAATAAGCTTCTTAGCGATGAGGTGACCTTACATATAAATGATAAAGTTAACGAGCATAACACTCACATATGGGGTACTGAGAACCCACATGAAATTCTTGAGCATCAGCAAGATTCCCCAAAGGTGACCGTGTTTTGTGCTATGTACAAGAAAGCTGTCTATGGATCATTCTTCTTTGAAGGAGCAACAGTCAATGGTGACATGTACCTCAACATGCTGGTTAACGGATAAGTTGAGTGAGGAAGAGTCTGACGACTTCATTTTTCAACAGGATGGGGTGCCACCACACTGGAGCCACAGGGTTAGACAGTTTCTGAACATAAACTGCCAGACAGATGGATTGGATTGTCTGGGCAAGATTATCGCTTTTTTATGCTCTCGCCTCCCAGGTCTCCAGATCTCACACCCTACAATTTCTTTTGGTGGGGATTTGTGAAAGGACTGGTCTATGTGGCTCCCCTACCAAAAGATGTGGATGAACTGAAGGCCTGAATAACGGAAACTGTTGCAACCATCGCCAACGGAATGCTGGAACGGGTTTGGCATGAATTAGACTATCGGCTTAATGTGTGCCGTGTGACCAACGGTGCTTACATTGAACATTCCATGTAAAACTTGAGATTAAATTCTTTCAGAATATGTTAGGTGCGTTCTTATATCCTTAATAGTTTTCAAGATATTCAATGTCAAATTGTGCTCAAGACCTTTGGAACACCGTGTGTGTGTACACACACACACACATTATATATATATATATATATATATATATATATATATATATATATATATATATTAATACATGTTTCATTAAATAATATAGATAAGTGTGGTCTATATATTTTATGTAAGTTTTTTTCATATAGTCTGATAAGCTTAATAACATTATCATTAAACAATGAAAGAAAATCACAATATTGATACATATTTTTTAATCCAATCTAAGCTTTCGGCTTACATAAGCCATTATCAAAGATGACAATTACACAATATATTTAAGCAATACACGAACAAGAAATTGATGATAGTCTTGTTTGTTTACATGGATTATTTCCAAGCAACGATAAACACGTGCATATAAAATGCTGAAAGCGAAAATCGCACAACAGCTCATGACGTCACACATGACCACGCGAGAGTGAATCCGATGAGTATTGAGTATGGAAAGCCGTTGGTATGAACCAATGACTTCTGTTACTAATTATAGGCATTTAAGGATATTTTTGGAGATTTCATAGTTTATTTTGTTCAGGTTAGGTTTCAACTGTTTTATGTATATAGCTTCAAGAATTTTTAGTTTTTGTTTAAGTATAGTTGTGTTTTCGATGAGGATTTTCCGGAATTGTGTATGCGGCCAGGCATGTATATATGTATGTATGTATATATGTATGTATATGTATATGTATGTATGTCAGTGGTGACTCTAGGTCATCAATGTTTGCGAGGTTCATTACAATCTTTAACAAAATATACCATTGGTATAACTTAGATACTAAAATGATTCCTTTACTCTAACTAAAATATAATTTTTAAAAATCACTGTGCATGAAATAAAGAAAAAACACACACATTTCGGTATTTTAATATTAATTGTAATAATTCTGTAAAAATAAACTTTTATTTTTAATTTTTTTTTCAGCCATGTAAGAAAAAAAAAAAGATTCAGGACAAAACCTTTGATATATTTGTCTGTTTATTGCCCCCTATCCATCTTTTATTGTTTTATAGACTGGTTATCAAGTCAACTGTTGTAGAGTGTATGTTTATGTATCACTGTGAAATTTTAGTTTAATTTATTGTACTTTCATGATCAGTACTGCTGACTAACATCATATTTCCTGAACACTACCCCAGTCACACTCCTCACCCCCAACCCTCCAGTCAATAAGTTAAAGCTTCCACATTTTGATTTTCACGGAACTGAAGTTGAGCTAAATTTAATTTGCCTTTTCTCAAAAGATACATTCTGCTAAAATCCTTATACTGTACAGAATAAATTATTTAAAATGGACATATTATTTTTGTTTTGTTTTACGGCATATCAACCTCAATGAGTCATTTAATGCCGACAATTTTTTTTCCTCCCGATAATATTTTTGCATTCTAAGAAATCCATTTCTGTCAATATTTCTTTCCTTAAAAATATATAGCTGGTAATAGTATTTTTCCAAGAACGTATAGCTGGTAATAGTATTTTTCCAAGAACGTATAGCTGGTAATAGTATTTTTCCAAGAACGTATAGCTGGTAATAGTATTTTTCCAAGAACGTATAGCTGGTAATAGTATTTTTCCAAGAACGTATAGCTGGTAATAGTATTTTTCCAAGAACGTATAGCTGGGAATAGTATTTTTCCAAGAACGTATAGCTGGGAATAGTATTTTTCCAAAAACATATAGCTGGTAATTTATATTTTTCTTTTTCCAATAATATATTGTTAGTAATATTTATTTTTCAAAAATGCATTGCTGGCAACATTTAGTTTTCAAAAATGTATTGATGGTAATCATTTTTTTTTTTTTTTTTTTTTTTTTTTTACAAAGAATTTCTGGTATTAAAACCTATTTTTACACTTTCATAGTGTTTTGACCCCAGTTGCAATTCCATTAAATAAGGTTTTGTTAAAAAATGTATAGCTGGTAATATTTTTCTTTTTTTTTTTTTTTTTTTAAACGTATAGCTGGTAATATTATTTTTCAAAAATGTACAGCTGGTAATAATATTTTTCAAAAATGTACAGCTGGTAATAATATTTTTCAAAAATGTACAGCTGGTAATAATATTTTTCAAAAAACATATAGCTGCTAATATCGGTTTTCAAAAACACACTGCTGGGAACATTATTCCTTCGAAAACGTATAGCCGACAACCTTATTTTTTCAAAAACGGCCTCTCTGTTGGATGTAGTTTATTGCCGTACCCAGTATGTGGAAGTAGTTTATCGGTGTACCCAGGACGCGAATGCAATTTACCGTCATACCCATGGACGCGGATGCAGTTTACCGTCATACCCATGGACGTGAGCTAAACTGGGAGGTCACTATTTGCCCATAGCTGGGACCCTAACAGGTGCGACCACCCCAGGTCAGAGTGGACCTGGGAACACCAGCAATTAAGAGGTGGTTCTACGCTCCTCAAAACCTCCTGATCAGAGGCCTTGCTGTTGGATGCAGTTTAGCGTCATACCCAGGACACAAAATGGACATTTGCAAGCATAAGTTGAAATTAAAATGTGTTCTTTGAAAAACAGGGAATACAAGTCATTAGAAATTTTTAAAAGATTATTTATAAAATTAAAGTAAGAAATACATTGCCTTTTATGTATGTCTCCAGCTTTGATAAGGATCAGATCTACTCAGCCCAACTAGTCACATTAATTTTATTTCATTGTCTTTTTTACTTAGTTTCTTTGTTTCTTTCTTATGAACAATATCAATGAAATTTATTTCAGTCAATATTTTGAGGCACAGAGTTAAAGCAATTAATTTTAATATCCAACTGATATCAAGAATGAAAATGACGCACTATGAGAGATTTTTGTTGCTTTGATAATAGATATACTGTATTTTCTGGCTTGAAAGACACACCATAATATTGGAAAGAGATTTCTAGGAAAAAAAGTCATTCTCATGCAACAACATATTCCCCATGCGTCCCTCACATACTAGCCCCATGTATTGTTTACATTAATCACCCATCCGATTTTGTTTGTATGATAATGACATACTAGTTGGTGGTTAGTAAATATACTATACACCTTTCATTGTCCAAGGGTGGTTTTAAATAGTTTTGATGAACTTGCCATGGGTGATAATTTCCAGGGCAAAAAAAAAAGCTTCTGATACATGTAATATAGCCTGATAGTAATTGATATTTTCACAACATGAGTGTGTGCAAAGCTACACCAACAAGATCAAGAGCAGAAAGCCTCCCACCACTGCTAGTAAACAGAGCATGTTTAAGCTTGTGGCTCAGCTCCAGAAAGGTTTATAGCCTTAAAAATACTTGTAACAGCTAAGTTTATATCATATAAAAGGATGAATTAGATAGCTAACATTATAGTGTAATGACTCAACATACAAATCCACGTCCCTATCAGTCAAGTCAATTAGGTGACCGTCCAAGCTTACTTGGGGCTGGGCGTTGCCTTACATTCGTCTTGGATGACGCACACATATTTTTCAGGGTATACTTTTAGGAAAAAAAGTGCGTCTTGTAAGCTGGAAAATATGGTACTTAAATGTTGACTTACTCCCCTGACTGATAATATCAAGTAGTCACTCTCCTGAAAAATTAACCCTGGTGTGATTCAAACCAGTCTTATGGTCAGAAAGTAAACATTGTAACTAATCAGCAACATGCCATATATATATAGAGAGAGATATATATATATAGAGATATATATATATATAGAGATATATATATATATATAGTCATATTTCTGATTACTTGAAAACATTAACAGAGTTTTGGCATCAGGTTATTGAATTTCTTGATATTTAGTAATTTTTGGTTGGTCTGCAAACAGAATAAAATAGAAAAAAAAATTCCAAAAAGAATAAGCATGTGTAGATTGTTAGTAAAAATAAGCCTGGCTTAACTAAACTAATTTATAGAGTTCAGTTTGTTTTAAATATTTATAACTAATTATTATTATCATCACACATTGATGTAGTCAATGGGAATTCTTTTCTTGAGGCATGGTATCAATAAGACTCCTTACAACACTTTTTGAAGAATCCTCACAGAGTAAATGATGACAGTTTTCTGGAGGTCTACAATTTTGGGTTATTCCAATTTCCATGCTAAGTGATTTTCAAAATTGGTAACAGTTCTTTAGCAGTGTTCCAAAGATTTATTGTTCTTTTAATGTTTTTCAAAAGGAATGCATCAGCATGTTTGAAAGAATTTCACTTTTATTTGTCAGATTTCCAATTTGTAGACAAGTTGTTCGCACATCTGGATCAAATTGTGAAGCTGTCCAAAATCCATGTTTTTTTGTTTTTTGAGTACTTTCAACAATATCATCTATTCATTATCAGGAACTAGAATGTTATCAGATCCATACAGAATAACTTTTATTAGCTTCATCCTATTTTGTTTAAAAAAACATCTTAGATATGACATCTTGTAAAGATTACAAACATAAATATAGTTTTCCTAAACATTCCAGGATGGAGCTTAATAAAAACTTTACTCTTTTGTAACACATAACATGAACTCCCCTGATAATGATGAACGATGGCCAATGATTACTCAAAGAAAAGCAATATGAACCATGGATGATAACAAGGAATAACAGACTTTGTCAGCCAATTTTAATAAAACGTGTTTGAATGACTCCTACCTTATTCTTGTTGGCTTAGTGGATACATACACACACACATATATATATGTGATTTAATAGGCCGGTTAATAAAATTTGAGGAACAAAAAGCCAACAAAATGATAACAATATTGGCAATAAAATTGATGCTATTTATTATGTACAAGCTTAAAAGCCACAGCATTTAAGCTAGCTCCAGTTGAGGGTTGTCACAATAGGTGGGGAGGAAGTAGATGCAATAGGCAGCAATAAACTACAGAACTCAGAATTGATCGCTGCATTTAAGTATTGCATTAATATTTAAGCTTACCTTTTAAAAGTTCATTGATAATTCTTCTGCCGCCACTTAATTTAAAGACAATTTGATGCACATAGATCCTTACTTTCTGTACAAACAATTATTTTTTATTTCATGGATGACTTTCGCTGGATTTCACAATTAATTTTGATTATTCCCAAATTTATTTCCAACTTATAAAAATTGTTATTGTACAAAAAAATTTGTTGCAAAAATTAAAATAAATCACCGAAAGCAATTGCAGTGATGAAAACATGGGAATCCAAAATTTCAGCATTGTGAATCCAGATCCAGCCTGGAATGTTTTAATTTGTTCATGGTGTCAGCCTGATTTATACAATGGTATGATATGTTGGACTATGGCCTTTAGAAGTAAAGTTGCAAAAGTGTGACAGTGACATTCGCATTTATTATATAGATTAGTCTTTTTGGTAAATTGAAGCATGAAGAGAAAGATTTTAAAGTGGGAATTTTAAATCTATATATAAGAAGCATATATGAACCAGGTTTCATATTTTCTTTCATTGTTTAATGATAATGTTATTAAGCTTATCAGACAATATGAAAAGAACTTACATAAAATATATAGACAACACTTATCTATATTATTTAATGAAACATGTGTGTGTATATATATATATATATATATATGATGGACTCTCCCGTCAAACTCGACATATGAGGTCTATATATATATATAGATAATATCAAATCAGTAAGTGGAAAGGATAATCCAAGCAGTTCTTTTTAATATTAAAAAGATAGACCCATAAAGAGAGCTCACTGTATAGAATACAGATATATATATATATATATATATATATATATAAGCAAACATGTTTTTTAAATAAAGTGAGAGAATCAACTCAGCATTAGAATTTCTATTTTTAAGATCTGATGTTGCTAGAAATACAGATACTAAGTTCATTATATATATAATATATACACACACACACACACACACACACACACACACACACACACACACACAGTATCCTACTATTAGACTTTTTCATAGTCTTAAACATAAAATATAAAAGTAAAATGCATTTTTCATGCAAACTTTTTTATTATACATTTGAAAGACTTTATGAGAAGAAACCAGAAACCCAATTTCAAACAGGAAACGAGGGATTACTCCTGTTCAAAAGAATGGATTTTGGTTTCTTTTATTGGTACAAAATGTTTTTTTTTAACATTTTAATTGGCTTATTTGAAAATACGGGAGTCCTTTGTAACTATATAGAGTAAACCCAAAACCTACAGACATGTTAGTGTGGGAAGGAGGGGGTGAGATATTTTTATAGTCTGAATTCCAATATAAAATCAGGAACACAATAGAAAGCTCATTCCATAAAACAACACACACGCGCATTCCTTTAAAGTACTCAAAGTTATCAAATTCAATGAAAGGATTTTAAAGGCAAAGAAGAAAAAAATCAAAAGCTACACAGATGATTTTCTGTTATCCAAGTGTTTTCTTTTTTAAGCAGTAATTTGCAAACATTTTCAATATCAAATTCCTCACCTTGAAAAACAAAGTTAAAAAAAAACAAAAAAAAAAAACAATAAAAATAGCTTACTCTGCTTCAAAGTGATTTGGGCTTGCCAAACTGAAATATTATACTTTTATTATGTTCTAATATTTTGAAAGTGGATAGCTGTTTGTGCCTCAAGTAAAAACTAATTTTAACTTTTTTTTTCTTTTCGATGGCTCAAACAAGTCAAATAAATCACTTCAGTTAATGGATTGATAGTGTTAAAATAATGACATTGTTATTAAATCACAACTTTATCTTAATAAAAACTGAATTTCACTTCCCTGAATCAAAATTAAATAAAAATTATAAGGTTACTTAGTAACCAAAGAGGAAAAAATGAATTTAGGTTGTGGGCTTAACTCATAAATAAAGTACTGGCTCTTTTCTAAAGAGTGATTAGAAAACTTCATTACAACACATTCAACACCTGAAACTTTCATTCTAGCAGAATGTTTTCTTTATTTGGGGAAGGAACACACTGACATATTTACCCAAATACAATGACATGCCAAAAGTCATGGGATAAGTGTTCCTAGTATTATGTAGGATCCCCTCTAGTCCAGAAAAGTTCAGCAACTCAATCTGGTATCGATTCCACAAGCAGTCAGAAGATCTTTGGAGTGATCTTAAGTTACGTCTCAATATCTTTACACAGATCACTAATAATTGTCAGTATAGGATCTTGTATACAAAATAAATATGGTATGAAATGTGCACGTAATCCACAATAATATTTTAAATTTTGAAATCATTTATTTTTGGTATATGAATTTTTTAAGATTGAAAGAAAGATTTAGAAACAATCATTCCACCTCACCCCCCTACCTATTCGGGAAGCATTGTATTAGGGACAAATGACTTAAGAAAAATATTTACATATTTTTCCATTTCACAGACATTAATTTGATTCCTTATAAAATTTAAATTTAGGGTTTGAATTAGCTACTCAGTGAATGCCATTTTCAAGGGAGATAACTGGTTATGACAATGTTTCATCCCCACTAACCACACTTCTTTTTATACTATGGTTTACCCAATACAAGGCATAAGTGCCACTCAAGGTAACAGGGTACTAAATGAGGATGCTGTAAGCTATAGGGAGGAAAAGGTTGTATATTATAAGGTCAAGATTGTAGTGATCAGGGAAGCATTCTCTTGAGAGTCTGTTCCACATTGCATAACAGGTCCTAGCTGTGAAGGTCTGAATTGGTAGAACCAAGGAATGTAGTTCACCTAAATATTTGCCATGATAACAGCAACAGAGTAGCAAAAGGCTAGAAACATTTTGTCTGTGGGGAAAGGGGTTGTAGGGTGGAAAACAATTCATCACTCACAAGACCATGCAAACACTTTTGAATTTGGCTGAGACTGGAAAATGAGGATTGGTCAGCTCTGGCTCAGATATGGCAGCAATACTGTTTTTAATTTATTAGAACTGTTTTAGGACCATTATTACAAAAGCATTTCAGTTATCTAAGAGTTTGAAATAAAATAGCATTGTGAAAAACATTTCTTTAAAGTTTTTAAAAGCAAGGTTATTTTGATATCATTTCCAAATTAATGGTACAAAAATGACAGGAAATAAAATGATATAAAAACTAGTCAAATACTTGATGTGGCAGGGATCAACAATGCATAGTCAGAGTGGTCAGAACTAGATTTTGGTAATATGGATACATCATCTCTAAATTTCAAATATACCATATACAAGATGGTATTGAAAAATTCTCAGACTGTTCATGCTATGATTGTACGATTCCAGCCTACTGAGTCAGTCTACCAATAGTCTTCTGCTATCTACGTATGTTCAGTTGTTATGTGAGGTTTACAATGACTGATAAATTCAAAGAATGCTGTATTCAAATTTTATATGTAGCTCAACAAACTTACTACCAACTTTGCCAGGCATATGACAAACATTCTTCAGATTAAACACAGGTTTTGAGAGTCCTGCAGATTTTAAGCTTAGTTGAGTATTGGTGACCAATCATGAAAAAATTTTAAAAAACAACTCATGAGTACCATCACCAAATGATCCATCAATTTTCTCATGTGATTAAAATCAATTATAGAGTCAGCCAGGTGATCCTCATGGGAAACCTAAACCTGCATAGTGTTGCTGCAGAGTTTGTACCCCAGCTGAGTTCTATGGATATTGATGGTGGCCAAAATTTAAATAATATATGAAATATTTACTGGAGCAATGATGTACCTGTTGTTAATACTAGTTAAAAAATTTCAGATACTATCTTGTAGCTCTTTTCTTAAGATGAAAGCCAACAAGATATTGACAATGCAATAAGTAGTTTATGTTACAAAGGCCATCAGTTAGTTTATCAGCTTCAATGATCTTAAAATGAAAAAGAAAAACCTCATCAGGTTTCTTTCTAGCCCTAAATTCTTAAAGGGTCAGAGGTTAGGAAAAGACAACTAAAAAACATCATCATCATAATAATAATCATATGCTTATTGACATAGCAGTACCATCCGAGAGAAACACATCCAAGAAAATTATTGAGAAATTATCCAAATACAAGGACCCAGAGATTGAGATCAACAGGATGTGGGGAATGAAGACTGAGACTGTACCAATAGTAATCAGAGCTCTGGGCCTTGTGAGAAAAGGAATGAACAATTTTACTAACAGTGTCCCAGGTAACATCAACATACAAGTTGCCCAGAAGGTTGCTCTACTAGGAACATACCATATACTAAGAAAAATGCTATCAATTAAATGACAATTCTCCTATGAGGCCTAAGGACCATAGTTTGGACCCAGATCCACAGGATACAAAGCAGGAAATATAACATACACAAATGATAATTATCATAATATAACCTTATTTTAACCTGGGTAAATTTTAGATCAACAATATAAGAGGAGACTTCAGTAGAGTAACCTTGAAGACATGAATACTATTTGTATTTCTATCAAGTCATAACAACTTCAAAAGTTGTGGGCGTAAATGTGGGTCAGGTTTGTTATTGCAGAATCTAACACTTGAAATCTGATAAGTCAACCAAACAACTCATCTTACCTGATTCTCAGCATCTCAAAGTTTGGAGTACAAATCTTGTACCTATATATATATATTTCTGTAACAGTTCTTGAGAAGTTTTAAATAGAGTCTCTTACATGATAAGCTCAAGATTTGTTTTTCTTATTCACAGATATTTATTCAGGTTAAAGAGTAATATTTGCTGGAAAAAGGTTCATATTTTAAATTTCTTTTTTTTGGGGGTGGGGATTAGAGAGTCGCAAGATTGCTCATTTGTTGCCCCCCCCCCTTATAAATAAATAAAGACTTGTCAGAATTATGATATGAATGATTATTTAATTGAAATGTAGTTCTAATTAGAGGTTATCATTGATTTTGTAGAATAGTGCTCAATACCCTGAGGATAGAGCGTTATATATAGTCTAATGTTATGTTTTTTTTTGGGGGGGGGATTTTATTAAAGTATAACAAGCATGTACATAACAAAAAGTTTCACAATAAAACTGAGCACGCATTATAATCCATTTGTGCTTTTATATGACTAATTATCAGGCACTTAAAGAAACTCATAGTTTGAATTAACAGTGTATTTATTGGGAAAATGATACTGAGAGATCTGGATAATTGACATGTCGGGGTTTGAATTTGGGATAATTTCTATCATTAATTCACGTCAAATACAGAAGATGAGTGCAACTTGCAGTAAGAACATTGTCTCTAAAAAGAATAGTTGCATAATAATAAGCAAAAACAGCAGCTTCTGTATAAAATAGAATACTAAATATTACTATAGGAATTAGTTATTTCTTGATGAAAGGAAGCGAGTTCAAGCCTCATCAGAAGGTACTCCTTTATTCCTATGTCATATGACTAACAATTGGCAAGTATTCGCCTTGACTAACAACTGGACAATATTCAGCCTAACAAACAACTGGACAATATTCAGCTTAAAAAGTTTGAATAAAAACAACAAAAAGATGAAGAAAAGATTAGTAACAAATTAAAACATCATTTATCTCATAAATAAAACAATTTTTTCTTTGTTCAAATTTACAAGGATGATTGTTGAAAGATTCCTGGTAAGTTATTATCCATCACATGTGGGCTGGGAGGGTGCATTTTGAAAGTCCTCAATCCAATATTTTTCCCAAAATCTGACCAAATGATCAAACCCCAGAACTTCTTGGGAAAAGTCAAATTGGTTAGCTCAAGTACCTTTCATCATATGCACACAGAAAATATCAAACACTGTATTATGTGTATGGGTGCACACACATATGCATTTGTAAATATCTATTAGCACGTATATATATATATATATATATATATATATATATATATATATATATCACACACACACAATCACTATAATTTAATGACTGGCATTCAAATATACAAGATGTTATTAAAGTAATGCCTTCAAGTTGTATTAGTTTATTAGGATAAAGATTAGACTGATAGACACACTCTCTCTCTTTTAGTAGACCTTAAGCTGACACAGGAGCAACTGAAGGAATTATTAGTGGTAGTATTTTAATCAATTCACCCCATGCAAGGCTATAATGCAACTAAAATGTTACGGGTTACTGAGAAGGAAAGAAAATGAGGGGTGAGGACAATAAAATGAAAATATTCAGGAAGACAGAAGATGGCGCTTGACATTTCATTTAAATTTTTAAAGATCATAGGTCTTAGGGAAACAAAGAGAGAGTTCCACATGTGGAACTGATTCTCGCTGCTGATTTGGCATTTATATACATCATGTATATAATACGTAAAAAGATTCCTTTTCTCTACCATGTGCTGATAACTTAGGGGTAGAGTCCCTGACTGAGGCCAAAAAGGTAGAGTTTCAATCCCAGCTTGAAGCAATCAGATGTTTAGCCTCATGTGATATTGCGAAACAGGCTTGTGTATATATATATATATATATATATATATATATATATATATATGGACACATGGTCAAGCGGTTAGAATGTTTGCCTGCTGAACATAAGACTCGTTCAAAATTCACCATGGTTGATTATAAATTCTTGATGTGATCAGCCTGGAGAGGTGATCCCAGCATGCAGCACCTTTGGAAAGTGTTAAAAAATCATACCACAGGTTGATGCAAATAGATGGAATTGTTCATCAAAGGTTGTGGTAGCACAAAGTCATAAGTCATCATGACCAAGAGCGTGAGTGTACTAGCCTTGTTCAAACTGCTAATCACACCAAATGTGATGGCATATTCAGTTACAAGTGAGCAGCCATTATATGGATAGGATAGCTGGCCACTTGTATCTGAAGATGACTGCCTACTAGAGTGGCTAGACAATTCCTGTTACACACGCCTGCTCAGGCACATTTTTGTTGTGTTCAACATCCACAGAGCCCACCTGTGATTTATACTGCAACTATGCTGACCTTAGCTATAGTTTCTGAGAGAGAGAGAGAGAGAGAGTGTTATCTAACATGTTCAACAGTCTGAACAAGGCTCAAATTTGACTTGTAACTTTGTGTTAGGACAGCCGTTGTGGGCTCCCAAAGGGTTCTGTCAACGCAATTTCACTCACAAGCATTGGGTCAACCCGTGACATAGTTTTCATGAACTTTGAAAATGTGCTGCATGGAGAGATTGCCTCCTCCAAACAAATAACATCAAGAAGTCACCTTCCTGACAAATCAACCATGGTAAGAGTCAAACCCAAATCTCATGATTAGAAAGTGAACAGTCTAACCACTCGCTCACACACAGTGTGTGTGTGTGAGTGAGTGAGAGAGAGATTGAGATTTCCAATTCAGAAACAAATAATCATTTTAAAGACTTTGTTAAATATTTGTTTTTTTGTATTGGATGAAGCATTAACGTTGTTAAAATGTTTTTACAACTTAATAACTTTTGATAAGAAGACTGTCTTTCTAAGACGTTGTCTTAACCATTTGCACCAAAAGAGCACAAATCTGTTGCCAATTCGGCAGATTCATTTTCTTTGCAATTCTTTGATGCAATTTTGGGGGTTAATTTTACTAACAAATAATAATAGTCTTTAGCGATTTCTTGAAATTTCTAGATGAATTTTATGAGGAACTCCCAGTAAGAATCAAACTCACAGCATCAGCAAGATTAAGATAGGTATTTACAGAGTTTAGTCTGGCAAAAGACTAAAAGTTTAGGGCACCAAGTAGGGATCAAACTCATGACAGCAGTAATGATATACAAGGCTAGCCTTTTAAGAACTAAACCAAAGCAAGTTGTAAATGTTACAGAATTCCTACAAGTTGTTTTTCCTATGTACATTTCATATTCAGGAGCAGCCAGACTATTGTGACACGAGTGTGGAATTTCCAGCAATCACAGTTAGAATAATGGAGGCTAAAGAACTATTTCATAATGAAGACAATATTTAACTACAGGCTGATAATTCGCGGGTGTCATTTAACTGTTATAAAACAGTTTTATTTGACAAGTTCCCAAACTGCTCTTGACCTACTCACCATTGCACTCCATCCATTCCCAATTCACCAACTCCTTATACTGGCCAAACTACTTCCTAACATCCTGGCCATTTTGTCATACCAATTCTCCACTCAGATTTGCTTCAGATTACTTTAAAGCAGTCAGAATCCACTCACTCCCTCGGTTTTCTAACTGGAATTCTTGAAGCAGAATCTTTTATTACCATTTGTCCATTCCTTTAGCAAATTCCAGAAAATCAGATAAATGCAGTCATTAATGCTAAGTTTATATAGAATGCAAACAATCTCATATATATATATATATATATATATATATATATATATATATATATATATATATATTTTTTTTTTTTTCAAACTCACCTCATGATACAACCCATGTGGCCTATTAGGATCAGAGAGGTGTCACATACACTGCAGCTGTAGTAGCAGTGGTGTGTCTAGTGCAAGATAGCTTAACAAAGCCCATCTCTCTTCAGGTTGGTTTTGAATTTAGAATTTTCTCTTATCCTAGACTGGTTACCACTTCAAGACAAGAAAGCTCCATCTGTCCTGCTATTTAACCCATACCTAGGGGAATGTGGATTCATGCCTTTTCCAAAGATTAGCATGATATGAACAAAACAGAACTGACCCGGATATGAACAAAACAGAACTGACCCGGATTTGAACTCGACTCACTGATTTCATTTTCCATGTTGATAACCATTATACTCTTTGCAACTCTGTATTTTTAAATACATTAATACGTTGGCAATTGATGACCTGACAGAATAACAGAGAACACTTAAAATACTTGCAAGAAAGGGGATGAGATCACATACCAATGATACCACTAGTGATATTTCTAAAATAGAAGCAGATGAGTGTATAATGTTAGCAGTAGGATGAATCATTTTAAAAAAAACAAAAAAACTACTGATCACATCATAAATCATGTAACCCATTAGAGTTGTAGAGGAACTACATGTACTGTAGCTATAACAGCAGTAGTGTATCTAGGGCAAGAGTTTGAATTTATTGAATTTGTTGGTTACAATCTCAAGGTAAAAACCTCTCCTCTCCAAATTTATAGACAATTCCGACAGATGCAGGCTGTGATTTCTTCCTAACCAATAAAATTGGACAATTCTTGATTTCCTGTCGACATTTATGAATGCTATAACCACTTAACTGTATCCCTTTACCATGCGAACACTATTCCTATTTTTACCTTTTGACATGCAATATTATATATATATATATTGTGTATATTTAGGCAGCAATTTTTCATTGATGCATGGTCATGTGTGACATGCTGCGATACGATGCGATTTTCGCTTCCGCATCTCGTATATACGAGTGTTGTTGCTTTGAAATTTTTCATGCAACAAAAACAGACATTGTTTTGTCCGTGTATTGTTTGATATATTGAAATGTAATTGTCATCTTTGATAATGGCTTATTTAAGATAGGATTTAAACATGTATCAATATGACGATTTTCTTTCGTCTTTCAATGATAATGTTAAGCTTATCAGACAATATGAAAGGAACTTAAAATAAATAGACAAAACTTGTCTATATTATTTAATGAAACATGCATCAATATATGTGTGTGTGTGTGTGTGTGTGTGAATAAAGACAAAGGAAATCTTATCTTAGTTGACACGTTTCATCCTCTGAAGGACTTTATCAAGGCATATGGAAGAATTTTTTTGTTTATTAGACATTAAATTATGTCACTTAGTATCCCCCATAACTTGCCTAGACTTTTCAATTAACCTGGTGAATATTTATGAGCATTTCTTAAATTTTAAAAACTTTGAAAAACTAACAATATTTAAAAAGACTTTTTATATATATATATATATATATATATATATATAATGCGGATAAATCAAATAACTAGATATTAGCAACTGTAT
The DNA here is from genome assembly GCA_964036315.1 of Acanthosepion esculentum. Lineage (NCBI taxonomy): Eukaryota > Metazoa > Mollusca > Cephalopoda > Sepiida > Sepiidae > Acanthosepion > Acanthosepion esculentum. Next base: position 5,669,548 of record OZ038499.1, on the reverse strand, counting down.
ATACATGCATAAGCATGCATACATAGGTAAGCGAATAAATATTTAACCAATTTAACTGATAGTGTAAACAAAGCAGTGCTCAATGTGGTTAGACAGAGCTAAGAAGTATATATTAATAAATATACATATATGTATATGTTTGAAGTGCAATTCTACCAACTCATCAGGCACGAATTATTACTTTTGGTTTAAAAAAAAAAAAATACTGAACAAGGCCAGCACACTCAAGCCTTTGGCCACGATGACTTATTACTTTGGGCAAGCACAGCTATCAACAGCCCACAAGGGTTCCATCTACTCAATTTCACTAACAAGGCTTGGGTCAACCTGTGGTATGTTTTTCGGGCACTTACCAAAAGGTGCTGCATGCTGGGATTGACCCCCTCCAGACCAATAACATCATGAAGTCTCCTTCCTAACAAATTGACCCTAGTGAGATTTGAACCTGGGTCTCATGGTCAGAATGCAAATGTTCTAACCACTCGGCCACATGCCCATATCACTACTAATGCTGAAATAGGAACCTTCATGACAACAAAAAAAAAAAACCCAAAATACAAAGTCTACTACAGTGGTTATTTATATGGTTAACAAAGAATCATAAACCAAGCAACTCACTACATACAGAAATATCCCAAATTCCCAATCAAACATGTCAATTATCCAGATCTTTCAATATTATTTTACCATATCTCCCTAATAAATACCTAATATTATTTTACCATATCTCCCTAATAAATACAGTGATAATTCAACCAAAGAGTTTTTTTTTAAGTGTTTGATAAAAATAGTCCTATAAAAGCACAAATAAATTATAGTGTGTACTGAATTTTATTGTGAAATTTTTTGTTAAGCATATGCTTGTTACATTTTAATAAGATTTAAAAATACCCCCTCAAAAAACAAAAAAAAAAAAACACATTACACTATATAAAGCTCAATTGATATTGAGCACTGTAGTCAACAAAATCAATGATAACCTAATTGGTTTGGTTTGTTTCATCTTATGGCATATCAACCATAATGGGTTATTTAATGCCAACAAGATTTTTATTGCTGGTAATATCTTTTTTCAAAAATGTATTTCTGGTAATATTTTTTCTAAAAAGGTATTGCTGGTAATAATTTTTCCTTCAAAAATTTATTGTTGGTAATATTTTTTTTTACAAAAATGTTTTGCTGGTATTAAAACCTATTTTGACATGTTTTGACCCCAGTTTAGGGGTTAACTATTTGCCTATAGCTAGGACCATAACAGGTGCTACCACCCCGAGTTAGGGTGGACCTGGGAACACCAGCAATTGCGAGGTGGTTCCACGCTCCTCAAAACCTCCTGATCAGAGGCCTTGCTGTTGGATGTAGTTTATCGTCATACCCAGGAAGGTAACCTAATTGGAATTACATTTCAATTAAGCAAATTTTATTGAATGTGCATATATTAAAATATTTTTCAATAATTTTGAAGCTTGATAAAAGGAATAAAAAGGAGTTAAAAAGAAAAAAAATTGCTAAACAGAGGAAACAAGCACTTGAAGGATTGAAAATATAATTACAACAAAATTTGTAGAACATAACAAATATAAAGATATTAGAATAATTAAAAAAAAAAAGAAATAATTAAATTCATGGAACTCTTCTGGCTTCATGCTTCTCTGTCAACTATGGTGATCAAAAGTTTAAAACACAATGGCAATCACCATCTTCTATTGTCCTCTCTCTACTCAATAACATTTTCTCAGTTTCTTTCACTCTCTGCAACCTCTTGTGTCTTAGTAGCTTTATTGCCTTGCTTGGAGGGAAATGATTATAAAATATATACATATTGTAATGGATGGCTGTGTGTGTGTGTGTGTGTGTAAACAGCTGTTTTAACTTCATATTGTATATTTTAAATCACATTACTTGAATTATATCAAATACATAAGCTAGTATTAGTCCTGGTACCAAGCAAAAATGTATTGCATCTTTCTAAAAACTGTATTGAAATCTTATTTTATGGTACTTTTCCAGGAATGAAATTTTTAAATTTGACACAATAACTATTCACGCTAAATTGTGAAAGACCATTTGTAAAGTTCTGTCAAGCAATCTGATGCTTTTGAAAGAATCCAAGCAAAAAAAGTCAATAAGAGAAAGAGAAAAAAAATCTAATAAAATTAGTAGAATTTTGAAGAAATTCTCAAAAATCAAACATCAATATTTGTATTTAAAGAACTATAAACATAGAAACTGAATTGTACTTTATTTTTAAAGAGAAAGAGTGAAAAGAGCTTGAAAATTTATAATAAAAAAGTGCACACAATTAAAAGCTCTGGTTGTGTCCTTTTATGAAAAAAACATTACATAAAGGACATGGCAACAAGATTTCTCATCAATTCATTTCCATGGCTTTATGATGTGTGGGAATCAACATTATTCTGTAAAGAATAAGCTTTTATTTTTCTGAGAAAAAGACTGTTGTCGTTATTCAGTTCGGGTTTTAACCTTGTACCTGCATTTCACAAATGGCAAATAAAAATCATACCATAAAAGAAAGAAAAACAAATGAATAAATTTTAAAAGATTATTGACCTAAAAAAAAATTTGTTTTTAATTTCAAAAAGACAAATATAAAAGCATTTTTTTCAGTAACATTTTTTTTTCTTTTAATTGTTTAACCCCAGTTATGGTTGATATTGAAATAACATCTTTTTGTTACCATTTCATAGGCAGGTAAAGTAATTATGAGAGTGTGATTTGCCTAAATTCTCACTATACTATTCTTCCCTAATCCACCATTGATATTTTGTCAAGGTATCTGGTGACAGAGCAAGGAGAAAAATGATTCATGCCTTTCACATAGCATAAAGTTACATTTGCTAATTTTCAAACTTAGTTCAGAAAGCTATATCAAAAGCTCTCTGTAGTTGAAACCATTGTCATATTATATATATATATATATATATATATATATATATATATATATATATATATATATATATGTGTGTGTGTGTGTGTGTGTGTGTGTGTGTGTGTGTGTGTGTGTGTGTGTGCAGATATGTAGAAAAATAGGAAGAACATATTAAGTAAATAATCCGGAGTTCTTTAGTATTTTTGTTTTTATTTTTTTTAAAACAATGCTCCATGCAGAAGTAGAGCTTAAATTATAATTATTTTTCAAGAAATATGATTCCTTCGCTACATAAGAGTTCTCTAAATTTTCACTTGAGGATGAAACAGGGCTTGATATTTAATCCAATTTAATTTTAATAATTATATTGAGGTTTTCGGCTTTTGTTTTTGAAACATGAGAACTCTTATGTAGTGAAGGAATCATTTTTTAAAAAATAATATATATATAAAATTAAGAGAGCAGTATCAAATTGTCATTTTGAAGAGAAGAGTATAATGAAAAATGTAAGAGAAATGAGTGTGTGACGTGCGTAACTGAAAATTTTAATGTTTTTTCAGGCAATATTCATTATCAGAAAATAAATATGAAATAGAGAAAGTAAGCAAAAAAAGTTGAGTATAAATAAAAAAAACTATCAAAGGGATTATAACTTGCTATGAAGTTAATATAATTGATAACAATTATAAAATTGAAAAAAATTGGGAAATTAAAAGCATCAGTGCCTATGTTTTGTTCAAATGATATTAAAAAGCAGAACAGAGAAATAGAGATAAAATACAGAAGTCTAATTAGGAAAGAGAATTCCTATTCTTTTATTGTTCTCTCTGCTTAACGTTTTCTTTTTCTCATATCCTTCCACACTCAGTACCCTTTTGTGTCTTAGTGGCTTTATTACCTTACTTGGGAGGGATGATAAAAAAAAGAAAGAAAAAAATTCAAGTTTAAGGCTCTAAAATTCTTATATAACATGGTGAATATAATTTATTTTGTTGAATTAGGAGTTCATTCTCTGGAAGTGTGGCAGTACACCAGTTTGGCAAAGAGAAGCAGTGAGAAAGGATGAGGAAATGATTGAAGGAATTCAAATGTTCCAGAAGGCGGCCATGTCGTAATACATCTAAAACACTGTGAGAAGATGATATGCGAGTTCAAAATGATCCAAAATTAGAACCAAAGTCAGACAAAAATAAAAAATAATTATAGATATTCAAGATTCAAGGAATTAAGAATTGTTAGTGAATTTCATTTGTATATTCGTCATTGTTTACAGTGTAATGTTTAAATGTATTCTGCTTATTTCTTATTTATCATCTTTCTTTTAACAATTTGGACCATCTTATGAGCTCTCATGAGATATATCTTTTACCGAGAGCAGCTGATGAGATATATTACTAATATTGCATCACACATCACCAGCTTCTTTAATTTCAACACTGTCATGAGAAATTTCTGTTCTACATACTTTGCAAAGATAGTGATATTGATGTCTATGACAAATATGACAGTGACTGCATCGAGCGAGTGGCAGGAATTGGGATCGCCTCGAGCGAGTGGCAGGAATTGGGATCGCCTCGAGCGAGTGGCAGGAATTGGGATCGCCTCGAGCGAGTGGCAGGAATTGCGATCGCCTCGAGCGAGTGGCAGGAATTGCGATCGCCTCGAGCGAGTGGCAGGAATTGCGATCGCCTCGAGCGAGTGGCAGGAATTGCGATCGCCTCGAGCGAGTGGCAGGAATTGCGATCGCCTCGAGCGAGTGGCAGGAATTGGGATCGCCTCGAGCGAGTGGCAGGAATTGGGATTGCCTCGAGCGAGTGGCAGGAATTGGGATCGCATCATGTAACTAGTTGTTTTGGTTTGGTTTGGTTTGGTTTATTTTGTTTTACGGCATATCAACCTGAATGGTTTATTTAATGCTGACAAGATTTTTATTGCTGCTAATATTTTTTTCTTCAAAAATTCATTACTGGTAATAATTTTTAACAAAAATCTATTGATGGTATTAAAATCTATTTTTACACTTTCATAGAGATTTGATCCCAGTTTGGGGGTTAAATATTTGCCTATAGCTCAGACCCTAACAGATGCTACAAACCCGGGACAGGGTGGACCTGGAAACACCAGTAATTAAGAGGTGGTTCTACTCTTCAAAACCTCCTGATCAGAGGCCTTGCTGCTGGACATAGTTTATCGTCATACCCAGGAAGACGAGTAAGTAGAAGGAATTGCGATCGCATCTAATACATAATAGGAATTCGGATTACACCTAATAATAGGAATTGGGATCGCATCTGGTAAATAATAGGAATTTGGATCACATCTAATAAATAATAGGAATTGGGATCGCATCTAGTAAATAATCGGAATTGGGATCGCACCTAATAAATAACCACAGAGCATTTAAAAATGATAACACTAAGAAAGAACAATACTTATGTTTCTGAAAAGCATTGTAATATTTTCACAAGTTTTAGCTATTCTTACTCTGACAGTGAATCAGATGATGATTCAAGACAATTCAAAGTAAAGAAGACAGTGAAAGCCATGATTGTTCTGAAGTAGACAATGAGATTTCACAGATAGTTATCACACTTAATGTATAGTATATAGGAATTTTGAGTGTGGGAAAAGTGATGTTTTCCTTTTCAATTCACATCCGGGAAAATAAATCCTAGTTTCAAGTGGTTAATTTCTGTTCCTGTCTTCTATTTATAATGTGAAAAAAAACTTTTATTACATTCTTATATATTTCCCACATTTTGGAGGAAAAACTGGGTTGTTTTCTATCATCCAGCAAGTGTAGAGTCCATTGGAAACATTTTTCCAACTGGATAAACTTTTCATTAGATGACATCTATCAAGGTCACAGATCTCATTTAGTTAAAGAACAAATATTTTATATTAATCTCAATGTTATTCACAAATATTTTCATTATACTTGTCCAAACAAATCATGAATGAATGATAAAAATTCAGCCCAAAATTTTGGACATTAAATATTTTGAATATGAAACAAAACAAACAGAAGAAGATTTTGTTAAATAAAACTTATTTTCTGAATATGGCTTAAAAAATAAAATTTATCAATTTGTAAAGAGAATTTTTTCCTTTGAAATAATTCAGGCATTTTTGTTATGAAATCAGTTTGAAATTCCATATGTTGTAGCATACTTACGGACGATAATAGGTATGTCCCCATTCACATAAATACAGTTAAATACTGCATGTTGATCTGCAGTTGGAGATTCATTGTAGAATTCACTTAATTCACTTCTAGCAGTTGACTACTACTTCTATGCACCACTGGTGAATCTTATATGTGTTGTTCTTTTCCTAAGTATTATCATTCATTACCAATTTCATTTTGCTGGTACTGCTCTTGTTTATGTATTGAGAATTTTTTAAATTGGCTAGAGTTTCAGTGTAGCTTTTAACCCATAATTAATTTAAGTGAAGGTGTGTGTGTGTATATATATATATATATATATATATACACACACACATACATACACACTGTTTCTTGGTATAATTCAACTATGACCATTAACTTCTTTATTTTTTATATATATATATATATATATATATATATATATATATAGTCAAAACCTAATGAACCTTTTTTTTCCCTTCAAGATTGATTTGGCTATTGTTAAATCAAGAATTCAAAGGTTTTTCGACACGAGTATAGTCACCTATATATATATATATATATATTCTGTCTGAAGTTATGCAAATCATATAAATCTCAATAACTCAAATTTGCTTTGAAAAATATTTGTCAGATTTTAAACAATTAATTTAGACATCAAATACAAAGCTTGAGTGAAATGTTTAGGTAGTTTTAACATGTTTTATTAAAGTTATTGGATTTATTACAAAAACTGATTTGGGGACATAGATTGATCCAAGAATTTTTCATCATTCCTTGTATACCAAGATAAAAAAAAAAATCAAATTCTGTGACACTGAGGCTGTAAAGTAGTTCAACATTAATTCCGAGCAGAAAAATGGTTAAGCCCAAAATGAAATATAAACTGGAAGATAGAGAATGGAAGACATTTTCCCTGGTCATGTGGAAGTGAAGAAAGGGACATTTGGGTTACTTCATCCTATGAATTGGAATGATGCACCAAGAGATTACATTTTTTATCTATCAAAAATCTTGCATGTGGGTAAAGAAAATTGAGAAATTAGAAAAATACATGTTATTGGCAAGAAGTGAGGCAGACGATTATATTTTCATTAGCAAAAATTAGCTGACAAATGAAAACAGAGAATGAGCCTAGGGGTGTGAGGGTTAGGATTGTGAAAATTGATCCATCATAACAGTCAGGTGATCTGGTTTATGTTTTCGCTAAGATGGTGACCAGCACAATGATGGAAAATAGTGTCTCTTTGTTGAGAATTTAGGTAAACAAATATATTTTCATTGATGAAAACAAATTGGGAAATAATTTTTATCTATCGTTTGAAAGGTTAAAATGAGAAGATGATCTGGTTTGTGTTTTCACTGGACAAGTGGGCTCATGAAAGGAGTCAGAGAATTGAAATTAGTGAGGAGAATAAACCATGCCCTTTCTCCTAAACACTTTAAAATTTGTCACAAAGACAGTTATGCCAGCCCTGAGAAGTGAGCAAAGTTAGAATACCTAGAAGGAAGATAGAGACAGAATTTAGCCCTTCCTGTGTGGTGTAGCAGTGTGAGATGTGAAGTGAAGCAGGTTGGAGTTAAGGGAGCAGAAATCCCTGTGACTACTCCCAAGAAAGGTGGATAATTCTCCAAATTTGGAAGGTTAATTAAGAAAACAGACATAGGGAACAAAGAAAACTTTTATTAGAATTAATGAATATTGGGGAATCACCAAATCCCCAGAGCCCTGTGGCCCTACGCCACTTTTTTCCAAAGTGCATATAAGCAGATGACTTTGGGGAGCTCGGAGATTTTGGGCTGAGAATCCTCAGAGAGTGCCTCTGAAATCCAAGTCAGCTGCCACCAGATTTCCTGATTCCATTTTTCTTCCCACTGAGATGTCATAGTAGCTATCAGCTGCCAAACTCTGGTCATACAGAGCAGGGGTCAGCCACATGTGGCATGCCAAGCAATTTCCAATGGCACACAGCTGCAAATGATATCACAAAGTCCAAACCAATAACTACTACACCACAAAGAAGATATGTAGCTGTTTCAATTTTATTATATGCTAAACTATATAAAATATAGTGTAGAACCGGTATAATGACTGACTTGTATAAAAATACATAAGCTGTTGGCACACAGAATGATTTTTAACCCCTAAATCGGCACATAGCAAAAGGTTGCCGACCCCTGATATAGAACTTTGGAGGTGCGCTCATAAAACATTTTGAATTAGCTGCCATTACTGTATGGCTCTGGCATGAAAGTGTTTTTTTGATCCAGTTTCAAATGCAGTTTAAAACATAACTTAAGCATTTATAAACCAACTTATGCAAATGTCTGATCTACCACCTTTGGCAGCTTTCACTAAATATCAAGTCATTTCCTATTTAAAGGATTTGAAAATGCTAAGTTTAATTACTATTAGTTAAAGCATTTCTTGTTAATTTATACTTAATTAAAACTGACTGAGAAACTGACAACTCAACTAGAAGTTGTTTTATTCTTCAAATTAGAACATTTAAATAGTATTGTGCTAACAAAGATCATGCTACAGTGTGCCATTTTTGTGACATGAAAACAAGCACATAAACATACCAAAACTGGACCATTATAATTTAAGTATTATATAAATCATTGCTTTATTTTACATAATATTAAAAAAAATAAAAAGCCAATAAAAATAATAAACTAATAAAAAGCCAATAAAAATAAACTGATAAAATTCATTATATATATATATATATATATATATATATATATATATATATATATATATATGTATGTATGTATGTATGTGTGTATGTATTATATTATTTAATATCATGAAAAAAATAACTGACAATTTTTGTTTTCCAACATTTTATACAGTCTAGCAATGACCAGATTTCAAGTTTGCTGATGGATGTGAGAATGTCTGCCATATATAAAGAATTTTCTTTAGTTTATATAGGAATTGACTCCCCTTCATATTAACAAAAGGAAAGCTATTTGGAATTGTTTACAGAGCATGTATTTCTGCAGACTTGGTAGAAATAAATATTACAAAATTTGATTACTCTTCTTTCTCATGCCAATATATTCCTCAGATCACATAATAGAGTGTTTTGGTTTTTCTATTATGTAATATGTCTAATTGCCTGTTAGAAATCAGTGCCAAGAGGATTTTGAAGAAGAAGGTAAAAAAATGCTAGAGTTAGGTAAGACTGTTTATGTTTTAAAAGAATATCTTAAAACATGTTGGCTTTGAGGTTGATCTTTATGGTAATTTTAACACGAATGAAATATGGTAACAAATGCACAAATTTCTTACAACTTTCGTTTTTTTTAATCATTTCACCCCAGTCAAGGTGATAATGCCACTAAGATACAAGAAGGAGTTACTGGATGTGAAGAAAACTGAGAAAATGTTATTGAGAAGAAAAGACAATAAAAAGAACTGGATTCAAGGAGACAGAAGCTGACAATTGATGTTGCATTGAAATTTCTGAAGATCATTGAGAGGAAAATTAGAAGAGAGTTCCACATGCGAGTAGTACGAGAGAAGAAACCATAAGAGAATGTCTGGTTACACTTAGCAATTGCAACAGTAAAAAAATAATAAGCTTTAGCTGCTGCTAATGTAATACTATGCTTAAATTCATGAAGTTGAGGTATCAAAGTGGGGAGCTCATCAGAGTAATTGCCATGAAAATATTTATAAAAAGTTACAGGGAAGCTAAATTGTGATGATGGGAAATTGATTGAAGCCAAGATGCCAGGTCAGAACTTATAACATTACAAATTCTACTTTAGTTTGTTTTATGGCATATCAACCTTAATGGGTTACATTATTTGGACTATTGTCCTCATCTTTGTCGCCATATTTATTACAACGTTTCATCCGTTGTATGCTCCGGCCTTCTTCAGGTGGTTGGAATGTCGAACTGAACCCTTTATTTCGCTCACTGAGGTAGACTGTTCTAGTTCCACATGCAATGTTTAATGGATGTCAGTTATCAGTTTAACGGCCGAAACGTTGTAATAAATATGGCGACAAAGATGAGAACAATAGTCAGAATAATGTAAATAATGTACATAATACCTCATCTCAGAAATATAGACAGAAGCTTAATGGGTTATTTAATGCTGACAAGATTTGGTAATTTTTTTTTTTCAAAAAGTATTTTTGGTAATATTTTTTTCCAAAAAGTATTGCTGGTAATATTTTTTCCAATAATGTATTGCTGGTATTAAAACCTATTTTTACACATCTTGACTCCAGTTTAGGGGGTTAACTATTTGCTCCTAGCTGGAACCCTAACAGGTGCTACCAGCCCAAGTCAGGGTGAACCTGGGAACACCAGCAATTAAGAGGTGGTTCCATGCTTCTCAAAACCTCCTGATCAGAGGCCTTGCTGTCAGATGTAGTTTATCGTCTTACCCAGGACAGGTTCTACTTTGGATTTTGTCTAGCATCTCTAGATACATGTCAGAAGTACCAAACCAGATATGAAAGCGGTATTCAAAGCACAGACTTATGATAAACATATAAAGGTGCAAGATCGATTCTAGTGAGAAAAATTGTCTAAAATGACTCAACAAACCAATTTTCTTAGCAGCAGACGTAGCAATTGACATGATAAAAACAATGCATTGTCAGTATCTTTTGTTGCAATTCTCAGATTATTTATGATGTAATGAATATGCATATACCTGTGTTCCCCCTCACAGGAATATGATTGGCTGGTGTCAGCCATAAATATAGACTGACGTGGAGGTACGAGAGAGTCCAAGTCTATGACAACACCCATTGGACTACGCCATTGGCTATCCTATTGGTCTACACCTATTGACTACGACGAGTACCAGTCGATTACAGTTACCTGCGAGATTGTACTACTTGGTTACAGTAGCCAAAACCACTTAGCTACCTCAAACAAATATATCCCTTTCCGGGAAATATCAGTTTATTTAACCGCTATAGAATAATAATTTGAATCTACATCACTTATACTCAAGAGCTTGCCCATCTCAATAAATATGTATTTTCTGTGGGAAGAGAGTAGCTGAAAAATAAAAAGTCCATTCCAAGCAATGTTTTTCTTAAGTGATGTAATAGAATAACCTGTCACCACCCATGAGTAAATACACTAAAGGTAGTAACTACCTATAAGTATCGGTAAGTCAACAGACTACAGAGTCTAGCTGGGATCTGTTGAGTACAACTTACGCAAGAACTACCGACCTTCCAACAGTAACACTCACTACTGGATTGACTTGCGACGACCTTGTGCATAACTTGTTACCTTTATTCTTATTGTATTGGTTTTTTACAATAAACCTTTACTTATTTTATCCACCTTGTTTTTCAAGGTATATATTCCTATTAGCACGGAATATAACATAAAGTTAGGAAAAAAAAAAAATTAAAAAAGATCAAATTTAAATTCATATAGAATTGCATGATTTAGTTTGTAAAAAATAAAAATAAAAACTTTTTGCTCTTTATAAGAATGAATAAACAAAAAAGTAAAAAGATGGGTATTTCAATAGTACTTACAAAGCCTACCTAATTAGAACTTATGAACAAATAAGAAATGTTTGCCTTGAAAATTAGCATTCTGAATGGTTATTTTTTTTTACTGGTGTCCTAACACCAACCACTGGCATTAGTCTGGAAATACACAAATATCTTTTTTTTTTTTTTTTTAAGCTTATCACCCCAAGCAAGGCTGGAAGCCACTAGCACGCAAAGGGTTACAGAAGGTTTGGAGGAAGAGCAGATAGGAGTGGTAAAGGAGAGGATGTGGAGAAAGATAGTGGATCGATCAAGGCAAAGGGGGTTACAGAAGATTTGGAGCGAGAGCAGATAGGAATGAAAGGTGAAAGGATGTGGAGAAGGGAAGTGGATAGATCAAGGCAACTGGAGATGTCGATTGACGTTACACTTAAATAGTTGGGGATTGTATTTGTCAGGGAAACAGGAATAAGGAAGGGAGTTCCACAGGCGAGATGTGCGAGACATGAAGCTATTGGAGTAGAAGAGACGTCTACATCTAACAGTTTCAACGGTGAAGGGGTGGGAACGGGATGCCAGCCTCGTAGGACGTTTAAATTCACGAGGCCTAGGAACCAGCGAAAGCAGTTCATCGGAGCAATTACCGTGAAAGTATTTGTAAAAAAAGACAGAGCGAGGCAACGTCGCGTCTGTGAGAGAGCGACTGCAGACGAGATGACAGATCAGGGCCAATTACATTGCATATCCGTCTCTGGATCTTATCAAGAACCCTGAGGCAAACAGCAGGGGCTCCAGACCATATATGGCAGCAATACTCCATGCAAGGGCGAATGGTCGATTTACAGATTTGGAGGATCGATTCCGGGGAGAAAAATTTCCTGGCTCGGCAAAGGGAGCCAACTTTACAAGAGAGAGAGATTTTTACTAAACTTACTTTAATAAAGCACAAAACCAAAATGTAAGAAAACAAATAGGAAGGTTATTTTGGACCAATCTGCGAAAATTTGGAACATCTCTTTACTCTTGAAAACCAGGATTGTACATCCTGGCTTATGCTACATAACTGATCATTGATGGGAAACATGCAACTATTTCAGCAACGAAGTAGAGGCTTATTAACAAAGAACCATCAACCTTAATATTTCAAAAGGACAGGCAACTTAAAAACAGGGTTACGCATTCTTTTTTCTATTACTGAAGCAGAGAGACAAAGACAATAAAAACGTTGCAAAATGACTTACCAAAGAAATCAGGGTCTCCAGCTGATTCTATATTTTGCATCAGTAGATTAGTCAAAGCATCCACTTCAGCTTCTTTCCCACTTTTTCGAGTGAGGGTACCAGGGTCATCACTTTTTGGCATGGGTGCAGAGGACTCAAAAACTGCAGATCTTGGTACGTTATGTCCATAAGTTCCAGGATTAGAGGGACCTACAGGACGGGAGGTATACTGTGATGATGTTACATTTGGAGTAATAGGGGTGTATGCATTTACAGGAACAGAAGGGTTCATGCCTGTGGCTGCTGCACCTGGATTATTGTGCACATTTACATAATTGGACATACTGTTTGGTGGTGGTGGTGGTGGTGGGGCTACTGAGCGGATATCTGTCTGGTTGACATAATTTGACTGATTACCATCACCTCTATTGTAACCAGATGGAGATGACACAAATACCGCTCGGGCATCATAAGTAGGACTTGACGTCCCCCCATAGTTAGTTTGTTGTGAATAGTTGGTGTTTCTTGTAGCTGGGCCTTTGGGATCATAGTCATGACTAGTAGGTGGTGGGGGTAAAGGGTAGGAATCATTTCTGTCAATGTAAGCATGACCCCGAACTAGTTCAGGAGGTGGGGGAGGAGGAGGGAAATTTTCATCTGGATACCCAGACATGATTGGTGGCGGTGGAGGAAGCACATCATCTTCTGGTCTCAATGGTGGCTTGTAAACAGCAGGCACTGCAAGGAGAGTTAAGAATTAAAATTAAATATTATAATAACACATGTAACTTATGTTGTATTTGTATATATGAATAAAAATTATAATATATAATATACCATAAAATAAAAATTTAAAAAGATATGTCATTAAAAAATTAAAAAATATGATATTCATCATAAAAAATATGACAAGTCATTGAAGAAAAAGATATTGCATCAAAAAATATAAAGATATGACATGAAAAAAATGTCATTAAGAAAATAAGAGATATCATTGAAAATATATTATTAAAAAAAAGGGCACCTCGAGGTGGTGTAATGGTTAGCAAATAGTCTCGCTAGAACAATTACGACTGGGTAGTGAGTTCAATCTTCACTGGGTGCCCCTCTTTTTTTTGGCCTTGTGCCACATTCAAGCTATGCTTGGAAAAAATCACTATATTTTATTAAAAAAATATATAATATACCATATACATTTGGTGGGTAAATTACTTGTAATCTAATCACTAAATACACACACACACTGTTAAAGGCTATGGTAAAAATTTTAAATGAAGTTTTTCAAGGCAAGTAAAATGGTTTTTCCTATTGAGGAAACCCGATTCAAAAATCTCCAGTAAATGAAACGAAAAAAAAAAGACAAAACAAAAAATGAAACAAAAAAAATCTGAAGCATTTTTCCTTTGAAATGACTTTTCCAAACTGATCGTTTTATTGATGGGATCATATACATGTAGGTGAGGACGAAATACAACAATTGCTACTTACAATTCTACAGAGTGCCCACCCCCCACGCAAAAAAAAGCAGGAAATTTTAGATTTAAAAATTAACTAACATAATAAACTTTTTTAGTTTGAACACAACATCTAACATTTGTGTTTTTGTTCTGTTTTAAGCTACTAAATTTCTATCCTTTGCTTTTGTTTCAAATAACTGTAACAAAAACTCCAAGAATTAAATAAACTCTACCAAATTTCTTGTTTTTTAGTGGAGCACCCTGTACATCAAAAAACCCTGAGAAGACAGAAAAAACATTTTAAATTTACATTTAAAGCTAAGCATTTGTAAGTAGTGTTTGTTGCATTTCACTTCACACCCTAAATCAATAAAATCAGGAAGAATTCTGAAAAAGTCTTTTCTAAAGACAAAATGTGTAAGAATTTTTCTTCCATTTTGTCATTTCAATTACCCACTATTAGTCTGATATAGATTACTATATCATACCTTTCATATTACACTGACCCTAGGCAGAGGAGTGGGGATACAGGTATTACACTATGATACTAGGTAGAAGCACTGATCCAAACAAATAATACTGTCATTTTTTTAACCTATACTATCCAAGTTATAACAGTATTAAGCTAAAAAGAATGAAAAATAGTACAAACCAGAAAAAATAACATTCTCTGGCAAACAAAGATTCAAATGATTTGCCCCTTTCCCTCCATACATGATCAGCCATGCCCAATTTCATTGTCTCACCCCTTACTATGGCTTTTCGATGTTCCTCCAGCCTTGCTTTTAGAGGGAAGCTTGTTCCACCTTTATCTTCTCTGCCACAACTTTAAGGAATTAAGTATATGCAATTCTTTGTCATATTCATCCCCATGTTAGGCTTTACTTGGCAGAGACTTCTCCATAGAGTATAACGGCTTCTGAATATTGTCCTGATATTGTATGAACTGCAGATTTTCTGAATCTTTTCCAAAAAGCCCTTGACGTAAGTTAGACAGACTGTGCCAATATGAACCATTAAGATACACCTGAAGTAGGTTGGAGGTCACAATGACCAAACATTGTGATAACAACAACAAAAATGAGGACAATAGTCTAAATATAAATAGTGTAACTAATGATAACTCCTCACCCCAGAAATTCATGCAGAAGGCAATCAGGTGATAATAACAACAAAGATGAGGACAATAGTCTAAATATAAATAGTGTAAATAATGATAACTCCTCATCCCAGAAATTCAGATGTGAGTTCTATTGTTGTTGTATTTCTCTTGAGTAATCAACAGACATTTTTGGTATGAAGATATATCCACAGTAAATTTTTGTCCAGGTTCTTACGTTTCACCATTCTTAGCAGATCTTCTGTTATTACAATGTGGGCTATTTAATAACAAAGATTATGGAAACAAAAAGAAAAAGTATCTAAATGAAATCAACTAGATTATATGCTTAAAATACATTTAAAAAAAAAAAATTAAATTTAAAATTCCCAGTGTGTCTCGCTCGTGTGCATGTGTAATTGTACCACTGTAAAAAAAGTTAGTCCAATAAAGTCCTAAAGGACAAAATGTCACTTTTTCCACTTTGTCATATCTTACCCCCAAAATTGTTATTGATATATAAAAATTTACATATTGTTATCCCATGAACATATATGAAGAATCATAACAATGCTAATTTAAATAAGATTGATGAACACATGATGTGGAAGTCTCATAAGCAGTGAAAACAGAACCCAAAAAAGAAAGACTCTCTTAACAAAGCCAGAGGTGATTTTAGTTAACTGCTTAACATCTGAAAGTCCAAGCAATACAGTCTCAATACTAAGATCAGGATTTATGACAGCACATTAAAATCATCCCTTTTGAGGGCTGGACAGTCACAAAGAAAAACATGAAACTGTTTAATATATTCCACCATAGATGACAACAAAAGATTTGTAACATTTACTGGCCTAGCCAGATTTCTAATGGTGCTGTTAAAGTCTGAGTCATCATCAGAACTAAATTAATTTCCTCAGTTTCACACTTGTCATCAGAGTCCAGAATGGCTTGCAACCCTCCTGGGCATTTATAAGTCTATGCCTGATTACCATGGCAGGAAAATTGAATCATCTATCAAAGAAAAAAAAAACAAATGACAAATCACTAATTTCAAAGTTCACTACTATTAGATGGAAGCCACCATTTAGCTTGGGCTGATACCTCCATTGGGTGAATGCATGTGTAGTTTAATGGACATGGGTGTGGAGAGTGAATGTGGTAGAGCCAAATTCAAATTCCAGGTTAAACTGTTGCATTTACTTTCCCACAAATACCTTTGGGAAAGGCACGAATCCATCTCTTCTCCCCAGTTATGGATTAAATAGCAAAATAGACTGGGCTGTCTAGATTTAATTGATGGATTCTATAGCTAATCAACCTTTTGCAGGTTATTTATAGCCAGAAAATATTTTTAGATTGTAACAATTTGTTTTTTTGGAAGGTAATAATGATTTAGTGATACAAGTTTTACTAATTAACCCATAGCTGGAGTGGAGAAGGTGGATCCACACACCATTCCCAAAGGTATTTGTAAGTGAATATAACAAACCCAACGGGGGAAAATGGAACTCAGCTCTCCGATTAATAATTGCAAGCCATTATTCATTACATCACCTGCACATCCAAGCTTACAGCACCAGGTATTCTAAAGTGGTTACCCATCTAGGTACAGACCAGGCTCGACATTGCTTAACTACAGTGATTGTACGGGAACTAGTGTTTCAACATGATATGGCCATAAGCCTAGTCTAGGTTTGGATGACAACCAGTCTAACAGAAGGGGAAACTGAATTCAAACCATGGAGAAGGCAACAGGAAATCACTTTGCTATCTTTCCCCAAGAACGCATGGAAATTCAGAGATAATGAAATAAAAGGTGTCTGGGAAGAGTCATGGTCACCTATGTACTGGACATGGTACAAAAAAAATAACCTAAGACCAACTGGTATTTCAAACACATATTTGGCTGGTCTGTCTAAAAAGGGTTGATAATTTCTATAATAAATATCTGAAATATTTTCTTCCTGAAGTTATTAAATTCTGTAATGCAATTAACCACTTAACATTGATTACTTTTACAATAGAAAAATTCTATAAAATAAGGAAGTATTTCAGATGGTGCAGGAAGTTAAAAAAAATCTCATAGGTTAAAACAAGATAAATTACTAGCAAGTTGACAAACAGATTAAAAGTGCAATGAAATATCTTAAAAGTCATCTTTGCAATATGATATCATCCAAGTATTAACATACAATTTAAATTTCTGTATAAACACTTGACATTATAATAGCTACAAGTAGCTTTTAATGTGAACTACACCAGAGTGTACGTAACTTGTCATATTATTCATTTTATTTTAATTCCAACAATAATATTGTTATGTGGCCAAGGGACAGGCCCAAATGTGTCAGATTTGTTGTTCACACAAAGACAAGTACACGCACACACACGCACACACTTGGGATAGGCTATTTTAACTTTTGAGATCATTAACTAGAATTGTATTTCTAAAAATGATGATAGAATTTTTAAAGAAATTTCATTTTTAAACTAACAATGTTGCCCAGAGCTTCTCAGATTAAAATAACTTTCAGGTTCTATGAACATTTCTTTGATTCATATCACCAAATGTATAGCCAAAGAGATCTGGTTGGTTGGTTGGTTTATTTTCTTTTGTGGCATATCAACCTCTAGTGGTTGTTTAATGTCAAAATCTAAATATTTTGAACACAATTTTACGCCTTCAACTAAATACATTTTAAACAAAACTGTATGCCTTCAACAAAATATATCTTAAAATGTATTGTTGGTAATCCTATAAAATTGTATCCCTGGTCATTTTACTATAAAAATGTATTTTTATGCTTTTATAATGTTTTGTTTTTGTTTGAGGTATCACTATTTGCCCATAGCTGGGACCCTAATAGGTGCTACCACCCCAGGTCAGGATGGACCTGGTAACAACAGCAATTAAGAATTGGTCCCACACTCCTCAAAACCTCAATTCTCCTGATCAGAGGTCTTGTTGTCAGATGTAGTTAACCAAAGAGAAAAGCCAACAATAAAAAAAAAAAATTAAAAAATCATGACAATATGATAAATGACATTTGTCTTTAAACAATCTTTTTAAATAGTATTTTATACTTTTGGATGATATTTTTCAGGTTTCAAATTTGAGATGAGATCTAAATGGTCATTTACTCTGCATCCCAAATTAATGCTAAATGTGACATGGTAAACCAAGTTCCTGCTTAGTCATTATAATGTTAACTATGTAACCATTTATCTAAGAAACACACACATGGTGTGTTTGTTGATAGAAGTAAATGGGTGTGAATGTACACGTGTGCATGTATACATAAAATATATATGTACAGCAATAAACCAAATATTTTTCAGCCTAATCTCCTTGTTTGTCAATGCACTCTCCATGAATTGCTGAGCTTATACAGTAAAAATATCAGATCAAAATTTAGGTAAGGACTACGTATCGAGCTATGGATTTATTGATCTACCCTTGTATATTATCTATCTGAAATTTTGGGATGAGGAGTTATTATTTACACTTGAGCTATCATTTGTTGTTGTTGTTATTGTTATTATCACAACATTTCAGGCAATGTGCCCTCCAGTTCTCATCAGTAGATTTCAAACTAAACCCTTTCGAAGTGCTCTCATTCTACTGACAATGTCTAGAGATATCTTGTACTTATTTAGCATTTTTCACATATTGCTAGCCTTTTTCCACTGAGACTGCACTCCCCAGCCCAGAGATTACTATGTCACCAAATTCATGAACATGCTTTCATCCCTTAGACTATTGTCCAGTAGTCTACCCAGATCAAAAAACCTGATGAAGATTAGAAAGCACCATAGTGAAACCTTGTAATAACAACAAAGATGAAGACAATTGTTTGAGTGTAAATCATGTAGAAAATACAAATTCCAATCACCTGAAGAAGGCCGAAGCATACAATGGCCAAAATTTTGTCAATATGACAACAAAGATGAGGACAACAGTTTGAACAATGTAAATAGTGTAAATAATTTCAATACCTCATCTCAGAAATATCGACAGATAGAAAATTTATGTCAATATACTTGTTGTTTAAGTTTCAAATCAGAGATTCTTTCTACCCTCAACAAAGCAGATAAACCATAAAGTTAAAAATTTTGATTCAAATTATCTGAAAATTATCTCTAAGATAAAATGTTGCCCATTTGTAGAACTGATGACGGATAGTGGTAGGAAGCAAATAACCATCGACAAATGTAACAGTTAAAACCAACCTCAAAAGAGAAAGGTCAGTCATGTAACTGATTTTATATATGTGTGTGTGTGTGTGTGTATGTGCATATAAGTTCTCCTCATTAACTTCTGAGTTGGCAGTAAGCAAGTCTTTTCGAATCTTGGGTGGAGACAACATACATGATAAATTGGGCAGGGAATGTTTGACATTTCAAAAGGTAGAAAAAAAAAAAAAAAGAAACCATGCCCCCCCCCCAAAAAAAAACAGCAAGTCAACAATTTGAAACAGGCATAATATTACAACATTCAAGTAATTCAACTTTTTTGCTTTTTACAAAAAAAGCTCAATGGTAGTAGAGTAAATAACATCTGAGGTTTGATGTTAGAGCCAGATCATTGAATCATGTTACTCTATGACAAAAATTGGTTTCAAAACCCACTAAAACTACTCCTATGGCAGTGACTCTCAACGGCTGTGCTGTGGCACACTAGTGTGCTGTGTGATCATTTTAAGTGTGCGACAAAATATTGTCAAAGCATACATATATATGCATGCATGGAAGCAGTACAGTATTAGCATTTGAATAAATGAATAAGTATTAAATTTAAGCCTTAAACTGCACATATTAAGGTGTAACAATAAGCCCATCTTAAAAAGACCAATTTGAGAGTATTTTGAGTTTGATCAAATCAAGATTATGGCCCTCAGCTAGACTAAGTTGCACGTTTTTCTTTTTTAATCATTTCACCCCAAGCAAGGCAATAAGGCTACTAAGATGCAAGGGGTTACTGAGTGTTAGAGTATATGAAAAAAAGAAAAAAAGGAAGGAGAAAATAAAAGAACAGGAATTAAGAAAACAAGATAACGATTGACATTGCATTTAAATTTTTGAAGATCAAAGTTGACTGGAAAGTAAGAAACTGGAAAAGAGTTCTAAAAAGTCAGAAGTGCAAGAGAAGAAGCTGTCAGCATAGAACTTATGGTTCCATCTAGCCATTCCAACTGTAAAATGATGAGACCTTGGTGCCAAGCTAGTAGTAGTAGGCTTAAATTCCTAAAGTCTAAGTACCAAAGAGGAAAGTTCATCAGAACAATTACAATGAAAATATTTATTGAAAGTTTAATAACTATTTTCCAACAATAAAATATCACTATAATATTATTGGGCTATGGTCTATGTAGGTAAAACGTTGGTTACGTCTTTCAGTATTTGAATTTATTTAATTTAATTTATAAGTGATTCATTCTAAAATACAGTCAACATATTTAAATTTATTCAAATTTTATTTATTAATTGAAAATAAATTAAGTCAATTTATTTGGACTGATAAACATAAAATAAAAAATAAAATTAAGATTTTCGTTCAAATTGTTGTCATTTATTATTTAATTTAAAACTGATTTATTTAAAAATTTGGTCAATTCATATTTAAATTCATTCAAATTTAATTTACTAGCGAGTGCCATATTGCCTTTGTTCTGCTTTAGGATGAAGATTGAAAGTACAATGATAAATTTGCCCTTGCATTCCAAAAAAATATGATCCTCAACTAGGTCTGACAAAAGGATACAAATGAAATTGCTCTGTTGTGGTTGCGGATATTTTCCCTGAATTTGACTAAACTATAGTATTAAAAAATATAATTTATATGTACATGCATGTTCATGACTAATTGAAATTTTATTAGCAATTCCTGCAAATTTTATTAAAACATTTACCTGTATAGTATAAAATGAGAGTGTTTTCATTTGAGTATATATCGAAATGTAAGCTGTCGTTATAAATATTTTTTTTAATGAGTAAATCTATCTTTCAGACTTCTCATCTCCTCCACCCTGGTGTTTAAGTACTCCTTGTCAAAAGTATTTTCACATGAGTAATGAAAAATTACAAAAAAACTATGTATAAACTAATTTGTTTCTGACATTAATTTTGACAATGAGAAAACAGTACTTACATTTATAATTTAATCTAAACGATCAGTGTTATAAAGGTTCCATAGAATTTTCATGGGTACAGTTAATGTATATAACTTCCCATAAGATCAAAGAACCCTTTCTTCTAACGGTCAGTCTAGTATTTGACAGCACAATCTTTGCATTGTATGACTATTAAATATAAATTCTGAGATGTTTAGAAGATGAGCAGTGTGAGCAGGATATATTTATCTAAACCTACAGTTTTGGCTCATGCCAAAAATAATGTTTAAGGTGTCACAAACCTGTTGGATTAATAAAAAAAAAAATCGATTCTAAAATTCTGTGTGCAAATATGAAAAACTTTGAGAGATCTATGACAGAAGAAATTTTGCTTGAAAGCACGAAATTTGACCTTGTCTGACTGACTGTTCTCCATGGCCAAGTTGGTAAGATGTACCTGGCTAGATGGTAGATCTCTCTGCCCTGAAAAATGCAGGTTCAATTCCTGCCATAGTGTGCAAATTTTTTTTAATAAGATTTCTCAAACATTCTGGCTGATAGACAAAAATAATTACACAGTTTAATAAGTAAATGGAGCGCCTACTCAAATATGAGTATCCACTAAAAAAATAACATTTAAATTGAGATATATATATATATATATATATATATATATATATATATATATATATATATATATATATATATATATATATATATATATATTTGATAAACTTCCTCTTATTAAAAGCCAGAGTGAAAGATGAAATGGAAAATATAATAATCATTTTTTTTTCTTGGTTTAGATTTCATTATATAGATTTTTTTTTTTAATAAGTTTTTCCAGTCGTATAGAAATATTAAAAAGATCTGATAACCACTTGAGCTTTCTTTAATTTGGTTTTATTAAGCCATTTTTTGGAGATAAGGAATTATAATTACACACTGATTTAATCAGACTAGCATTCTCATCTTAATTGTTATAGTCAAAAGATGATACAGATAAGCAACATTACAAGGATGATTTATTTCATTGACTGGGTGAGATTGGTCTAGTTCCACTTGCCATGCCTTTTCCAGATAGTTTTAGTTATTTCTCATAAGTAACTAAACTCTCCAAGTTTTTGTTAATCTCTGCTCTGGCAAGATATTGAATTCACAACTTTTTGGATGAAGTCACTGGATCACTTCAGGCAACATTTTTATCCACTGGGTCATGTGCCAGTGGGGAAATAAAGGGTTCCTTTCGAAAGTCAAATGTATATCATCTGATAAAGATCAGAGTGTACAACAGCCAAAATGTTATGGATGTGATAATAAAGATGAGGACAAGAGTCTGAACAATGTAAATAGTGTAAATAGTTACAAGACCTCATCTCAGAAATATAGACTGTGAATATGGCAATAAAGATGAGGACAACAGTCCACACAATGTAAATAGTGTAAATAGTTACAAGACCTCATCTCAGAAATATAGACTGTGAATATGGCACTAAAGATGAGGACAAGAGTCTGAACAATGTAAATAGTGTAAATAGTTACAATACCTCATCTCAGAAATATAGACTGTGAATATGGCAATAAAGATGAGGACAACAGTCCAAACAATGTAAATAGTGTAAATAGTTACAATACCTCATCTCAGAAATATAGACTGTGAATATGGCAATAAAAATGTGGACAACAGTCTGAACAATGTAAATAGTGTAAATAGTTACAATACCTCATCTCAGAAATATAGACTGTGAATATGGCAATAAAGATGAGGACAACAGTCCACACAATGTAAATAGTGTAAATAGTTACAATACCTCATCTCAGAAATATAGACTGTGAATATGGCAATAAAAATGTGGGCAACAGTCTGAACAATGTAAGTAGTGTAAATAGATACAATAACTTCTTTCTCAGAAATATAGACTATGAATATGGCAATAAAGATGAGGATAACAGTCTGAGCAGTGTAAATAGTTACAAGACCTCATCTCAGAAATATAGACTATGAATATGGCAATAAAGATGAGGACAACAGTCTGAACAATATAAATAGTTACAATATTGAAGTGGAAGACTTGTGCTTCTCGATGGAGTAATTAGGAGTAAACTAATCTTGTAGATTATTACTAAAGTAAAGAGTTCATTCTACACTTGTAATAATACCAAATTCAATTAAGACTTTAAAAAAATTACTTACTACAAACAGGCAAAAAAACAAATACAGCCTTATAAATCTATTTTACTCGGTACTCGGACATTTGACCGAAAATGTAGTGGCCTACTTACATGTGTCTGTCACACTCTTTATTGTAATGTGCTACGTATATTTATATTTATTTACTGAATTAATTTATAATTTTTTTTTTTTTTTTTTTTTTTTTTTACAGGCTTTTTTTAAATTTATTCTGTATATTATATTTTACTTCAAATATAACTGTAAGATAACAAGTATTTTGAGCAAAAGCACATTTTATTAAAGCAAAAATCTTGAGCTTTTATGATATGAAAGATCTGTCTATATTTCTGAGATGAGGTATTATGTACATTATTTGGACTATTGTCCTCATCTTTGTCGCCATATTTATTACAACGTTTCGGCCGTTGTACGCTCCGGCCTTCTTCAGGTGGTTGGAATATTGAACTGAACCCTTTATTTCGCTCACTGGGGTAGACAATTCTAGTTCCACATGCCATGTTTAACAGGAGATAACTGATAACTAACATTCATTAAACATGGCACTAGAACAGTCTATCCCAGTGAGCGAAATAAAGGGTTCAGTTCGACATTCCAACCACCTGAAGAAGGCCGAAGTGTACAACGGCCGAAACGTAATAGATATGAAAGATCTTTCCATTTCACATTTAATGATCATTATCTCAAAGCTTTTATCTTACTGTTAAATACGAATTTAAATAATTAGGTGCTACTTTTTACCCAAATACACTCAAATATTTTTTAAAATACTAATTTCAATAAACAAATATTGAAATAAGAGAACTTTTAACTTTAAATTTAGATTTAGTAATTCAATCACTTGAAATTCAGTGATAATTATTAGTGCTATTCTACATTATAATACCGCTAATTAAAATACTTAAAATATTGCTTGTTACTATTTTTACTTGTACTTTTTCAGAGAAATGGCCGTTAATCAAATGTCTCTTGGCCTTAATGTCTGTCAGCCAAATGTTTTGACTGTTTTCGCTTTTTTTAATTTTTTTTATCACACTATGTTTAGCTGAGCAATTTCTTTTAGCCATAAAATCTATTTGACCATATCTTATGAGCTGGTTTTTGAAGTTTGTTAAGATATTTTACATATTGAATGCATGTCAAAATGAAATTTATCAATAGTACCTGTGTTGCTCCAAAATAACACCATCTATTTTAGTATGTTGGTCACAATGTCAGCAGTAGACATTGGTAGTATTGGAGTAAAGGTTAAACCACCCCCACACAATTTTTGTCTTGTTACATATAGCAGCTGAGCAGAAATATGGCAAAATGATGCCTGACATGAAAGTAGAGGTGTATCCTAAAAATTGACCCCCATGTGTAAAAAAAGATAGCCCCCATTTATATTCATCAATGCTTACTGAACATTTCTAACAACTAAGCAATGGATGTGAGCACAGTTAGGCAGTGGGTAATGTGCTTCAGATTTGCTGACAATTGTGTACGAGAAACCACATTCCAAGCATAATTGTCAATCCAGAAAATAAAAACCGTATTCAGCACTCTGGCCAGAGTATGACGATAAACTACATCCACATCCAGAGTAAGACGATAAACTACGTCCAACAGCAAGGCCTCTGATCAGGAGGTTTCGAGGAGCGTGGAACCACCTCTTAATTGCTGGTGTTCCCAGGTCCACCCTGACCCAGGATGGTAGTACCTGTTAGGGTCCCATCTATGGGCAAATAGTTAACCCCGAAACTGGTGTAAAACCACTATGAAAGTGTACGAATAGGTTTTAATTCCAGAAATACTTTGTAAAAAATTATTACCAGCAATACATTTTTGACAAAACAAAATATTACCAGCAATAAAAATTTTGTCGGCATTAAATAACCCATTGATGTTGATATGCCGTAAAACAAAACAAACCAAACTGTATTCATCATTAGTACAAAATGCATGATCAGTAATGGTGATTATGTAGAAAAACAATGTTTTGTAGCTGAGGACTTGCTTTATCCATCTGTTATTGTGACTCTTGTTACTTTCACAGTATCCCTTTCATTTTAGTACTTTTGTTACAGCAACACAACAAAAACAGGACACAGTAACATGATTATTGTTTCCATAATATGTGATTAAAAATGCAATTCCAATAGCATTGGAGCCAGTATGTGTTAACTCTGTTAATCTATATTATTGTGATCTGATTTCTCAAAGGACATTATTAAATTTTACGCTTTTTGGTTGTGTAAAATTTAATAATTCCATACAGGCCAGACATAATTTAAAAAAGAAACAAAATTGGGAACATAAAACAAATAGTAAAGTAATTTGATACAGAAGGGGGGTGCAGAAGAAGAAGAAAAAATAAAACTAGGAGTTAACCAGTTATCACTCTGCACACTTCTGAACTGAGAATAGTAAAAAGAATGTTTTTGATTGATTTCTTTTTTATGGCTTATCAACTTTTTACAGGTTATTTATGTTGGAGTTTTTTGGGTCCCCTGGTGTACTAGTGAGCCAGCCAAAATGAGCTGACTCATTTTATAGTTCACCAATAGAAGAGTTAACCAATCAGAAGGCTCAAAATCTTCAATACAACGTGTATAAAGGCGGCCAGGTTTTTCCCTGAATATGCACTGCCAGCCTTTGATATCGAAGACTGAAGAATTACGGAACAGCTGCTGGTGGTATTGGCGATATAGTCAGATTCAGTCGAGTGTCTGACTTGTGAGTGTTAATCTTTAACGTTGTTTCATTGAACAGATTACATACTGCGCTGGATTCTATATTCATAGACTATGCTGAACATGGTCAACAATTTAAAGCCAGAAAATATATTTTAGAATTCTTTGGAGATTATAATGATTTTACTGACACAAGTCCTACTAATTAACCCATAGCAGAGGGAAGAAGAGGTGGATTCATACCTTTCCCAAGGGTATTTGCACACAAGTGATTATAACGTACCTAACAGGAATTGGAACTTGGCTCTCCGATTAAAAATTCATTATCCATCACCCACACATCCAAACTTACAGCACCAGGCAGTCACCCAACTAGGTACTGACCAGACTTGGAATTGCTTAACTCCAGTGATCATACAAGAACTGGTGTTTTTAACATGATATGACCGTAAGCCCTAAAAAGAACAACAAAGCACCACCACTTTCTCCTTTCAAAAGTGGATGCAAAAGCTGTTCAATACTATATAAAATGCCTTTGCATTTAACTGTATTTTAATGATGCAATGAAAATTTTTCCATATTACTTTAGATAACCTATAGTAAAGGGACAAACATTGCTTAGAGTTACAAAGGATGGGAAGTTGTGGAGAGACATGAACACCCATATCCTGAAGAGACACAACATATACCAAATTAACAGGTTTTCTTCTATATGCGATGTCCCTTCAACGTTTCTTTATACACTTTGCTGAGTTTCTTTTTAGTTTGACCAATCCCCATTGTTTG
The DNA here is from genome assembly GCA_964036315.1 of Acanthosepion esculentum. Taxonomy (NCBI): domain Eukaryota; kingdom Metazoa; phylum Mollusca; class Cephalopoda; order Sepiida; family Sepiidae; genus Acanthosepion; species Acanthosepion esculentum. Next base: position 5,642,481 of record OZ038499.1, on the reverse strand, counting down.
GCTCTTACATGGTGGGGGCATCATCAAGGGATAGTTTAAATGGTGGGGGGGGGGAATCATCAAGGGATAGTTTAAATGGTGGGGGGGGAATCATCAAGGGATAGTTTAAATGGTGGGGGGGCAATCATCAAGGGATAGTTTAAATGGTGGGGGGGCATCATCAAGGGATAGTTTAAATGGTGGGGGGCATCATCAAGGGATAGTTTAAATGGTGGGGGGGGCATCATCAAGGGATAGTTTAAATGGTGGGGGGGGCATCATCAAGGGATAGTTTAAATGGTGGGGGGGCATCATCAAGGGATAGTTTAAATGGTGGGGGGGCATCATCAAGGGATAGTTTAAATGGTGGGGGGGCATCATCAAGGGATAGTTTAAATGGTGGGGGGGCATCATCAAGGGATAGTTTAAATGGTGGGGGGGCATCATCAAGGGATAGTTTAAATGGTGGGGGGGCATCATCAAGGGATAGTTTAAATGGTGGGGGGGCATCATCAAGGGATAGTTTAAATGGTGGGGGGGCATCATCAAGGGATAGTTTAAATGGTGGGGGGGGCATCATCAAGGGATAGTTTAAATGGTGGGGGGCATCATCAAGGGATAGTTTAAATGGTGGGGGGGCATCATCAAGGGATAGTTTAAATGGTGGGGGGGCATCATCAAGGGATAGTTTAAATGGTGGGGGGGCATCATCAAGGGATAGTTTAAATGGTGGGGGGGCATCATCAAGGGATAGTTTAAATGGTGGGGGGGCATCATCAAGGGATAGTTTAAATGGTGGGGGGGCATCATCAATTGACATTTCATTGAAAATCAGCAAATACTATCAATTGATGATTTAAACATTTTGTAAAGACACAGGCATCATTCATTCATGGTTTGAGTCGAAATAATTGGCAACTCTAGGATTCATTCATTTCCTGGAGTCTTTACCTGCAACTAAAGTTGGAAGAATAAGTCAAAGACCGTGCTTTGTCTGCATGCATAATTCAAAAGAAAAAAAGAAGTTGAAAAATGGTGACAACTTGATGCAAAGAAGACAAATCTCTATTGAACATGAAATGCTCCAAAGTATATCATACGGTTAAGAAAATATCCAATTTAGGAAGCCAACATCTGTTATATTTCCCTTTTTTCTTTATTTTTATAACGTAAAGTCATTTTCACTAGTTTTAATGTCAATTTTCCTATTTTAAATTTCTGATGAATCTTAATTCTTCAGTTAATGATTGAATAAGCTTGTGGCAGTTCTACAACAATAAAATATCCATAGAAATTCCTCTATCACAATGTTAAATATTTGAGCAAAACAACTTCAACAAACTATTGTAATAACAGTCAAAAATATGTATGCTGGTCATTATTTTAAGTAGTAAGTGGGTAAGAATGAAAAGATTTGAAATTGACAACTTTTGTCCATTTCACTAAAACAAATGGAAAACACTTCCACCATTCCTCTTTTCATTTTCTCATGGAAACCAAGTAGTGTCTTTGATATGTCTTTTGTTTTGCAATCAAATCCAAATAGTCCATTATTTATGAGATACTGGCAGGGTGTAATGGTTGTGTGAATTAAAGAACTAATGAAGGCAGGGACAAGCATAATTATTATATGATAGATTTTGTATATAATTAAAGTTAATTCTTTAAAAGTGAAAAAGAGCAAAAAATAAAATAAAATAAAAAAACGAATGCTTTGTTTTTTTACCTGTTTAGCATGTGTTATGAAATGAACTTTTATGTTTTGTATGTAAATTTATTGTATGCAAAGGAACATAGATTTTCTCTCAGAAATTCTGTTGTATTTTGGGGAGGGGAATTACATGGAGAAACACTTGATAATGCCGTTTTGCTCAGTTTCTTTTGTTGAATAAAGCCTTTCTTAAGGTTATCGTCATCTCATTTTCCTGCTGCTTTGAATTGCTTTTAAATTCATAACAACTTTTTCCCCCACTGTTAAACTGATAACTCACAATAAAAAAATCTTATCCTATATTATAGGATCATGTCTTTCACAGGAAATGTCTGAACCATTAGGCAACAAATGTTTCTCATTCTTAGGCATTCTTCTACTGTCACATTAACAACTATTTCTTCCATATTGTTTAATAATTTTTGTGTGATTAAATACATGTCTTTTTTGCCACTAGTGTCTGAGACTCATGTTCAAACTTAACCAATATTTAAAATGCTGATTTTCTAGGTAGGCAGGCCCTCACTCCAATCCAGCAAAGTGAACCTACCCACCTGCTGCATTAGGTGCTCTCCTATAAATGAGATAGATTAGCTGGCTTGCCTTTCAATATTCCACAAATAACAATTTTATAACTTGGAAATAATTTTGGGAATAATCAAAATTAAGTGCAAAAGTCAACTATGAAATAATAATAATTGTTTGTATGGAAAGTAAGGACCTACATACATTAAATTGTCTTTAAATTAAGTGGTAACAGAAGAATTATCATTGAACTTTTAAAAGGTAAGCTGAGATATTAATGCAATACGTAAATGCAGTGGTGAATTTTGAGTTCTTCTGTAGTTTATTGTTGCCTATCGCATATGGCAGCAGTATGCCTTGCAAAAAGAAATCTCAGAGGACCAGATTGCAATCAAGAGCCAAAGCTGCAGCAAGGAACAAAAAGTCCTGTGAAAACCCATATCAAGCGACAGCTAGGAGAGCTTCCAATGCTGAGAATATGCAAAGACTTAGGCACTCTCAAACTCCTGAACAAGCTGAAAGCTCGATCAAGAGCACTCTGCAGGAGCCAGCTTAAAAGCTAATTTATAATAAGTCTAAGCAGCTGTCTCTCTAAACAGAAGGAATGGTTGTTGGGTTTAAATGTAATCTGTCATTCTCTGGCAGTATGCAGCCCACTATTTTTAGTTCTGCTCATGTATTTTTATCTTCAACTCTGAAGAGTGAGGAGCTGTAACAGATTATTGCTTTTTTGTTCATTCTTTTTGTTATATTTTTCAATCCACAACTTTACAGTAAGTAATTTTTTTTCCATGTCCTTGCTAATCCTCTCCCTTTGTTTTTATATATTTTTGTATATATTTAAATATTTTTTTAGGATTAATACAAATATAAAAATTTGTCACTTAGCTGATTGATGTTATATTCAGCACCTAAAAATGTCTTTTTAAACCCCTAATAAAATATGAGAGAAAGTTGAGTTTAAAATGGGAGCCCATGCATAAAATGTGCCAAGGAACAAAATTTTCTCAAGAGAAAGAAGGTTGTGTATATGGGTCACAAGAAGATTAAAGAAAGTAAGGTGTGGGGAGAGGAAACCAGCCTTTCCCAGTTTTTTTTGTTTAGGGCTAATATTGATGGCTATTTACTGTCATAACCTCAAGGCAGCTTATTTATACTGGTTAGAGGGTGTGTGTATGTGAATAAGTTAGGTTTATTTATGGTTATACTCAACAGTTTGTATATTTATATATATATAGTTTATTTGCAATTCATACTTTTATTCATTTAAATTATTTAGTTTCATGTGCATTTTTCTTTGTTTCTATATATTTGGTGTTAGGAAGAAAGGCTATAGGATTTTAATTCAGTTATTGTTGTCTTGATGTGGTTGTAGGTAACACAGGAAGAATTTGTTTTCATTTATGTTGGGAAATGATTTCTGATCTTTTGTTTAGGTGTTTATTTAGTTCTGGGAAAATAATTACCACTATTTTCTCCTCTAGAGAAAAAGAAAAACAGCACCAGACTACAACACCTCAAAGCTGTGTAAACTTTGTCTATAAAAAAAAAATGATTATATATAACCCATTGTAGTACTGAAAGTATTTCATCTTGGAATTACCTTTCACAAAAATAGAACATATTTGTACTAAATTCCAGAGCCAAATTCTTAATGATTTCTTTAGGGAAAATTATTTTCTATAGTTTCTTATCCCATTAATGCCATAAATATTTTTCTCAATACTGAAAGCAATATTTATCTAAGCCTGCAGGATTAATATTTTTTGCATGTGTTTCATGCAATATGAAATATCTCCTCCAACATGAGCATGTTGTGTATAGGAATAGGTGTCTTGAATAGGAATAAACCTTCTCCCAACCTATATCCCCAAATTTTATTAAAAGTATTTAAATCAACACCAGATATACTAGCAGATATACCAAGCTTGAAGAAACATCTTTTACCATATTTACTCACATAAGAGAAACTTTGTTTGCTTGTTACCTATGCCATTTGAACTATAAGTTAATATTTACAATGCTTAGCCCAGCCTAGCATAGGTAACAACTGTCAAGGAACTAGCTGTGGATAAATCTACTAGCAACAGTTTGCTAAATAAGCTTTTTTTAAGGTAGTCATTCACCTACTGACCTTGAAGAATTAATAAACTGAAAACTACCAGAATGGAGGAGTACCAAGTGGAGTCCTGATAATTATAAGGGAAGCAATGAGAAACTCGCTGTATTTAGCCACAACTCACTTGTTCAACAATGCTGATTTTAACCTGAGTACAATAGATGCATGCTAGGGCTAGTAGATATTCTGATAAAATTTTCAAGTCATCAGCCATCTTATATAGTAACCCTCATACTAGTGCACCATCTGTTTCTGAGCTTTAGATGGCAATATATGCTGCAATCAGATTCTGCACAATGAAAGAGCCTAGTGTAAGTTAGTATCATGCTATGGAGAAACCCATGTGTCCCTTTTGTTATATTGGAGTCGTTGAAGAAAGATCAGATTATGAGCCTCCAAGAGACTGGATGGTTATTTTGTAGAATTATTGCACATGTTAAATGTAATAGGTCAGTGGCATTTCAATGTTGGTCAAATGAACATTCAAAAACTTGTAGACCAGGTTCTGGATCACCATATAATACAGATATTGACCAAGATTACTATTGCCGCTCTTACAATGCATTAGACTGCATGTTGACCAGGAAATGTGCCCCTGGGTGTCATTACTGAACATTAGGAATTGCTTACGTGCAGCTGGACTCCATTGTGGGCAACTCCAGTGGCCTAATGAGCAATTACCTGGGTAATCAAATTTAGTGACGAGAGGAGATTACCTGGGTAATCAAATTTAGTGACGAGAGGAGATTACCTGGGTAATCAAATTTAGTGACGAGAGGAGATTACCTGGGTAATCAAATTTAGTGACGAGAGGAGATTACCTGGGTAATCAAATTTAGTGACGAGAGGAGATTACCTGGGTAATCAAATTTAGTGACGAGAGGAGATTACCTGGGTAATCAAATTTAGTGACGAGAGGAGATTACCTGGGTAATCAAATTTAGTGACGAGAGGAGATTACCTGGGTAATCAAATTTAGTGACGAGAGGAGATTACCTGGGTAATCAAATTTAGTGACGAGAGGAGATTACCTGGGTAATCAAATTTAGTGACGAGAGGAGATTACCTGGGTAATCAAATTTAGTGACGAGAGGAGATTACCTGGGTAATCAAATTTAGTGACGAGAGGAGATTACCTGGGTAATCAAATTTAGTGACGAGAGGAGATTACCTGGGTAATCAAATTTAGTGACGAGAGGAGATTACCTGGGTAATCAAATTTAGTGACGAGAGGAGATTACCTGGGTAATCAAATTTAGTGAAGAGAGGAGATTACCTGGGTAATCAAATTTAGTGAAGAGAGAAGATTACCTGGGTAATCAAATTTAGTGACGAGAGGAGATTACCTGGGTAATCAAATTTAGTGAAGAGAGTAGATTCTACTTTCATGTAAGTAATGGTTATTTGAGACATCTTCCAGAGTGACAAGCCCTGGTAACAAAGTAGGGTGCTAAATATTACAACTGCGCTGTTTGTAGAGGAAACATTGAACAGCACCATGTGCATCCAGAAACTGTTCAACCCATTCTGCTGCCAGTCGTGCAAGAGGAAAGTGATGCACTACTCCAGCAGAATAATTCCTGGACGCCTGAACATGCTCTGCAAGATGTTCAACAACTTTCATTAAACATGTGTAGATTGATTGATTTGGGGTTTTTTTTTTATGACTTATCAACTGTTTGCAAGTTTGTCTCTATTTCTGAGATGAGGTATTGTAATTATTTGCATTCTTCAGACAGTTGTCCTCATCTTTATTGCCATATTCATGAGGTTTCTTCAAGTGATCACAATTTCTAACTGAACCCATTATTTCATTCATTGGAGTAGATTGTTCTAGTTCCACATGCCATGCCTCTTCCGGATGTGTCAGTTATCCCCCTTTAGCTCAACTCTCTAAGGTCTTGTTTACCACTGCAGTAGCCAGTTATTGAACTCATAACTCTTTGGGTTAAGTAATTGGATCCAAACAACACTTTTATCCATGTGTCCTTGGAGAGTTGAATTAAAGGGAGATAACGGAGTCATCTGGAAAAGGCATGGCATGTGGAACAAGAACAATCTACTCTGGTGGGCGAAATAAAGGGTTCAGCTTGAAATTCCAGTTACCTGAAGAATGCCGGAGCGTACAACAGCTGAAATATTGTGAATATGGTAATAATGATGAGAACTTTTGCAGGTTATTTAAAGCCAGAAAATATTTTTATATTGTAAGTATTTTCAGAGATAATAAATTACTGAAACAAGTCCTACTAATTAACCCATAGCTGTGGGAGATGATGTAGCTTCATACCTTTCCCAAGAATATTTGTCCATAAGTGAATATAATGAACATGATTGGAATTGAAACTCAGTTCTCCAATTTCCACCAGCTGCACATCCAAGCTTACAGCACCTGGGATTCCCAAGCGGTCACCCATCTAGGTAGTAACCAGGCTTGACATTGTTTAACATCAGTGATCATGCCTGTGTTTCAACACAATATGGCTGTAAGCCTATAAAAACATGTAGAATATAAAGAGGTGACACATGGCTTATTCAATTAGCCCATCACCAATTCTTACAGTATTGTGTCAACAGGTCCATTTATTGTGTAATAATTTTCTGTGGGTATGTGTGCATATATATATATATAATCATACAAACAAAATTAAGATACCATTATGTAAAAGATCATATTCACCTTGTGAAATTAAATTTACAAGATTTTTCAAACAGTCAATTGTTTGAATAATCCTGTAAATTTAATTTTACAAGGTGAAAATGATCATTTACATAATGGCACCTTCATTCCAATTGTATGAAATATACTGCTCTGTTTATTAAAAAACAATGAGCTCTCTGTGTGAATCAGATTTAATATTTTATATTGTGTTAATAGGAGTATATACCAACAGATTACTAC
>OZ038499.1:5452745-5630245 GCA_964036315.1 Acanthosepion esculentum | reverse complement strand
TCATATAATATCATAAACCAACATCAATTAGCTGCTACTTTTGTTAACACGAAAGCTTTTATAATATTGCTTCATAATTATATATACAATTTTAAAAGTCTTTCCAAAACGAAGATGATAGCAATATTTAGCTGCTACAGAAATGCACAAAGGGGAAATATGACATTTCAATCAAATCGCAAACATCAACTCATTAATTTCACACCTGAGATATAAAAACTCCTGTCATGTCAAGTGAGAAACTAAAACATTTTCTTTCTCATCTGTTTAGCAGGATAAAGGTAACCATTTGATATCTGAGAATTACAAAAAGAAGATATGAGCAAAAGTTTCTCCTAATGGTTAGAAAAATGATAAAATAAAAAAATCCATGGTTAGAACAATGATAAATAAAAAGATCCATAAAATAAAAACATCCATAAAAAGATCCATGGTTAGAACAATAAAATAAAAAGATCCATAAAATAAGATCCATGGTTAGAACAATGATAAAACAAAAGATCCATAAAATTCTTGTAATATACAAAGAACTCTGAAGGGGCTTTCCAAGGTGCAATAATCTAATCAGGGAGCTCTACACCAACATTATTAAGAGTTTTCCAAGTTATGAGTTTCACTTTGTTTTCTAAAATGCCATAGGGGATACACCTACAGTCAAATGGTCCAAGATCAGAAAGGTCCACAGCGCCATACCATGTCCCAGTTTCGTGTTTGTTTGAACCATTATACTAAGCATTATTTCCTGTCGCAGCTTGAAGGGGGGGTAGTTCCTTTCTTCAAGATGACATGATGTGGATTTGTTTATGAAGTTACCTTCTTCTAACGTTTACCTAAAAGCAGCAGGACGTACAAGGTAGCAAGTCATTTGAATTCAGAGTTTTCTTTCTCTTAGACAAATTGCCAACCAAAGCTATAGGGCAAAGTCTGTCCTGCTATTTACCCACAGTTGAAGGGGTGAAGAGATGGCTTCATAGCTTTTCCCAAGAGTATTAACATGTAAATGAAAGTAATGAAATCAACTGGGATTCAAACTTGGCTCTCTGAATCCTTAATCTGAACCGCTATCCATTACTCCACCGTACAAAACATTAATTATGAAAAGTTTGTACATTCCAGTCTGAAGCTGTAACCTTCCAGCAATGAGCCACTTGTAAAACAAATGACTCAAAGTAGGCAATAGAAACCGCTACATTCCACAGGTATTAAATATTACTTGCAAAAAATAACTAAATATAGATTTGGGGGATTAAAAAAAATTAATACAGTCAGTGGCTTAAAAACACAGCTGAATCCTCAGTTGATATAAACAGAAAATGAGGCTTGCTTTAATTGGAAGAAAACAAGGTTTTGATAAATGTACAAAGCAAAAAGAATTTCCTTTCATATTGTGTTACATTAATGGGTTTATGACTGATAAATCTTTTCAATAAAAGAGAAAATAGAGAATGAGTAATAAGGAAGAAAGTGAGGAAAATGGAGAGAGCCTGGGGAGGGATCAAGAGAAAGAGAGTGAGAAAGTGAATGTGAGAGAGTGACAGAAGGAAAGAAAGGAAAGTGAGAGAGAGTGGAAAAATGACTAGAAATCTAAAAGAAGAGAGATGAAAAGTTGAAAAAGAAAAAAAGATGTATGCAAGAGATATTTTAAGTTAATATATTCATGTGAAATTGTCTTTTTGCCAGTATTTTTAGCTTTGTTCAATAGAGGTTATTATGGTCTAATTTTTTGCAATAATACTGTGACAAAAGCAAAGACAAAGAAAAGAGTTTGAATTGATCAAATAGTATTGAGTAATTTGGTTATTTATTGCTGCTTTCCAAGTCAATGATCATAACATTTCTGATTAGTGTATATCTACTCGAGCATGGCGGTTAGCAAGCTTATTTCACAGACCTTTTCACTCAAAAGAATTTGAGCCACACTATTTTTGTGGCCTTGTGACATCTTGCCTCAGAGAACCAAATGACAAGCTCTCCTGATAACTATTGTGAAAGACTGGGTACCCTTTGTCACATTGGATATAGCATTGGCTCTCAACACAAATTGCCAAGAGATTTACAGATATCAAATCCAGTTGTTTGATTAAGGAGACAATGGTTAGAAGATTACAGAGGACATCAATTAAAGTGTGCTAAAAATTCTTTCTTAAAACCTAATAATGTTAAGAAGCTGAAGCACTTTATCAAGTGTTACAAAGAGAAACATTTTCTCACGTTATCTTTGAAATGATTGGTGATATGTCTTAGATCTAATGAAGAATATCCTGATTGTCTTTGAATATCAAACATACTGGGGGGGAGGTATTTTGATATGACATGACTCCAAGGTTAATCAGGTATGAAAAGAAAATTTCAAATTCTACAAAATTCCAAGATATTCTTTGTTGTTGATTGCTTTCCATTACTCCAAGAATCTGAGAATCCAGCAAGACAATATTCTTTGACATTCTGCGAGACTCACTAAAACCTAACTAAAAATGGCATATTCTGGTTAATAAATGAAACTACCAATTAGGACATTCTCTAACAAGATTTGTGGGATGCCATCTAAAAAATAGCATTCTTTGTTCATTTTTTTACCTAACCTGAATGATTCAATCATTGTATACTGATAAAAAAAAGTACACATTAAATATTCATCTACTATTTATTGTACATAAAACTAAAGTCATATTCTTAAATATCCTCATCAGATCAAGACTTTCATATGGATGTCACTCATGGTGCAAAGCCTGTTCAGAAATATCTGTCAGCTGTATACAATCACTTCCTAAGATCAATGGTGAAGAAAGGCTTTGATTGAGGGAAACCTGGTAGTCTTGGTAAAGATCATCCCTCTTTGAACCTTGTAGACTGTTGCTATAGAATAACAAAGAACTGTACCAAATAAAAGAAACCATATCACTTAACGACTACCAACAGCAGCAACAATTCAAATGGATAGCACATTAACTCAAAGAGAAAATAATGACAGAATCAAGATGTTGACATTCCACACTACTTAAAACAAAAGGTTAGGAAATAAATCCCCATCAATACTGGAAAGAGCTAAAACAGCTTCTGGACTTGAGAAAGCTGTTTTCCTGAAAAATTGTTTTAAGAGAAAGATTTTATAAATTTCAACCAAAAACAGGACTGGCTACTTGGTCAATGAATACCAAATGTTTCCTTATAGGGAAATGGCTAATATTACCATTACCATCCTGTGTGTGTATTTTTAATGTATTTGCAAGTTATAAGCGAACAACAAAATCTATGATGTCTATATATTTTGAATATTTGCATATGCACGCAAATGAATTTTAAGATGAAAATTATCTGCAGACTACAAATTTGTTCAGACATTTTTATTTCTATCACTAGCAGTATAAACTGTCTTTGACTGGGTCTTTCATTACTGAGAATTTTTGCTATTCAATTAGAGCAGTTTAAGTTTAAAGTCAGCCTACTCGAAAATCAATATTAGTAACAACATTTGGGTGCAACTGAGGTACATCCTCAAATTGGAAGGAGGGGGGGGGCAATTTGAATGGGAGGTAGCCCTGAAAAGGGGAACTGTATAATAATAAATAATATTATTATAATAATTTAAACTATTTATTTTTATTAAAGTTTTTATGAAAGATATATATCCAAAAGATAGTAAATAGTAAAATGTTGCTGAGAGTTATAATAGACAGGAAGTAGTGGAGAGCCATTGGCGCCAACAATTTGGACTCAAAACCGGCACTGAAGAATTATCTATCAAACAAAAAATTTCATCAAAATCAGATGAAAACTGTAGAAATGCATAAATAACATCCGATCTCACACACGCACATACACACATTGAGAATTATAGATATAGATTAAAAAGTTGCAGAGTGTTGAATATAGTTGATAAAACTGGAATTTTTTAAACTAGCCAAATAAATAAACTTAGAACCAAGTTAAAATCTAAATGGTTCTATCTGAAACTAGAATACCACATTTCTCATCAAATGCATAACTAATAATCAATTCATATACTTATAAAAGCCTTAATACTCATGCTGATTGTAGATTTATACAGAGATATTAAATGTTTTTAATTAAATCAAAAGATTACTATAAAATTACTATGAAAATTAATAACTGATATGTCATCAAAAGATTAATGAATAATTTAGTAAAACAATTTGCTTAATGGCTGAGATAGTTTGATACCCCACTCTTTTACTAGCAGTTAATATTAGAGTAAAAACCAGATTCTTATCTAAAGCTTAACAGACTAAGTAATAACCAACACATCTATGGCTGACCTAGAGAAGCAGAAGCCATATTGTTTGTCAGAACATAATGAAGAAAGTAAGGACCTAAGTGGCAGCAGAAGAATTATTGTTGAACTTTTAAAAGGTAAGCTTAAATATTAATGCAATACTTAAATGCAGTGATCAGTTTTGAGTTCTTCTGTAGTTTATTGTTGCCTATCGCATACAATAGCAAAAAGAAATCTCTGCCAACAGAGGACCAGATGGCAATCAAAAGAGCCAAGGCTGCAGCAAGGAAAAGAAAGTCCTATGAAAACCCAGATCGAGCGACAGCCAGGAGAGCTTCCAATGCTGAGAATATGCAAAGACTTAGGGACTCTCAAACTCCTGAACAAGCTGATGGCCCAATCAAGAGCCCTCTGCAGGAGCTAGCTTAAGTTAAGATAAAATAAAAAGAAAATAAAAGAAACTAAAAGAAAAGAAAAAGACAATGAAAATAAAATCAAAATGTTCAGGAAATTTCTAAACCGGGCCATCATTTTTATTACAGTTCTACTTAAGGTGATTACAAACGAAACTTAGGCATGAAAAGCTTACAAGGAAATTTTAACTTAGCATAATATGCAAATATCAAGCTGAATTACAAATTAAATAACGTTATTTTTTTTTTTTTAACTTTCTTCTGCCATATACAAGGACTTTCTGTTAATTGATAAAAACTTTAATCTGCTGAAGACAAACGCAAAAAAGCCTTTTAATCTGCTCAAGATTAAATCAAATGTGCTCAGTTCATGGTTTCTGGATGCAAACGATGAACATGTATGAAATGCTCGTCTTTTGATAAAATTTAGTTTCACAATTGTCTAAATATAAGTAAATATCATGAAATGGACAAAGTCCGACAATTATTTTAAGACATTTTTATGTTTATACATCCTTTTTATAGATACAGATATTTAAGTAAAATTGAGAGAAATTGTCATAGAAAATATGCGTCCTCCAACAGGAATTGAACCTGTATCCTATACGGAATTGTCATATAACCTCACATGCTTTTACCGATTTCGCCACAGAGGAGCGTTTCAGTTAGCAAGGTCGATTTTACTGTTTTTAAACTACAATCTTCCATGATTTTCTCTTGTACATTCATATCTGCTCGATGCATATCCAAATGTAAACAAATGATGTCACACATTATGAAATGGACAAAGTCTGACAATTATTTAAAGACATTTTTATGTTTATACATCCTTTTTATGGATACAAATATTTAAGTAAAATTGAGAGAAATTGTCATAGAAAATATGCGTCCTTCGACAGGAATCGAACCTGTATCCTATACGGAATTGTCATATAACCTCACATGCTTTTACCGATTTTGCCACAGAGGAGCGTTCGGTTATCAAGGTCAATTTTACTGCTTTTAAACTACAATCTTCCATGATTCTCTCACGTACATTCATATCTGCTCGATGCATATCCAAATGTAAACAAATGACGTCACACATTATGAAATGGACAAAGTCTGACAATTATTTTCTATGACAATTTCTCGAACATTCAGGCCGATAAATGTTGTTAATACTGTTTATTATAAACAAAGCATTTACTTAAATATTTGTATCTATAAAAAGAATGTATAAATATAAAAATGTCTTAAAATAAGTAAATATATAAAAGCACAGAATGACAGTCAAGAAAATATTTATTAAGCATAGCTTAGTCTAATACAAAGCTACAATCATTGAGTACTTAATAAGAACAAACTCACTAGAATATTTACTATACTTATAACAAAATAATGGTTAATATTTTCAATTAATATTTATATAATTTAAATGTCAATAAATATTTTCATAAAAAAGAACTAAAAATTAATATTCAAACGTAAATTTAATAAAATTATTGAATTTTTCCAGAAATTTAATAAAATATTTCATATACATTTAACACTAAAGATTTATATATTTTAAAAAATAAATAAAAAAATGAAGATTTTCTACTTTTAGAATTAAAATCTATAGACAAAAATATTAAAGTTGGAATTCATTCAAACATTACAATAAATGTACTGCAAAAAAAAAAAAAAAGCTGTTAATGTTATAAAACAGATTCTAATATGAGATGCACAAACATATTTTTCTCAGTCAAAACTGAAAATCAAATAGTTTGTGATTCCTAATCCGCTACACACCGATTTAAAAAAATCTAAGCCCTGATCTCTTAAACCTGGAGATCAAAAGTTTTCTATTGTTGAGCTTTCTGTGTCTTAGGCTTCAAAGAAACAAATGAATTAACATTATAAATTCTTTTTAGTTTGAGCCCTAAAAATCACGCTTCAAAGCACAAAGTGTCATTATTAATTCTGTACTCAAGTGACAAGCAAAATCCCAACCCACACAAGCACACATTACAAGCAGACAGACAAGAACAGAAGTAAAAAAAGATGAACCACCCAAATTTCATCATTGACCTTTAGCAATTTCAGGTTGATTTAAATATAGTGACATCAATTGGCCGTCATTGAAAGCAGTCAGTGAAACTTTAGCAAGCATAGATCCTGAAGAAGATAAATTTCAAGACGAGTTGATTGAATTTTGTCCTTTTTATGAGAACCTATTTTATTGTAGCTTTAAAGCATAATAAATGAAAGGGTAAACTAAACATTTTAGCCTTAGTTTTTAAGAGAAAGAAAACTGAATTCATAGCTGTGAAGAAGACAATAGTTTCTTGTTGGCTTCTCTATGGTTTCTTTTAGTGATCTATACCTGATATAAAATGATTATAGAATTTAACTTGTAGTTTCTAAGTGCTAATTACCACTAATATAAGTATTAACTTTTAAGAAAGTACCGATTTATTGGGAAAATAGCAGGGTACAATAAGCTCTTAAACCTTGAATGGCAGCAAGTCTCAAAGGACTATTCAGAATTTAAAAAAAAAAACAGAGAAGCCAACATGATGCTATTGTCTTCTTCACAGCTATAAATATAATTTTCCTTCTCTTAAGACTGGTTGCCACTCAAGGCTAAAATGTCTAGTCTACCCTTTTATTTAATTCAAAACTGGGTGTAGAATAGCTGGATTTGTTTTCTCCAAGTGCATTTATGAACAGCAGAGAATTTGAACTTGGATCTCTGACTCCACTTTCTATGCTGATTACCCTGATACTACCTGAATTTATGTGACATTGTCACTATTATGCACTGATTTTATCGCAGCAAGGGAAACATTATCATAAAAATCAGCAAAGATGAGGAAATAGGTTGAACTTAACAAATGGAACCTAATCCTTAAGATATTTACTAATGCTAGTCTGGCTCATGGTCACAATAGTGGAGCACTCAGTAAGAATCAAACAAAATTAGAAAACAGCTTGTAAGTTTAGCTTACTCACCATTATGCTATGGATGGATGGATGTTGGATTTAACTCCTATTTGGGTCATTTTATGCCGAAGCCTTATTAATTTATGAATTTAAGTTGGTTATTTTGTATAAAAGGTTGAAGTATAGTTGGTAATATTGTTTTTCAAAAAAGTATAGTTGGTAATATTGTTTTTCAAAAAAGTATAGTTGGTAATATTGTTTTTCAAAAAAGTATAGTTGGTAATATTGTTTTTCAAAAAAGTATAGTTGGTAATATTGTTTTTCAAAAAAGTATAGTTGGTAATATTGTTTTTCAAAAAAATAATATTTTTTCATTTTCATTCTGGTCTTTTGTGATCTTTATAAAAAGCAATTATTTTGTTGATAATATTTATCAAATATATGGATGTAGTTTGTCGTCATACCCAGTACGCTGATGTAGTTTGTCGTCATACCCAGTACGCTGATGTAGTTTGTCGTCATACCCAGTACGCTGATGTAGTTTGTCGTCATACCCAGTACGCTGATGTAGTTTGTCGTCATACCCCGGACGCGGATGTAGTTTGTCGTCATACCCCGGACGCGGATGTAGTTTGTCGTCATACCCCGGACGCGGATGTAGTTTGTCGTCATACCCCGGACGCGGATGTAGTTTGTCGTCATACCCCGGACGCGGGAAAGATCTGGAAGTTCACTATTTGCCCATAGCTGGGACCCCAACAGGTGCTACCACCCTGGGTCTGGGTGGACCTGGGAACACCAGCAATTAAGAGGTGGTTCCACGCTTCCTCAAAACCTCCTGATCAGAGGTCTTGCTGTTGGATGCAGTTTAACGTCGTACCCAGGACGATTATGCTATGGCTGGTTAGTACATAGATATTTATTAGTGGGGTGTCCAATGAGTATAAAATTTACTATCCATGACTTATAAGATGAGTTTGCTAACTAATGTTCTATAACAATGTTAACCCTTTCAAGAGAGAATGGCTAAAATTGACTGTTTACAACTGAAAACAATGATACCAATTGGCCATAGAGGGGTATTTGCTACTGAATCAGTTTGAGCTACAGGGCAGTTTTCATGTAATCGGAGCATACTTTGAAATTAGCAATTGATTTTGTGATATTTTTTTCTTTGATAGATGATCAAATTTTGATACAATGACAACTCCATTTGATTTCTATAGAATAACCTGAAAAAATATTGTGTAAAAATGGTTACCAATTGTGGGTGATGAATTATTTTTCACTCTACAAACCCATTCTCACAGATGAAACATTACTACTCTATTGCTATTTTTATGAAAAATGTTTGGATGAGCTACATACAAGTATCACTAGTTCAGACCTTCCCATCTAGGGCCTGCCATGACAAGTATACAGAGTTGACTCAAAATTTCCTTCATATTCCATCGGTGAAGAAGTTCCTCTCTGCTTCTTCCTGAGAATCACTATTTTGTAGAACAAACTTCCAAGCAGACACTTCTGACATCTCTAGTCATAAACTTTTCAAGTTTAGGGCCAACTGTAATCTATCCTATATATCCTCATAATATGCACTTATAACAATCTCATTCAGTAACTTTTTGCTTTGAGTGGCTCTTGGGCCTTGTATAAAGTTTTGAATCCAGAATTGTCCTTC
Organism: Acanthosepion esculentum; assembly: GCA_964036315.1. NCBI lineage: Eukaryota > Metazoa > Mollusca > Cephalopoda > Sepiida > Sepiidae > Acanthosepion > Acanthosepion esculentum. The sequence continues at coordinate 5,621,010 of OZ038499.1, read as the reverse complement.
TAGACTGGTTTCCATACAATGTTAAAGAACCTAGTATGCCTTACTATTTAACCCATGCTGGGTGAAAAGTGATGAATTCATACACTTCCAAGAGTTTTTTTTACAAAAGTGAATGTAAGAAACTCAACTGGGATTCCATCTTGGCTTGCAGATTTCTCAGTCAAATCTATTACATCACCTGCATATTATATATATATATATATATATATATATATATATATATATACATACACACACACACACACACACACACACACAGAGTGCAATGGGTAAATTGTTTCTATTTTATATTTTTAATTTCATGCATGCTCATTATTTGTTTCTGATTTTGTCAACTGCACAGTATATCAGTGTTAGTTGGGCACCATCTGTGAAAAAAGAAGCACCATGACAATTCATTCTGCCAGAAATTTGGAAATGGCATGCTGTACTTCTTGGTATTTGTGCCAGAACCTCCAATACAAACATTTTAGAGTTTTTAGGTGTCAATCTGAGGATTTGCTGTGTCCCCAAATGATGTACTGCCATGAGTCAAGAGGGTAGCTGCTGAATGGCCCTTATGTCTGACAACAGGACTCTGCACCATGCCACACAAGCAGGAGAACCCAGTCATGGCTATCAGACAATTTCTGCTACCACATCAAAATTTACATCTGGCCACTTAACTCCCCAGACTGCAAACCCCTTGATTATTATGTGTGGGGCAGAGTTGAGCAAGAGACCAACAAAACTCCAAAGATGAACTGAAGGCAAGGATAATGGCAGCATTCCCCAACTTAAATAAGGAGGCAACCCAGAGGACTTAGAGGAGATTCTGAAGTCAACTGGAGGCCATGTTTGAAGCCAATGGCAATTTTATTGAATAAATTTAATCTTTCATATTTCATGATATTTTTGTGTAATTTTGGTAAATATAAATGAGATAGTGTTATTCTCATTTTGTGTAATTTAGATGACATTTTATCTGTTATATATATATATATATATATATATATATGCAAATGTATGTCACGGCACTCACATAATTTTACTGGAATATTAAAACAGATGACTATACGCCAGTAGTAAATTGTAATTTTTTTTTTCCAAATTCACACCCTTTTCTGTCTGTGACAACCGATACAACCCGTGTTTGCTGGAAAAAAAGATTCATCTACAAAAATATTAATGACTGAAATTTACTTAATAAACAAAATGAACTTATGATAGCTTGTAATCACAGAAAAAAAACTCTCCTAAACTATTTTAATTCTGGATAGATAAATTATCCAAATATCACATGCCATTTACAAATTTTAGGTTACATGTTGATTACCCATCTTTAAACATTTAAGTGTCTATTAATACTTAACGAGCTACACTGCATTACTCTTTTCTCATTTTTTTTTTTTTTTACAATAGCCCCCTACCTACACACTATATTTTGTATTTACACCCCAATAATATATTAAGTTCATATTAACTTTGAGCTTTGAATCTGCATTTAATTTAGCATTCCTCCCATATTTTTTAAAAAACAACTGTATTAGGCCTACATTCAATAATTCATGCCTGATGAGTTGGTAAAACAATGTAACTAAATTGCACTTCGAACGTAGGTATATATGTATATTTATTAATATATACTTCATAGCTCTGCCTAACCACATTGAGCACTCTTTTGTTTACACCTTATATTAAATTAAGTAAATATTTATTTGCTTATTTGTGGATGCATGCTAACGTACGTATATATGGTTGCTAATATCTAATTATTTGCTTTATATCCACACATACATACACACACACACACACACACGTGTGTGTGTTTTAACTTATGCTTGCAATAGTGTGGTAAATTGTTGAAATTATAACACAAAAGTCTCTGAGGATAGTGTACTAAGCATTATCCTATAGTCACCTTTCAACCTATCCCAGGGAGACAATCATTAAAAGTGTGGGCTGTATCAAGTAAAACCTGAATTCCTTCAGCCTACCAGGTAGGTATAAATAAACTTAGAATCAAGTCTAGTAGGTTCTTCAACTGGAATGCCACTTTTCACTTCATTAAATGCATGGCTAATACTCAATTCATACACTGAGAAAAGTCTTCATACTTTGGGGGGGATCTTAGATTCCTATAGCAATAGGAGATGTTCTTCATTAATCTAATCAAAAGAAAATTCATCTTTTTATAAAGCTCATCAAACTTTTGAAAATAAATAAAAATATTATAAAGATCTGATGTCTTGATTTTTGTCTTTGCTATTACTACAAAACAAAAGTAGCACAATATTGTTAGTATATTTAGTGGGATTGTGCTAACTTGAAAAAAGTAGTTTCATGTCTAATGGAGACCCATTTCCAAATCTCTAAGCATAAATTGAAAAAAAAAAAAAAGAAAAAAAAAATTGTGTCCAAGGGAGATAAATCCAAAAGTTTTAGGAAAATATGAGACCAAACATTTGGTCTCCCATATTTTTTTGCCATCAGCTTATAAAATATCAGTAATAATAAAGTTTAGTGATAATTAACATTTGCAAATAATTATAAATTGTAGAAATAGGAAGTGACTTGACATTAAGCCCAGGTTGCTAAAGGTAGTATCTAAGTAAGTATAATTAAAAACAAAGATAATCTATGTCTACCAAGCTAATCTTGAAACTTGATTTATTTTGCTGAGTAAGAAGTATCATAGAAAAGTTTCCAGACTAGGCCTTAGGAGGAGAAAAAAATATTATTCTAGTAAATAATATAGATTGTTCAGGGATGGTCAATATGTAGGCATTCTCAATTTTTTTTTCTATAGTTTCTGAAATCTTATTGGCAATTGGTTACCCTTAATATTCACCATCTCGAGCTTGTGAAATATTGAAACATTGCTATATATATATATATATATATATATATATATATATATATATATATATAAATAAAAGAAATATACTCTTACGGTGTGCTATATTTATGGGATAAAGTGCTCAGTATCAGAGAGAGCATGTGTAAATATAAAAGTGAACATTGAAGTCAACACTTAGAGGCAACAGGCTGTTTCATGCTAGATGCAATTGTGGCCTGATGATTGTGTCTAGCATGAAACAGCTTGTCACCCCTAAGTGTTGACTTCAATGTTCACTTATATATATATATATAACATTTTAAAATTATGTTCCATCTAAGATATATTAGCCAAAGGTCTAAGCATTCAGAGCAGATCTGCTGAACTTCATGTAAAATTCAATACAGGCATATTACTGAAATTACATATTACTCTATGCTATTATAAATACCATAAAGCCTTTCCAAAATTGAACTCGGACAGACCAAAGCCTATAGGCAGACTCACTCAGTAATCTGGTTACCAATAAGTGTTAACTGCATGTGTATCACCAATGAATAGTAAAATCAGAGCCTATGTAATCCAAGAACTTTCTAATACAATCTTGTATAACTCAAAGTCCAAGTAAAGGCATGGGGTTGTGCAAAGAACACGAATACAAATATTCTACATGGAGAAAATTTGCTTGCTTTAAAATATTAGTATCTTCTTTATGTGCTGTGTCCCCTCAGGACATAGGTATTCATGGCTCTCCACAACTTCCTGTCCCTTGTAGCTATTAATAAATTTTGTCTTTCTGTTATTTCTCTTAAACCCTGTTCCGCCATCTATTTACTCAAGCTCACTAAATATATTATGCATTGTTTTCCTCTGTCCCTCTTGCCTTCAATCTGTCCTGTGAGTATCAGATTTTCCAAGCCCTCCCTCCTTATTATGCACTCCCATAAACCTCAACTGTCTCTTCCTGATTTTAAGTATAAGTTTCCATTTTCTCCAAAACTTCATTGTTGTACACATGTTTGGTCTATGGTATCCTCAGCATCCTTCTGTAGAACCACACTTGTCACTTCAAGTCTCTTCTTCATCTTTGAGGAGATTGTGCAGCACTCACTGCTATACAGGGGGATAAATATCACATAACAGTTTAGTACTCTTTTCCTTGTTTTTAGCAAAACTTTTCTATTTCTTAGTATTCTGCTTAGCTTTTGGAATCCTTTGGCTGTCTCAATATGTAAAACATTTTGACTAAATGGACAAAGAGTTTCCTCTTTTTTATATAAGTGAACAGTAACAAGTAATGAAATTTATAACCTGTAAGTCTATCTGTGATATTAACAACCACAGTGAATCTAGAATAACTACTGCAACAGAATGTCTAAGTTTTTGTTGTATTCTTAAAGAGGGTTACAGAAAAAGGTGGCACTCGAGTGAAAGGAACAGCAACACGAGCATAGATGAAAGAAAGAGAGGTTTATTATAAAAGAGAATACACTACTGAAAGACAGGGAATCAGTTAGCAGGCTAGTAATTCCCAAAGCAAGTCTGCCAGGTATATCCTGAGCACATTATATATATCTACTGACATAGTCAGTCCACATATGCAATAGGGAGTGTGGGACATTCCCTTACAGCAGTTTTCATTCACAACAAAAGGCTAATAGATTGATTTATGGCTTGTCAACTTATTTTTAGATTGTAAGAATCTTTTGAAGATAATGATTTACTAATAGAATTTCTACTAATTAAACCAGGGGGGAGAGGGGGATTTATAGCTTCCCCAATGAGAATTGGAACTCAGCTCTCCAATTAACAATTCAAAGCCATTATCTATTACACCACCAGCACATCCAAGTTTACAGTGCCTTGTATTTTCAAGTGGTCACCCATCTAGGAACTGACCAGACTCAATGTTAACTTTGGTGATTGTATGAGAACTAGTGTTAGCCAAAAGGGTAATAGAAGAATCATTTAACAAAAAGTCAACTTATATAATTCATAAAAGTAAAAGATCATTATTTACCAGCAAAGAAATACAATCTAATTAGAATTCAAGTGTATAAGTTAAACAAAAAAGGGAAAAAAACTGCATTGGTTGATAAAAAAAACTTATTTTTTTTAATAGCAAGTCAACATGACCTCTGTTAAGCCAAAATAGATTTGAATAAAGATAAAGATGAATTAACTCCTTGAAATGAATCATCCAATTTTCTATTGACCTATAAAATATAATAATTCATAAATCTGTATAAAAAAAATAAAAATAAAAAAAAAACTGGAGAGGGGAAGAATACATATAAACAGGTTGAAATAGATGTGTTTTGATGTTATATACTTTTTATTTTCTGGGTGGAGCATTTTTTTTTTTTAATGTTTCAAATAAAAGTTCAGAATGCAAGAAATTTGCTTTCACATAAATAACTATTGAAATCTCAAGTCACCCATTAATTTATCACGTCTGCATATTGCCATCACCAGATTTTTAAAAAAAATATGAGGAATAAACATGAAAGAATACTTGGCCATTTTATTCACCATCAGCTATTAAGGAATACTGATGATGATGATGATGACAATAAAGTTTAGTGATAACTGGTATCTGCAAATCCTATTATAATGTCCCTCCCCCACTTTGTTAGTTCACATGACCATTACGCCCTTCCAACACCTTATAAATAATGTACTATTGAGTTTTGATTGCATGGAAAGAGAGGAAAGACAACTTGGTTTCAGTGAGAAAATGAAAGAAAGAGAAGATAAAAGTGAAGTGAGAGAATCTGTTGTGGAGTAAAGAGTACACCCCTGGTGACTATATGAACTAGTCCATAAAGAGCTCCAGGTCAGGTATAAGACTGGTAGCGGCCTGGAGTTAGTCTTTAAACTAACTAATACAGGCTTCATGACAAGTAGCCAAAGCATTATATATAGAGAATCCTTATACAAATTGTGTGGTATATAAGTTATAACAATTGCCATAGAATAGTAGCGTTATAATTGTGGTGACAAGGGATTCAAAACCCAGGATTTATAACCTTTGTGATGAGGATTTGGAACTCTTATGACATGACAGTAACAGGGATTCAGACTTCATACGAGTTACAAGAATTTCAACCATGTTGGTTTGGAAAAAAAAAAAAAAAAAAAAAAAAAAACACAATCTTGTGAATATGGAGAAAATATGGGCTTCCATAGTTGAAATTCAACAACAGAAATGGCAACAACAACAAAATCAACAATTGCTAGAACTACAAAAACAGCAACAGAAGACATTGGATATAATCGTGAAGAGAACAAATTCTTCAACATCTCTTATGCCAGACACTGTCCAAAACACCATATCAGAATATATATCCAATGTTGATGCGGGACTGAACAAATATTCAGTCAAGAATGCAGCGGCTCGAAAGATGAAGCAAAAATGAAATCGTTGTTGAGGAAAAATTGCTTTAATAGAGTATGAAAAATACTGCAATTAGATTTTACCAAGAAAACCAGGTGAAATCAGGCTTGAAGACACAGCACACATTCTAATGGAAATCTTTAGTGACAAGAGCTCTCTGTTCAACGCTCATTGGAGGTGCTTGAATCTAGCCAAAAAAGAGGACAAAGACGTCACGTATGCTGAGATCATCAATAATGAATGTGAAAAGTTTAGAATAAACAAAATGACTCCAGATATGTTCAAAGGATTAATTTTCCTGCAAGGTTTAACAGCTAAAAAAGATGTTGAAATACGAGCAAAAACGTTAACAAAAATTGAACAAAACAGCAATATTACACTGCAAGAAATAGTGGATGATTGTCAGACAATTCTAAGCCTGAAACACAATGCTGAAGAAATTCAGTACATTGGTACGAACAAAGAACAAATGTACAAAGACAAGAATAAATTCTTGTCTCAGATGTGGCAAATTACATCTTGGATATGACTGTCCATTTAAAAATACAGAATGTTACAAGTGTGGTAAAGGAAATAAAGTCAAAATGCAAAACCAAACCAAGAAAAAAATTCTCACAGGAAGAAATTAGTACACATCATTGTAATAGATAAATGGTCAGAGAAAACAAAAGAAAATTTATAAATGTGAAAATAAATAATGTGGATGTAAAAATGCTACTGGACACGGGTAGCGATATTACGATCATCAGTGAAACCACATAGAAGGAAATTGGAAAGCCTTTATTAAAAAGGACTTCCAAAGATGCGACTTCAGTTTTGGGTAAGAAATTATTTTTGTTTTTGAGAAATAACTTGCATTGTCTCATTCTGAATAAGCATGTAAAACTAAAGCTTATGTATTAAAAAATGCTATAAATTTATTTGGAACAGACTGGATGCAACTATTTGAAATTTGGGATTTGCCAATAAACATTTATTGTAAAAACCTCAGTGGACAAGTGACCAATTTAAAAGTCCGAGTGAAATTTTTAAGAATTAAAAAAAAGAAAAAAATGTTTTCCAGAGGTTCTAGCAAATGAACTGGGTCAGTGCTCAAAATTCAAGGTGGATTTTCAAGTAAAAAAAAAAAAAAAAAGGTTCAACATTATTATTTAAGCCAAAATGGAGCGTACCATTCACAGCATTAGAACAAGTTAATGAAGAGTTGGACAGACTCAAAAGAATTGATGTAATAGAAAAAAATTAACCAATCAAAATGGGCTGCACAAATGGTGTATGTAAAGAAAAGAAATAATAAAATTAATGTTTGCACGGATTTCTTGACTGGATTAAATAGTTGTCTAGAAACACATAACTACCCATTACCAAGTCCTGAAGAAATTTTTTCAAAGTTGAACAGCAGAAGAATATTTTCAAAGTTGGATCTTTCTGAACCATATTTACAAATCCAGATTCAAATTAACAACCATAAATATGCACAGAGGATTATATAAGATTAACTGACTTTCTTTTGACATAAAGGTGGGACCATCTATTTTCTAACAAGCCATGGATACCATGCTTGTGGGTTGCTACTTCACTGTGGCATATTTAGATGACATTTTGATCAAAAGTGTATCGGAAGAACAACATGTTGGGCATCTGAAAACAATTTTGGGAAAAATAAGAGAACACAAATTTAAGCTTAGTGAAGAAAAATGTGAATTGTTTTGGCAGAAAATTAAATACCTTGGTCAAATTATTGATGAAAATAGTAGACAACCAGATCCATTGAGGGCAACTGCAATTAAAAATAGGCCTACACCAACAAATGGGACTATGTTACAAGCTTTTTTTTAAGACTGGTGAATTACTATCAAATTTATATATATAATATTCATAAGTTAAAGGCTCCACTTAATGATCTACTTAAAAAAGGAGTCAATTGGAACTGAAATGATAAATGTCAAAAAACATTTGACAAAATAAAAATGACTTAATCTAATTTATCATTTGCACACTATGATCCAAAAGTAGAAATTGTAATAACATCAGATGCTAGTGAGTATGGTACTAAAGCAATGATTTTACACAAATACGATGGTGGTAAACTGAAAGCCTTCACTCATGCTTCATGCTCGCTTCTACTGGCAGAGAAGAATTACGGCCAGATAGAAAAAGAAGATCTACCAATTATTTTCACTGTGAAGAAATTTCGTAAATTTAAAGGGAAAAACTTGAAACATAAAAGGCACTATAATCAGATGAAAAACCTGTAATAATTGAAGAACCAATGCTATATGATGTTTTTGATGTGTCATCATCACAACAAGTTGTGGAACCTACAAGGACAAGTTCCAGAAAAAGAAAGTATACTGAAGAACTGGAAGTGGATCCAAGCTGGAAACATTATAAAGTCAAGTATGTTGGTGAACTCTCCAGAAAGAGAAGAGGGAGATACTAATTAAAAAATAAAAATATTTATAAAAGTATTCATCTCAAAAGAGTGAGGGATGTTGTGGAGTAAACAGTACGCCCCTGGTAACTATATGAACTAGTCCATTACTATAAAGAGCTCCAGGTCAGAGGTAAGTCTGTTAGCCGTTTGGAATCAGTCTTCAGACTAACTAATAATGGTGTCTTGGTAGAGTAGCCAAAGCATTATAGAGAATCATTATATGAAGTACATTATATAAGTAAGAGTGTGTTATAACAAAAGCCATAGATTAGTGGTGTTATAATACAACCATATTAAGTTGATAAGAACAGATACTACACTTTAATCTAAGTCAAATGTTATGTTTGCTGTTTAATCACTTTTATGATCTCTCTTATCTTAGTCTATTTCATTCTATGTTGACTTTCAAGAATAATTTATATATACATACATACACACAATCATATATATATATATATATATATATATATATTAAATGATTCCATCGCTACATAATTATAATTTAGGCTCTACTTATGTATTGAGCACCGTTTTTTAAAAATAAAAACAAAAATACTAAAGAACTTCAGATTATTAACCTAACATATTCTTTCCTATTTCTCTCTATATATGTACACACACACATATATATATATATATATATATATATAATACCCTACATTGATTGCATAACTCTGAGTTTCTTGATTCAAAACATGAAACATGCACACATGCTCATGCATTGCAGCTCACACAAACAAACATATATGAATAGTGTGAGACTGGGCATATATGCGCACACACGTGTTGTTGTGTATATATGTACGCTATTGGTTGGTGCATTCAATGTTGGATTGTGTAATGAACTTCTTTCGTAAGTTGCAGTGTCAACGCAGAGACCGTTTGTCTCTCTTTTTTTCTAACTCCCATCAATCCAACTAACTTTGTTAGCTCTATTACTGATATTGAGCACTTTCCAATAAGTACAGCGCATATATAATAAATATATATATATATATATATATATAAATTGCATATAAGATGTATGTCAAATTGGAAAAAAATTTTGTAAAAATACTTTCCAATTTGTTATATATCTTTCAAAACTGTTCTTGATATATATATATATATATTAGAGAGAGAGATAAATTATTATTATTAATAGACTAAAGTTTTTAGCTATTATTTTGTTTTTGCAAGCACTGTGTAAACATCTTCACATTTTGAAGTGTAAACCTTGTTTCATCTGTTACATTGAAAACATCACTATTATGCACTATAGTGACTGTTGATAGTTTGTTTTTTAATTTTATTACAGGTCTGCTTAGTAGTAATCTTTGATTATTCTTAACATCTCATACCTACATTTAGTAACTTACCCATTTCTGTCTTTCAAGGCCTCTTGCTTCCCAGACAACTTTGATCTTAAATTATTTAAATGCAATATCTTCTGTCTTGTTCGTTTATTTGTTCTCTCTCCTTTGCAGTGTTTTGTTCTCTCTCATATTCTCTAACACTCAATAAGCCCTTGTATTTAAGTGGCTTTATTGCCTTTACTTGGGTGAAATGATTCAAGAATAAATCTTTCCAAATTCATCTTCCTTTTTACTATCAATTTGTTTAAATCGTACATTTCCAATTTTATTTCTTCATACTGGTGAGCATATTTCTTCTGTCTTTCATCAATTTTAGTGGTTGACCTTGAATTAATTCCCCTTTATTATTTCGCTATTTTTCGTTTGTGATCGCTATCACTGCCGCTTCCTTAATTTCAGTTGCCAATGTGCTATTTATTTTCATTTTCTATGTTTTGGGTTTTTGTTACTCCATAAAGTGTAGCATCTTGGCCAGATTTCTACCAGGGTGCAATTCTCTCTTTGATCTTATAAGGTTTCATTTTTATTCCGACACTCATTTTGTTTCTAAATTGTAAAGTAAGATTCTGAAAGACACCATTCTATGATCATTTGCACTAAACTGAATACAATCCAAACTACTCTGTCTGATATTCCGATGAAACCAACATTGCATACAATGTCACTATCAATTAAAAAATACTACAACAATTAGGGGAAAGTTGAATAACAATAGTAAAGGAATGTGTAGTATGCATCTTGCCCAAGATCATGCCAGAATAGACTTAGCACCCAGTGTCCTTCAGAGAAGACAGGTGCAATGTTGACCTAACCACAAAAGAGAGACCCAAGTGCTCAGCACAGAAAATGTAGGAAAGAACCGGATTACAGGAGATATAGAAAACCCATTCCCAAAGAGAAAATGGCCAGTCACTGAGACATTGCAGATGAGAATATATGGTCCATATGTTGGATAAGGAGTCATGGTACCACACACACACTGCCTGATGAAGTACCAGAGTTAAATAAAATTTAATCTTAATGAAGTTTTGTGTTCTCATTAACTGAAACAACAATTTTATTACAAGAGGATGCTGAAAATTTTCAAGCACTGCCCAGAAGCTCTTAAGATAAATAAAAAGTAATTTTCATTATTTTATATATATATTATATATATATATATATATATAAAATAATGAAAATTATTTATGTGTGTGTGTGTGTGTGTGTGTGTGTGTGTGTGTGTATATGTATGATGTAATGATATATAATTTTGTATAATTTCATATATCAACAAACAGTATTTAGAAAAATATCATGAACTGGAAAATTTCTTAACCTGTTTCATCTAGTCCGGTTAAATCCCAACGGATAAAACGTGTCACAAGAAATTTTTCCAGTTTGTCATATTTTTTAAAATATGCACATGTGCACAGGCACACACATACTAATGGCAGATGGAACCACTGTACCGTGATGTCAATTATAGGGACATGTGACATCTCTTGATCGATGATGTCAGGTGTGTATGAAAAAGCACAATGAACAACCACAAGTCCTTAATGATGAGAATCAGAGGCACCTACCAAGAATTGTCTGCAGTAACAGACAAGTTACACAATCTCAGATCACATTTCACAATCAATGCAGGAGATATCAGACAGATATCAAAAATGTTCCTTTACCATTCTTTAGCTTCCATAGGAGATGAGAGCAAAAGAATCACCAGGATGGTTCATGTTATTTCGGACTGATGCTAGGGTTTGGATGTAGTGCATTCCCCACAAGGCTATGGACCCCAGTTTTATACAAGCATGGTGGAGGCTGTTGGTTGTTACATAATAGTGTTGGGAGTGCTTATGTGGTATGGACTGGGTTCACTAGTCTACCTAAACCATTCATTATCCCATCGCCACTATGTTTCACTGCTTTGTGACCATTTGTACCTATCCATATACTCCGACTATAATAAGTTATTCCATCAGAATAATGCACTGTCATCACACCAAAGTTGTCCAGAACTGGTTTGAGGAACATTCAAGATTTCTGGCAAATGGTGTGGCCACAACATTAGCTCAATATGAATCAACTCTAACATTTGTAGAACAAGGCTTGAGGTTTGTTCGTACGCAAGATCCTGGTGCCTACAAATATCAGGAAACTGTGGGCATGCCTCCAAAAGTCTTCTGACCACTTGTAAGATAAATATCCAATTGTGTTGCTGCACTTTGCCAGGCTAAAAGGCATCCTACCTGAAATACTTATCCCATGACTTTTGATCAATATAAAAGTTAACAATTCTAAAACTGACAGTTGGATTTTCCACCAAATTCCAAACAATATTTTTGAGTTTCAAAGTGATTGCATATCTTAAACACTCTTATAGTGAACCAGAAATCTTCATCACTGATGTTTATTCACGGTATAATTGAGGGTTTCTGACCTGTAAAAGATATCAAACTTCTTCTCACAGACGACTCAACTAGGAGTGATCATATCTTGTTCAGCTTCTTTCATTTGAATCCACAACTTTCAAAACATTTGACACAAATTTACAAATGGTTGATTATTTTGGAATTCAGCAAATGAAAATTGGTTTCACAGTTACTATAATTTCCATCTATTTAACGCCAATGAATTTTTCTCCACCAGTTTTCTTTTTTTTTCTATTTGGGTTTTGTTGATTTGTCTTCATGTTATTTTCCTTATATATTCATTAAATTTCTTGTATAATTTTTATCTTTTTTTCATGTACAAGTGTAATAATATTAGGAGAATTGACATTAAATTAATTTTCATGTGTAAAAGAAATTTGTTGTGTATCATTGAATCAATACAATAAATTTAAATAAATTAGTCTGAGTGAATTACAATAACAACTTATTATTTCAATGTATGGATAGGGTAGAATAATTTCATTTGTTTTTGTTTGACAACCAACTGTTAAGGTTTATGTCTTCGTCTTGCCTGGTTTTCTCATGTCTGCACCTGGAGAGTGCCTCTCTCAACTGAGGAGAACACTGGTGTTATATAGCTCTCCCAGTCCCAGACCTATGCTGACTATTGGCTAATACCTGCCCAGTATCATTCATATGCAAATAGGCAGCGCCACCTACTCTAAGTAGAAGGTGTTCACTCAACAGCCCATTGTGGGAGGGGACACAACTCCTGGTGCTTACAGCACCACATACAACCAACTGAGTCTTTTCTCGGGTCGACCCGATTCTCTGTTACAGTTTACAGGTTTATTGATGTAGGAAATCCTGAATTTTCTAATTATATAAATAATAATTCCATCTATGATTTCAAGAGGGTTTTCTTCAAGTCCGCCATACTATTGAAATCTGTCCAAAATTGCATTGGCATTATGATTCATATTAAGAGTGCATCAAAAGCATTTTTTACAGACTTGCTCCAAAACTTATTTCAGGTACATTAACAGATATCATGATCAATATTATTCAACTTATGTAGTTTTTGTTTTAGATATTATAATGACAGATACATTCAAATGCATTCTTCAAATGCATTCTTTTCAAATGGCCATCAAAGCTGCTTGTACAATTCATGAAATGGAAGGTAGTTAAATAATGTACACTATTTACATTATTCGGACTATTGTCCTCATCGTTGTCGCCATATTTATTACACCGTTTTGGCCGTTGTACGCTCTGGCCTTCTTCAGGTGGTTGAACTGAACCCTTTATTTTGCTCACTGGGGTAGACTGTTCTAGTTCCACATGCCATGTTTTTAATGGATGTCAGTTATCTCCCATTAATTCCCCTCTCAACGTTCTGCCTTGACCGGGTATTGAAATAGAGGGTTCAGTTCAACATTCCAACCACCTGAAGAAATCCGGAGCATACAATGGCCGAAACAATGTAATAAATATGGCAACAAAGATGAGGACAATAGTCTGAATAATGTAAATAGTTTACATAATACTTCATCTCAGAAATATAGACAGATAGTTAAATAATATTCAATACTGTACTGCCTAAAGCTGATTTAAGCATTTTAAAAATGGCTGCTTGACCCTACAGAAGTGAACAGCTATCAATTGTGATAACAAAAAAAAATGCAAGGTAGAGAAGAAACCAAATATGAACACTCAAAAATTTTCCAGAAGAGCTAAATCATCAAATACATACATACACAATTTCTCAAATGATCATAAATTAAAATACTTATGATACATCCCAATATATTTGATATTACATTGAGTTGTCTTGGCAAAGTCACTTCTACTAGTGTGAACACACACACACACACACACATATATATATAATTTATTGAGTATAACATGTGTAAAGAAGCAGGTAACAGAATTAGCATTAGTAATTGATAGTTAATAAAAACATGCATAGTCAGAAGAAAATACATAAAAAAGTGACTTCAATATACAGGGTGTAACCCCCCCCCCAAAAACAAAACAAAACAAAAAACAAAACAAAAAAAAACAAAAACAAAACAAAACAAAACAAAACAAAACAAAACAAAACAAAAACAAAACAAAAACAAAACAAAAACAAAACAAAAACAAAACAAAAACAAAACAAAAACAAAACAAAACAAAAACAAAACAAAAAAAACAGGAAATTTTAGATTTGCTATATGATGAAAAAGAAATAACTAACATAAATTTTCTAGCCATTTCTTATTCCAGGATGTTGCAGTTATCAAATTTTCTACACCAGGCGATAGTCCTCTTTAAGAAAGTTTGAACACCACAGCTAAAATTTGTGTTTTAAGCTACTAAATTTCTATCCTTTGCTTTTGTTTCAAATAACTGTAACAAAAAATTCCAACAATTAAATAAACTACCAAATTTCATGGGGCACCCTGTAGTATGTAAAAGTCTGGGAAGAGAGAGAAAGATCACCACTAGAAATTGTTGAAAAATATCCAACCAGAGTTGTTCTGTTCACATTGCAAAGGGGAAATTGGCTTTTCTCCAAATAATAAAGTCTGGCAGAAAATCTAAAACAAAGAATTCTGGACAAAACAAGTTTTGAGAATATTTGGCCACCAGCTTATTTATGTTTAAGTAAAATCTGAAATAACTAAATGGGATTAACAAAACACACAAAAAAAAAGCTCATACATTTCCATCATTTTTTTTTTTTTATGATAGGTATTATAAGCCCATACATAGTTGCATTATATATATATATATATATATATATATATATTATATACACACACACTTTGCATGCATAGAGATAGTAATTTAAATCTACAATCATGGGGTCTATATATATCCTTATTGGCAGTACTTAGAGCCTTTCAGTTTCTCTTACTCATATCCTACACCATTTTATTTAACACATACACTGTGAGGGTTTTTTTTAATCCAATAATCTCCTGGAAATGCATATAATAAAACAAATTTCCTAACAATTTGTACAGTCAATATACTAAGCATTTGACTACAATCAGATTATCAAGATAAATAGTCAATATTAGTATTATGAAAATACAGGGGTTTTTTTTGTTGTTTTTATTTACACTTTCGGATGATACTAATTAAAGTATATCCATATACTTTTAGAGCCCACCTTGTGGCTGAACAAAAAAAAAATTTAAAATTTCCCACTACATGTTCAAACCCAATTACAACAAGCAAAGATTATACAATGGTGATTTTCTAGGCAAACAACTATACCCAAATTGGAAGATTGTTTTCCCTAATTTGGTCTTGTGCCATGCTAATCACACATTTTTTAATAAAAAATTTTCCACAGAAAAATGACCCACAATTTATTTTAAATTCATATTTTTACTATCATTAATATAAATAATGAAAATGTTTATTTCCCTTATGGCAAAATGGAGATAATTGGCTGATAGATATTTTTAAGCAACATTTTCACACTTTCAAACTAGAAAGCTTACCACCCAAGGAGTAATAGAATTTTGTTTTTTTCCATTCTTCTGAATAAATCATGGAAAGCAAAAATTTATTAATAGTCATTTGTCAGTGTAACGTTACTCCTCCTACGATATTAATGTAGTTGGCTCTGATAGGAACAAGAATCCTTTCTATACTAAAGATATTTTTTCTCTGCATGAACAATCTTAGATCTAATAAGCCAATACCAATACAAGGAAGATAATTATCTCCCTTGTACTGACAACACCAGATGGCAGTATCTTTGCTACAATAATGGCAGACTGTCCAAATGAATAATGCAGAATTATCTGTGGTCTAGAAAAAAAATAAAAATAAAAGGGATTTGAGAATATGAATGTAAAAAAAGCAAACTAGAATTGTAAAAATATATTTAGACTCACGTGAAAACCTAACAATATCAAAAGACTTAACCTTAAGTGCATCAGTTGTAGTTTTACCTGTAGATGTGGAATTCTAAAAGTGATAAATTTATTTTGTATAAATTTTGGATATACAATCTAAAACAGCACAAAGTCAGCTGAGGTTTGCAAGAATTTTGAAGATTTGACACACTTTCTACACCCACATTCCTTAGAGGGGCCAGCCAGCACATGGTGGAAGGCTAAGCCAACGAGTGAGCATGTATTCCCCTGGAGATCTTCCTTCCACTACCTCCAAGAATTGATGCTATCATGTCTATCCCTCAAGTATAAAAAAGAAATTATCCTTTGTTGGTAAAGTCTATGATCTGGTGTTGGGGCTGTAAGAATTGAAGCCAGTGATGACAAAAAAATATTTGTGCAAGACTAGGCTAAACTTAGTAAACTAAGATATTTTTAAAGGTTAATGCAAATAGGGAAGGAAAATTGTGTTGTGACAATATTTCAAAAAGAGAACCTGTTTCTTAAAAAATTGGTTTTCAAAATCCTTTTTTAGCTGGATATATACTATTGAGACTAGAAATATACTATTTTGGCCACTATATAGTCATATATTTAGGCAGCAATGCTTCTTTCGTGCACATTTCATTAAAAACGACCGACAAGGTGCTTTTATTTAGTTTTTTATACAATTTCTCATGCGATCTAATAATGTTTTTGTTTTCGGATGATAAATTATATAAAAACTGTCCGAATGTTCTTTTTATCTGAGCACTTTCGGCTATACATTTAGCCATTTTCAAGGATTATATTTTAACTGTTAGAATTAGAAATAGTTTGTTATATGTATGTTTTATAAAATGTTTCATTTTTTTTTGTTTCAAAACATGGTCAAGATATTATGTCCATGTTCAAAGTTAATATTATTAAGTGTTGGTTTGATTGTTTTTATTAATAAGGCTTACATTATTTTAAACCTTTTTTTGCATGTGGATGATGCTATTATATTAGTGTTGTCGACAAGTATGTTCCGAATAGTGTCCGGTAGGTCTCCATGAATATTTAAATGAGATCTAATTGAGCTATTGTCAGAAAGGTGTAGAGTTAGTCTATGTGTTTTATTTATATATATATATATATATATATATATATATATATATATATATATATATAAGAGAGAGAGTGACATTCAAATAAAAAAATGATATCACTGATAAAAACAAATATAAACATGAGAATTAACTTTAAATGAATTTTTTTAACCTGATTATAGTATTGTATACAAATTAGATAGACAAGTATAAATAGAGAACAACTGGTGAACATGGGAGCAAACCCAGTTGCTATTCAGGACATGGAGAACTGTACTACTACTATGCAGAGAGATATGCAAAACATAACATTGATATTACTTCTTATTACTAATAAAAGTTACTTTTAATGGTTACACATGTTTGAATTGCTATCATTGTTTTTTTTAATTTCTGAAAAAGTGAAATTAATAACAACCGGCCTAGATCTAGAAACCTAAAGAAAAAAAGGGTCTTCCAACAGTAATTTAACCGTTACCACTTTTTCCATCCATAGCCCAAATGTGGTGTTACCAATTTCATCACAGGAGGCCATCTTGATAAAGTAAATCTCAATTACCTGTTGAAGGAAATGCACACCTCTTGTTAAATAGGTGAAGGAACTATTTTATCAAGATGGTCTCCTGTTACCCAATTGGTAATAGTATGCTTCAGCTATAGGAATGGTTTCTCCGGTAGAAAAAAGGAGATACAGGTTCAATTCTTGTTGATAGAATTTTTCTATATAAATTTCATGGTTTAAGAAAATAACAGGGATATCAAGTCAAACACGTGGACCCAGTAAAAATAACGTAAAAAGGGATAAGCATTTATATAAAAACATAATTATGTTGTTTTTTCATTAAGAAATATGCATAAAAACAAAAGCACAAATTCTAAAAAAAAAATAAATAAATAAAATAAAAGGCATTAATTAATCTCTTACTTTGTTAAAGATTTAAAAAATAAAAATGTTGCAGGCATAAATAAAAATAATTTTACACATAAAACAAATAAAAAGCAATAATATAAAACAAGTGTTCGTTTGAAAAACAAGTTGTGTTCAGGAAGCAGATAGGGATGCAAGGTTTTAAATGAATGCCATTCTTGACTAGATAGCATTAAAATGGGTGTAGTCATTCCATTAGAATTGGTTTTAACTATAAAAGCAATGCAGTTACTAGAGGCAAGAGGATGGTAGAAAAAAATGGGAGATCGGGGGGGGGACATACAAATATTTAATTAATCCTTCTCTTGCACTTTGTGTATCCAAAATTTGATCTTCAGCTAATGATTCCAAACACTTCCCAAGTTAGAAATACCAACGTTTTCTCAGGCTCTATTAGTCACTTCCCAAGTTAGAAATACCAACGTTTTCTCAGGCTCTATTAGTCACTTCCCAAGTTAGAAATACCAACGTTTTCTCAGGCTCTATTAGTCACTTCCCAAGTTAGAAATACCAACGTTTTCTCAGGCTCTATTAGTCACTTCCCAAGTTAGAAATACCAACGTTTTCTCAGGCTCTATTAGTCACTTCCCAAGTTAGAAATACTAACGTTTTCTCAGGTTCTATTAGTCACTTCCCAAGTTAGAAATACCAACGTTTTCTCAGGCTCTATTAGTAATATCATTTTTGGAGAAGAGAATTAAAATTTGAATTATGCTAGATATGAAACAGATTTTTGTTAAGATTCTTTACAATACAAAAGTTAACCAATGGTGGGTCACCTGAGAACACTTATTATCAGACATGACCCATCAATGCCCACAAATTAGAAATAGCAATTTGATGAAATTTCTAGATTATTTATTTAAATGATATAGCCAATGCAATAACAGAGTTATATAAATATTGCCACCATGTTTTGATTATATGCATAGACTAGTATATTTCCTAATGTGTGCCACAGACATCAAAATAATTGCATTGAAAAAGTACAATCTATGAGTCAGTCATTCAGGCAGCAATCTATTCAAACACCAAGAGATGAATACAAAATTTTCTAAACCACACGTTTTTTGTTTTTTTTTTATAAAAAGAAATCAATCTGCCTGTGACCCAAATTATTTACAGGAATAAAGTTAATTGTTAATAATAAAAAACAAAAACAAAAAGAAACTAACAGATGTAGCAATTGTTACAGTGTGTGAGTTTATTCAGACTAATATCCTCATCTTTGTTTCTTTCACTAAATTTTGTCTGGTTTAACTTTCATCCTGCTTTATATGAACATAGCATTTGAATATTTAATTCTATCGACCAAATGTCATATTTACTTAACAGCAACAAAAAAGAGGACTTCTGTCTAATTTCTGGGATGAGGAGTTATTTATTTTTCCTTTTAATGTAAAATACAATGTCTGTTTTGAAAACAGACAATCACAATATTAACAAAAATACAGCTTAACAATGTGTTGTAGCCTAGGGAAGGTTACTGAATTGAATAATCAAACGAAGGTTGGTAATGAATGATAATACTTAGGACAAGAACACATGTAAGATTCACTAGCGGCATGTAGAATTAGTAGTCAACTGCTATAAGCGAGTCAAGTGAATTCCACAATGAATCTCCAGTTGCAGACCAACATACAGTATTTACTACTGTATTTATGTGAATGGTATGCTACAACACAATGACAATGGTACTCCAGTTTGGAAGCTGTTATTTTTAGCTTGACAAAACAAAGGCTCCACAGGGGCTCAAATCTAGACTGCAGTGGAACTGACATATCTAGATGATGTCAAAAAAGCCTGCATTAGATTAGACTTGAAAGATAGGCAGGCATATTGTCACAATTAATACAACAGTCACATAATGAATAATAATAATAATAAATGCATGCTGTCTTGATGAATTTTAGGATTCATTACTTTGGTGGCATACTAATTATGAGTTTAATCCCTGGACTGGTTAGTACAAACTCATTATCCGTGAAAACAGGACTAGCAGTAATAATTAAAAAAAAAAATGAAAAAAAAAAGAACTAGATGAAATATTCCTAACCATGAACAGTGGGAAGAGAGTAATCTCCCCTTGTAGATTATATAAAGGGTTCATTGACTGATTTCTTTTCTGCAACTTAACCATTTACAGGTTATTTAAAGCCAGAAAATATTTTTAGAGTGTAAGAATTTTTTTTTTTTAGATAATGGTTTAGTGATACAAGTTTTGCTAATTAACCCATAGCTGGAGGGAGAAGATGTGGATTCATACCTTCCTCAAGGGTATTTGCACATAAGTGAATAAATATAACAAACCCAACAAGAATTGGAACTTGACTCTCCAATTAACAATTCCAAGCCATTATCCATTACACCACCCACACATCCAAGCTTACAGCACATGGTATTCCCAAGCGGTCACCCATCTAAGTACTAATGAGGCTCAATGTTGTTTAACTTTGGTGATTGTATGGGAACTGGTATTTCAAGGTGATGTGGTCATAAGCCATAAAGGTCTCAGTTCACAATTCCTTGAAAGTTACTCAGATTGAAAGACACCTGTGGAAGGCTAGAAGACTTACAGACAAAATCTTGTTGGTTGATTTTGTTTAGCAGCATATCAACACCTCTATGGGTCATTTAATGCTAAAATTTAAATATTTTGAATACAATTTTATGGCTTCAACTAAATATATTTTTAATGTAATTGTTTGCCTTCAACTACAAATAGAATGAATTGTTGGTAATTTTTTATATAAAAATGCACTGCCAGTAATTTTACTATAAAAATATATTTTTATGCTTTTATAGCATTTTGTTTTTAGGTCCACTATTTGCCCATAGCTGGGACCCTAACAGGTGCTACCACCCTGGATCAGAGTGGACCTGGGAACAACAGCAATTGAGAGGTGTTTCCACACTCCTCAAAACCTCCAATCTTCTGATCAGAGGCCTTGCTGCTGGATGTAGTTTATCATCATACCCAGGACTTAAAGATGAGGACATTAGTCCAAATATAAACAATTTTAAAAAGAATGGGTAATTATAATAAAGTATTGCAAAACACCAGTCTGGAAAGTGTTGGTTTCTACTTGTATAATTTGCTCTAAGCGTTAAAGAAATATCCTTTTGTCATTCAGAATTACTTTTTTTTTTAAAATACATCATGACAGTATAAGAATGCTTTTTATATGAAGACTAAAAAGATGAAATAATGATTTTACTTTCCAGTGTTATTATTCCTGAAATTTGTAAAAGTATTAACAAGTCTTTACACCTAGAGGAAATTATTTGTTAATAAGCATTTAAATTGCTAAAAGTAGCAAGAGAGGGATTAAGTAAAATTAAAAAAAAAGTAGCTCCCACCCTTAAGTCAATTTTTTTTTTTTTTTTTTTTTTGCAGGGGTGTCTCTTGGATATAGCAGGTAAAATGAGCAGGAGATTTACACAGTGTTGGCCACAAAACTGTATGGTGTATAATTTGAACTATTAGGTGTGGTTGCAGCTTGACTTTTAGATATGAAGTTAACGCATCTAGATGCCATTTTGTTTACAAAATGATGCCTTCATCATCCATTTCATACATCTTTTTTCTTTTATGCAAAAAAAAAAAAAAAAAAAAAAAATCAACCTTTAGTGAATTCCTCAGTTTTCTTCGGAATGACATTTTGTAAAAAGTAACAAGAATTACAACTAACATTTTGACTAAGAGTTATACAGGGTATTTCTGAAAACAGTTGTGTTAATGATTATATAACTACAAGTTTGTTTTTTTTTTATACTGAATAAAATATAACATTGGTATATTGAGAGAGAATTTTTGGATTTAAACCAAATGACCAATGTTATCAAAAACTTAATTTGTGTATAAAAAAAAAACAGAAAAATTAAATCTACACTCAAATAAAATAACCATTTAATGATAGAAAAGTGTTTATAAACTCCTTGGGTGAACAACTTATTCAGGACAAAATAACAAACTGTCAAATGTATTTGTAGAGTCATCCATAATCCATTCTAATTTCAAAATAACCAACAAAAAAATTAAATCTTTCAGTTCATCAAGTAAGCTCTATTTAAATTTCATGTGATGGTAAGAATTTTACATCAAATCAGATTGTAAGTATCTTGAGGTATTTTAATTTGAAGAATTTTACAAGCATATTAATATAGCCAATAATGAGTACTATAAACAGTATAGAACCACGATTTTCAAAATAAAACAAAATTAAGTGAAAAATCTTAAACAAGAAAATCTTACTACTTAAAAAAAAAAGTGAAAAAAACCAATTGAAAAGTCATAAAATGCTTTATGTTCATTAAATAGAATAAAACCAAAAAAGATAAGATTTTTATGTATTAAGAAACCCCTAAACTACAAAGTTATCTCCAGTGAATATATCAAAGTTGTGTAAAAGTTCCAGCAACAGACTAAATGTGTGATACTGCGAACACCCACATAGAAAAGAAGATATGGTTTTATCTCAAGTGTTTCTCTTTGATAGCCAGCAGGTGATTCCTATTTTTTTTAAGTCTAGTTTGCTAATCAGTATCCACTTTAACCAAAGGTGAACAAGGAAGTAAAGTAGCAAATAAGGTTTTTTTTTTAGACTTAAAAAAAAAAAAAAAAAAAAAAATATAGGGTGTATCTGGGCCAGTCAGTCATGTGCCATACACGATACATGCTTCAGTAATTATGTAACTTTCGATGCATAACTGACGAGGTAGAACTAATTTTTCATTTTAAATCTGATAAATTTAAGTATTGTAATATCAGTATTTCTATATGACAGTGAATCCTGGACAATCTCCTCATTAGATGAAGAAACTTAAAGCAATAGAAATGTGGCTGTACAGAAGGATGCTGAGAATACCATGGGCCAAACATGTGGGCAATAATGAAGTTCTAGAGACAATGGAAACAAAAAGGACACTTATACTTAACATCAGGAAGAGAGAGTTAAAATTTCTACAGCACATGAGGAAAGAAGGCTTAGAAAATTTTACACTCACAGGACATACATTGAAATCAGAACGGACAGTAAAGCAGAGCATAACCTACATAGCAAGCTTGTGTAAATGGTTGGCAGGACAGAGATTAGAAGAGATAGTGAAAAGACATAATTTATTACAAACTACAAAGGACGGGAAATTGTGGAGAGCCATAATGCCTACACCAGTCCTGTAGGAGCATGGAACATAGAATATCAGATAGACATATCTATGTGGTACATTGGACTAGAACAATCTACCCTATTGGAATAAATAAAGGGTTTAGTTCAAAATTTCAATGTATATCACCTGAAGATGGCCAGAGTGTATAATGGCCGAAATGTAGTGAATAAAGATGAGGAAAACAATCTGAAAAATGTAAATAGTTACAATACCTCATCTCAGAAATATAGACAGATGTAGATATATCCAGTTCATTAAATTTGTACCTGGTCTGAAGAGTTATCAAAAATTATGGGGAAATACAAGTAGTTGTTGATAGTTTCTTTTTAGTGACTGATTATAAACAAAAGATAGATCAGTGCTTAAAAGAAAATAAGTAAATTTACCAATTAAATGATCTTGTCACTTAGAATTTGTTACTTAGCGCTTTCATTTTATGTACAACTTTAGCTGAATTACAAATATAGCACATTATTCAATTATATCCAAATAAAAATATCTCTAGTATTTGTCCAGGAGCAACCATGTAAATATTATTTACGATTCCATGGTTGTTTCCATTTAGTCACTTATATACTAAACTTATACAAGTTAAAGCATGAATTCACTTAATTATTAAAAGTAGAAATGTATATCCCTTACATAAGGTTACAAACCATTTTCAACATGACACCACTTGTATAGTTAATTCAAAATTATAAGATCTGCTTCAACTACAAAATACAAAAAAATAAAAATGCCAGGATGAAAGAAGAACCTTCCTCAACGGTACCATTGACAAAGTCCCAGAAAGATAGTTAAAAGTAGTTGAATAAAAAAAATTAAAAAATTATGAATTATTTCTCTACAAATTTAATCCATCTTAGAAAACAAATACAGAATATATTCAAGAAACTTAAAAACTACTGTATCTGTCTATATTTCTGAGATGAGGTATTATGTACACTATTTACATTATTCAAACTATTGTCCTCATCTTTGTCGCCATATTTGGTTAGATCCAGTGACAGGACCCAAAGAGTGTGAGTTCAATACCCGGTTAAGGCAGTGGAGAACTTTGAGAGGGGAATTAAAAGGAGATAACTGATAACCGACATCCATTAAACATGGCATGTGGAACTAGAACAGTCTACCCCAATGAGCGAAATAATGGGTTCAGTTCGACATTCCAACCACCTGAAGAAGGCCGGAGCATACGGCTGAAACATAATTAAAAACTACTCCACTATCTTTTCCAAGAACAATCATGGCAATTTACAGTTTTTCTTTTTATTAAAAGAAAAAGGAACTTGTGGAGAGCCATGATCACCTACATCCTGAAAAAACATAATCCCTAAAGAGGAGGACTTAACATTTGAGTTGAGAGTGAACATAGATATTGGACAAAATTGGTAATAGATGGGCTAAATATCTCCTGATATTCTTAGAAATTACATTAATTTTCCTTCTCCAATAGTCCCATCACCAGTCATCTTAAATACTCATCAGCAATATAGTGAGGGTGACATTACAAGAAGACCCCTTACTACAATTACAAACATTTTGTTTTAGTGAAAACATTAAGTGAAACATCACCATATGACTTTATAATTGTTCACTTGATTTTTCTTCAAGAGTCCCATTGCCAGTCATCTTGATCTCAATCTTTTCAGGTTTCCATATGTAAAATCAATAAGAGATTTTGCTATTGATAGCACCAAAAAGATAGTAAACAGATGAGAATCAAATATGTCATTATAGTAACATTTGCATAATTATTCAACTCACTCAACTTAGTTACGTCACATTTACTATTGACCACTGTGAATAAATATTATCTATATTCGATTCAATAAGACTACTGCATCTCTTGGCTGGTAGTTTTCAATTATTTTTCTATTTAGAATCTTTTTATTACTTTCAGATAATCCCATTGCATTGAGCAAAAAGAAAACATTTTGGTGAAATCTATTCTGCCTTTTCTTCAAGAGTAGAGACCGCCCCCACTACAACCAATCCAAAAGTACATGTACATCTGTTCCAGCATTCTTCAAATCTTTCTGGATATCATTTATGCTTGAGTTCAGATTGAATGAAACTTTTGTGATTCCAGAGAGTTCTAGCATTGAAATTCTTCCTTAGATAACCAAATCTTACAAATGTTCCAGTACCAATTTCTTTCCATTTACGAATGATGAATAAAACAGTGGAACAGAGGTTATCAAAACACTTTGACATGTTCTTACAGCCTTCCCCAGACGGTTAAATAGTAAGCAATTATTTTCCAGTCCTTTGAATAGTCTTTGATTTTTCATTATATATTAAGATAAATAAATTCATGAAGGTTTAATTTTTTTTTTTAAATTGTGCATGCTTTCTAAATTTATGTTGAGCATAAGAAAGACTCAAATTTTAGTTTTGACTTAATTTACTGCCAAATTGATATTTGTAGCTATGCAAAAGTTATTATTGCTAATTTTGAAAATAAAATAACATCAATTTACATATCAAACTGATTTACTAATGTTAATTAAGTAAATAACTATCAGGAAATCATATTCAGAATGATTAAATCAGAGGAAAAAGTGACGAGAGAGAGAGAGGTAAAAGTGGACACAGAGAATGAGAGTGAGAAGTAGAAAGATAGAGAGGGAAAGCAGACACGGAGTGGGAAGTGGAGAGAGAGAGGGAAAAGCGGACACAGAGAATGGGAGTGAGAAGTAGAGAGAGAGAGGGAAAAGCGGACACAGAGAATGGGAGTGAGAAGTAGAGAGAGAGAGGGAAAAGCGGACACAGAGAATGGGAGTGAGAAGTAGAGAGAGAGAGGGAAAAGCGGACACAGAGAATGGGAGTGAGAAGTAGAGAGAGAGAGAAAAGCGGACACAGAGAATGGGAGTGAGAAGTAGAGAGAGAGAGAAAAGCGGACACAGAGAATGGGAGTGAGAAGTAGAGAGAGAGAGAGGGAAAAGCAGACACAGAGAATGGGAGTGAGAAGTAGAGAGAGAGAGGGAAAAGCAGACACAGAGAATGAGAGTGAGAAGTAGAGAGAGAGAGGGAAAAGCGGACACAGAGAATGGGAGTGAGAAGTAGAGAGAGAGAGAGAAAAGCAGACACAGAGAATGGGAGTGAGAAGTAGAAAGAGAGAGGGAAAAGCGGACACAGAGAATGGGAGTGAGAAGTAGAAAGATAGAGAGGGAAAGCAGACACGGAGTGGGAAGTGGAGAGAGAGAGAAAGAGGAAAAGCGGACACAGAGAATGGGAGAGAGAAGCAGAAGCAGACAGAGAGAGTGAAAGGGAGAAGTGGAGAGAGAGGGAGCAGCGGACACAGAGTGGAAAGGAGAAGGGGAGAGAGAGAGAGAGAGAAGGAAAAACGGACACAGAATGTGAGTGGGAAGTAGAGAGAGGGGGGTGGAGGGAGAAACAGACACAGAATGGGAAGGAAAAGTGGAGAAAGAGAGAGAAAAAGAAGAGGGAAAAGCGGACACAGAGAATGGGAGCGAGAAGTAGAGAGATAGAAGGAGAAGCGAACAGAGAAAGTGAAAGGGAGAAGTAGAGACAAAGAGTAGGAGAAGCCTAGTGGATTAAAATGTTGTCTCGTGACTTTGATGACATAATAATTGTGAGTTCATTCCCTGGACCAAATAGTTCAGCCTTAGATTTAAGTACTGAGAAGTACAAAATAAGAACAAGATATCCCTAGATGTGGTCATCAAAACAAGAACAATCTACACCTGTAGATTAAAATAAAGGGTTCAGTTCAAAATTCTTTGAAAGTTACTTGCATGAACAATCACCTGAGGAAGGCCAGTGGCCATAATGACCGAAACACTGTGATAACAATGATGAGGACAAAAGTCTAAGTGTAAATAATGTAAATAATGATAACTCCTCATTCCAGAATTTTAGACAGAAATAAATTACCAGTTTGAACAGATTTTGCCCTCAATACAACCCAAGTTATTCAACAAGCAGTTTAAAAAAAACACTCCTTTACGTATAGAAAGTAGCATTTAAATATAATTGTTTTTTGTTTTTTCTTTCTTTCTTTAAATGAAAAGTAAACTTAAGTTATGTACCAGCTCGGTATGTTTGTGGTTGTGAGTTTTGTGACGTTACAGGACTTTGGGAACCTCCTCCTCCTCCGCGTGCACGTGGTTGTAAGGCAGGTGGTAGTTTGGGTGATGGTGGTTGTCGAACATCCTGTACACAAAGATAAGAAAAATCCTGCTCCAAACCTTGGTTTGCCATTTTGGTCCCTCAACCTAAAAAAGAAAAAAAAAAAAAAAAATTTAGAATACAACTCCAAGCCTATATACCAAATTGGATAATTGAAATTGTCTTTAAGAATTATTAAGAATTCTTTAAAATGTTCAACATTCTTTATTTTCGTTGTGAATGAGAAATTTTTTTTTTTTTCAGAAATCCAACAATTTATTAAAAAAATGGTTCTTTTAATGTAATATATTACAAATAACAAAAAAAAATTTATTTTTTTAATCATTTCACCCAAGAATGGCAGGAATACCAGTAGTACCCAGGGGCTTACAGGGTGTGAAAGTGAGAGAAAAGACTGAGTATAGGGAGGATTGAAGAAAGGACAAAAGATTAACAGAATTCAAGAAGACAGAAAATGGCAACAGATGTTGCCTTTAAATTTCTGAAGATTGTAGTTATCATGGAAGCAAGTAAATGGAAGGGAGTTCCACAGGTGGGAAGTGCAAGAAAAGAAACTGTTGGAGTAGAAGCAGCGGTTGCATTTCACT
The DNA here is from genome assembly GCA_964036315.1 of Acanthosepion esculentum. Lineage (NCBI taxonomy): Eukaryota > Metazoa > Mollusca > Cephalopoda > Sepiida > Sepiidae > Acanthosepion > Acanthosepion esculentum. The sequence goes on along the minus strand of OZ038499.1, from coordinate 5,592,820 downwards.
ATTACAACAGTAAAAGGGTGGGACCTCAATGACAATCTAGTAGCACACTTAAATTTATGAAGTTGGGGTACAAAGGAAAAAAGCAGGTGCTATAAAAATATTTGTAGAAAAGACAGAGGGAAGCCACATTACATCAGTGAGAATGTGACTGAAGTCAAGATGCCTGGTCAGGATAGATTACATCACAAATCCTTCTTTGGATTTTGTCAAGAACCGAGAGATGAACAGCCAGAGCACCAAACTAGATATGGCAGCAGTATTCAATGTTTAATATTTAATTACTATATTTCTCATCTGAGAACATGCAAAATCTTTCTTAAAATAAGTTTTGAAAATTCACCTTACACCTTCATCTGTGAAACAAAATATGAGATTGTTTATAAGCACGAAACCACCCCTTTTTAATGCCTTTTCCCTTCAGACACAGATCATGGTTCTCCACATATTCCTTTTTCTTTATTATCTGTGAATTAATCTGAATTTTAGGGAAAGAAAGTGGTTTCCTGTTGTCTTCAGTTTGGGAATTCCAAGAACCTAGAATACCCAGCTATTTAACCCATAGCTAAAAGTAGAAGTGATGTTTTTATGCTTTTCTCCAAGAGGATTAGTGCAAATGAATGCAACAGATGAGGATGAAACTTAATTCAACTTAATTCCTACACCAATAAAGAGTTATGCTACCACACATCCTATATACCTAATTATAAAAAGAACTAGCTGAAGTAGCAGTCTACATAGGGTAAGAAGTTAAACCTAGTTAGAATGACAGTAAAACAATTCCTTACTTCAGATGATAAAGGCTTCTGCCAAAATAATCATCCCAGAAATTCAGACCAAAACAAATATACTTCTTGTAACCAAATGGCTACAAATAATATTTGTTACTAAGGCAAATATACTTCATAGAGCAAAAACAAATCTCTTTTGCAGCAAGGTATACCAAATCTGATAGATATATACATCAAGTTATTTGGTCATGTATAGCATATAGACAAACTCTTCATAATTATATATAGAGGTGTGCCAAGTACTTGAGAATATATATTGTGTAGGCAAAAAATGGAAGATAACCTAAAAATGTTACCCAGCATGCACCAAATTTTATATTTCCTTATTTCTCTTTCAGAGTTATCAAGAGCATTAACATGGCATCTTCCAATCTGAGACATAACTGAAAAAGGCACATCATGGCCAGTGTTGTTAACCAGTGATAACCAAATTTTTGGGGAAAAATACAGTTGACTCCACACAGAGCTAGTGAAGCTGATGCAAACTATGTTTTAATAGTTTAAAATTAACTCTCCTAATTAACTCTCCTAATTTGAATCTCTTAAACTACTGTGTGGTGGATGTCATCAAGAGGGAGACCATCCAGCAGCCTCAAGATACCAAGGACTCATTGAAGGCTCCCCATCTTGAATGCGATGACCAACTGATTTGGGTATGCAATTACTCTTGAGATTACATTGAGGCCACCCTCAAAGCTCATGGTGGTTTTATTGAATAATCTTTTTACTGTTTTTCTAAGTTAAACATGTGCACAAATTTCATTAAAAATGGTTTCCTTTATTTCAAAATTTATTCTGAAACCCTGTAATGATTATTGGATGGATGCTGAAGATTGATATAAAATCTTTTATCAGATGAAAGGACTGTATAAATTATTTAGACAAGTTTATTTTGTTTGTTTAATGGCATATCAACTCCTTATATGTCATTTAATGCTGAAATTTAATTTTCTTGGGAGCTTTGAAATAGTAAATATATATGTTATTCTGTTTTCACAATTGAATACATGGTAGATGATACTCAGCTTTTGTGCATGTACATGTTTGGTGGTGGTGATATGTATGTTTTATGTTGTAATTTTGTTAAAGTTATATTTTGGAATAGTTTGATTTCTTGAAGAAATTGTGGGATATCATATGGATTAACATCATGAAAGAATTCTTTCATGTTGGTTGTTTGATTGATTGATTTTGTTTAGTGGTATATCAACTTCTATGGGTTATTTAATATCAAAATCTAAATATTTTGAATACAATTTTATGGCTTCAACAACAGGTAAAATGTATTTTGGTCATTGTGCTATAAAATGTATTACTGCTCATTTTACTATAAATTATGTACTATTGGTCATTTTTTTAAAAAAATATAATAATGTATTGCTAGTAATTTTACTATAAAAATATATTTTTATACTTTCATAGTGTTTTGTTTGGGGTTTCACTATTTGCTCATAGCTGGGACCCTAACAGGTGCTACCACCAGCAGTTAAGAGTTGGTTCCACACTCCTCAAAACCTCCAATCTCCCAAGCCTTGCTGCTGGATGCAATTTATCATCATACCCAGGACTAAGCCTGGTAAAGGATGGACTGCATAAACTATTTAGTCCAATATTTCTTCAATTTCCCTGTAAATGGTGCTTCTTGCATTCTACCTAACTTATGATTTAATAAAACATTTCCATGACAAAAGAAGAAATCACTTGTATTCTCCATTTCTCAGTTAACGTAGAAAAAAATGTTTGGAAATCCAAACAGAAAATCTCAAAAGAATAAATAGGAAAAACAACATATTGAAAATAGATTCATTAATTCATACATAATTAATTTTGAGGAATTTCTTTTCAGTTAATCTATTCTTCGGATAAACAAATTAACCATGTGGAATTGGAATAAGGAAATATATTTTCTATTGAGTTTTTATTTTGTTGTTGTCAAAGAATATTCCTAAAATACACTTTTGTTGAAATCAATAAAACTTGCAATTGTTTTTTTTTTGTTTTTTTTTTTTGACAAAAAACAAAATTACAATGTTCCAAACTTCTTTTAACTTTTGTGATATCTGATTGTTCAATAAAGAAACAATGAAAATCAAGTCTGGCAAAATTTTCTTATATTTTTTTTATTCAACACGAGTTACATTGCTGACAAGAAAATGATCAAATTTCAAATTAGAAAATATGTTCAGTTGAAATACAGGAATCATAGAGCTGCCTTCAAAGGGCCATATATTTCAGCTTAGACTCTTTCTGTTACTCATGGGTTGTTGCCAGACAGTAAAGGAAATTAGCCCTCTCAACACCAATGTCCATTCACGCGTATACTTGTGAAAGCAACAGAAAAGATCAATCAGTTATGTGCCATGCGTGACACGCTAAGGTGATCATGCATCTTTCAATACATGACTGATGAGGCAGATCCCCCCCCCTGCACAGTAGGTTGCTATTTCTTTCTGCGGTACACCAGTTGCCATCCAAGGCTATAGAACCCAATCTGTCCTGCTATTTACCCATAGCTGGGGGGGGAGAAGAAGAGGATTCATACCTTTCTCAAGGGTATTAGCACGTAAATGAATGTAATGGATCTGACTGGAATTTGAACTCGGCTCTCCGATTTCTCAATCCGAGCCGCTATCCATTAATCCACCATGCCTCCTACAAAAGATATTAAACTAAAAAAACATTTTAGTGAAACTATGATGACTAAAAATATCAAAAAACTAATGTAAAGCTATAACATGTAAGAGAAAGGCAGATAGATACTTGAACCCAAACATAGATGAAAATATAAGCATAAACATTTCTCTGGTCTATACATTAATCTCTCTCTTATTAATCCAATAGACATAGGATCATGATGCAATTCTACAGGTGGGGGGTAAACAAACAAAAAAAAAAACAAACAACACACACAATTGATTGGAATGCAAACATGTAACTTATATAATCAAGTGATCAGATCACATCCCGAGTTATTTTCAAATGCATTAAACCAGAAATGTTTATAATTCATAAGGATAGAAAAGGAAATTGATTCTAGTTGGATTTAATAAAAAATAAACAAGTCCAGTTGAGATATATGAGGATCAGTGAGCCATTAAATTTAAAATTCAGTAGTTATGAAGGGGGGGGGGGTGAAAGAGCGAGAGAAAAAAAAAAGAGCGAGAGAAAAAAGAGAGAAACAGAGACAGAGAGAGAGTATAGGTATTTTACTCTAAAGAAAAATCATTACAAATATTCTTGTTCAGATTTCAGAAGAGAAACATTGCTTATAACAAGCAATAAATTTGTTCTTTCAACAACAAGAAAGTTCTAACTTACAAAAGTAGTTTCTGGAAAACATCTATCAAATTACTGAGCAAAGTGTTTTTTTATTTTATTCAAGAATAAAAATGATAAATAAAAATAAAATAAAAATTTTTAATTAGGCGACTAAATACTTTTCTTTTCTTCTTTTGTATAAAACAGTCAATCTCAACACCACTAACACAATGATGTGTTATTTATTAATTTTAACTTCAATTTCACTTCATTACTATCCAGTCTATATTTGTGGTTGATTGTATTTTAGGATTTCTTTGGTTTTTTTTTGAGATAATGATTTTTACTTATACAAAGTTTTACTAATTAACCCATAGCTAGGGCAAGAAGAAGTGGATTAATACCTTTCCCAAGGGTATTCGCGAGTAAGTAAGTATAATGAACCAAATTGGAATTCAAACTCAGATTTATAATTTCAATTTTTTTTTTAATCATTTCACCCTAAGCAAGGCAATAAAGCCACTAAGATGCAAGGGTGTTATTAAATGTCAGAGAATATGAGAAAAATATACTATAGAGTTAAGAACAATAAAAATGAATAAGAATTGAGAAGACAGTAGATAACAACTGACATAGCACTTACATTTTTGAAGATCAAAGTTGACTGGAAAGCAAGAAGCCAGAAGAGAGTTCCACAAGTGAGAAGTGTGATAGAAGAAACTGTTAGTATAGAACTTAGTTACATCTAGCAGCCATTTCAGCTATAAAATGATGGAACCTTGCCACCAATCTAGTACTGTACTTAAATTCATAAAGTCTAGGTACTATAGAGAAAAGTCTATTAGAACAATTACCATGAAAGTATGTGTAGAAAAGACACAAGAAAGCTATGTTATGGCAGTGGGAAAATGACTGAAAGCAAGATGCCAGGTCAAGAGCAAAAACATTGCAGATTCTTCTTTGTATTTTATCAAGAATCTCTAAATATATAGCAGGAGCACCAGACTATACGTGGCAGCAATATTCAAAGCAAGGATGGTAGACTTATAAATATGTATGATAGATTCTGGCGATAAAAATTGTCTACCTTATCACAGTGAACCAACTTTCCTAGCTGCAGACTTAGCAATTGATTCAATAGAATCTTTCCACTTCATACCAGCTGAAAATGTTAGTCTGAGAAGGCACAATGGTCTACTCTCCTGGAGGTTAGCATCAGCCATACAGATGGAAGGTTAAAAGGGTTTTCAAAATTTCAAGCCATTATTCATTATACCAACTGCACATATAAACTTACAGCACCTAGTATTCACTAACAAGAACTCATCTAGGTACTGACTAGGCTCAACATTGCTTAACTTCAGTGATCATACAAGAACTGGTGTTTCAACATGATATAGCTGTAAGCTGCCTAATTTTGTGAATTTGGAAAAAATAAAATTCTCAAGTGCAACAAGAGACACTTACAGTCTTCATCATGAAGATGATGCAAACAGACATTGAAACATTAACAAAAATTATCCTCTTGCTTGTTTTGGGAATTGTTTTCAATTTCTCAAAATATAATAATCTAAGAATCAATGCCTCATTAGCATTTATAGGCAAATGGATATATTGAGTAATAGTCATTATTTTTATCAAATCACATTTCAGGCTCATCTTTTTACTGATAACCAGGCATCCTGTCTTCTTGTAGTTTATACTTAGTCCCTTCTTCTTACTCTCCATCGCTATCTTCTGTAGGAGATTTTGTAGTTTCTTTTCCTTGTCTGCTATCAGTACTGTGTCATCTGCATATCATTGTTGTTAAGATTGTGTCTGCCAATGCTAAATCCTGGTAGGGTTTTCAATTCTGTCAGAATGCTTCGCTGTATAGGTTGAACAGGTCGAGTGAGAAGACGCATCCTTGCCTTACACCCCTTTCTATTTTGGTATATTCCCTGAACTTGTTCCCTATGCACATGCATGCTGTTTGCTGCCAGTATAGGTTCTTGACTATTCTGATATCTTTCCTAGATATATCAAGGTTGCTGAGCTGTTCCAGTAAATCCTTGTGGTCGAAGGCCTTTGCATAGTCTATGAAACATAGGAACATGTCAAGTCAATAAGCTAATAATGAAAATACACTTATTTTAAGAGCTAATAATCTCCTTTGTCAAGGTATTTAACCCAATGCCTGTCCATTAAAAATAAATCTTTAAAAATTATAGTAACAATTACAGAGCAAAAACTTTAGCTCATAATTGCATCAGACTACAGACTTATTGTTTGCCTGCCTCTCTCTGCCGTATGTAAAATTAAATGTTCTCTTACTTATTCCTGACGTGCTTTGACTTCTTGGCTACGGAGTGCTTGATGGCCAAGCAAAGCTCAAATGTGCTTTTAAACACTGATTTTTCCCTGACTCCTGAAATATACAGCTCTGCTCAGTTTTGTATCTTAATGTAAACAAAGCAATTTTAGGAATTCATTTTATCATTTATTAATCCAACATTATGGGTATCCAACGTAAACATCATTTTTAGTGGATACCCATATTTGAGCAGATGTTCTGTTTATTTATTAAACAGTATATGTATTTACTTTTATATAATAGCCTGAATGTTCAAACAATACTTATTCTGAGTTTCACAGAAGTTACATCCACTCATCAGGGAATGCGATTGTAAAATTTTACAATCAAGTTGATGTAATCTTCATGAAACACAGAATAAGGATAAGTGGACATTTCATTTTATCAATTACTATAAATGCTCTTTCTCTTGATAATGAGCACTTTAATTAGAAAATCTGCTTGCCTTAAAAACATTATCTTCCAGAAAGACCCTGGTCAACGTTTTCTTTTTTTAATTAGTGTGTTGCACAAAAAAAAAAAAAAAAAAGAAAAGAAGAATCTTTGTTAGAATCTCTCTCTCTCTCTATATATATATATATATATATATATATATATATATATATATATGTGTGTGTGTGTGTGTTGTATCTTCTGTCTGTTATCGAATTCCTCCTAGGGTTTTTAGAGATAGACCCCCATAACCATATATATTCTGAAACTACATTACCCAAGATTCTTGGAGAAGTATATTTCATTTTGATCAAAGGGGTGAAACACACTGAAATTTTTTTCCTCCTTTGATTCAAATTAAGTTTGAACAAGGGAATGACTAATCCAAAATATAGGAGAAAGCCAGAAGATGGAGGTCACATCGACAAAATCAGAGTGACACAATATGGACGTCAAGTTGAGCAAGTAATCAACTATCAGTGGGCAGTACTTTACAATACATATTTGTTGTGACAATTCAACTTTCATATCAATGTTGAAATCTGTTCATCAATACATTCAATCAAGTATTCTGTTAAATACATATCAAAGGAGTCAGATCAAGCTGTTTTTGCACACACATACCCCACTGAAAATTTGTTTCCCTTTGATTTAAATTAAATTTAAATAAGGGAATATCTCCTATCCAAAATATAGGAGGAGAAAGCCAGAAGACAAAGGTCACATCAGCAAGATCGAGTAATATCAAAATATTTATCTCCATAAATTTTAACAATGATTTAAAATCAATCAACATTTTCTTACAAAAAAAAAAAAAAAATGAATGTGTGACACACAGTAAGGTGCAGGTAATTCAGCTAGTTTTATATAAGGAGATGCTGGAAAGTTCTCTGCTTCACCCACTTCCTAAAATCTGACCAAATAACCAGAGATGTTTTTGAAGGACTTCTTGGTTAGAATGAGAATTTTTCAGGCGCATCAAGTAAATGTGAACAAATTATAATATAAGGAAAAACAAAGATAACAGAAGGGGGGAAAAAATGAGCATAATTTTAAAAATCTTCTACACATGTCCAAGTCAGAAAAATAGAAAAACGTTTATCCAATAAAACTGCTTTCAGCCTTGGAGGACAACAAATTAATCCAAAATAAAAATAAAATTAAATTAAAAAAAAGAGAAAGCCTGATGCTGATGAAACTGAGATGTAGAATGAAAGAGATGCCAGCATCTTTCAGTTGCTGTCAGGGAAACACTTGTGCCCTTTAAAAACAGGGTGGCATAGTAGGCAAGAATTATGGTTGTCAGGAGTGACAAGAAACATACATGCCAACATTTCGTATAACTGATTGGGTCAAAAGAAAAAGGAAAAAGAAATAAAAAAAAAGGAAGCGTAAGATAATAAGAGTTAAAAAAAGATAACCAAAATTACTGGAATTTTTACAACTTCAAAGATAAGTATTGATGTAAGCATTAAGGAGTGGTTGGGCAGTACATACAAGTGTGAAGAGCATTCCAGCTGCAATTTAACGGGAAAGCTGGTAAAAATCACTTAAGTATATCAATTTTAAATTTTTTAAAAAGTATTTATTTTGTATTATATTTTTCAACAATCTCCTTTCTTAATAAAGGAACTGAACTTAATGCTTCTTCAGTAATCTTCAGAGACCAAACATTATACAGTGAAAAATTCAGATCAAAATTCAGTTAATAACTATGTTAAGACATATTGATCCACCTACATATATAAAAATATAGAATAATCAAAAAACTTAAGTCAGAAACGTTGTGCACTGGTAGAACGGATAATGGCATTGGAGAGCAGAGTTCAAATTCCAGTCAGGTTCGTTACATTCACTTACACACAAGGAAAGGTACAGATATCACTATTCTCCCTCAGTTATGGATTAAATAACAGGACAGGCGGGGTCATATAGCTTTGGTTGGCAACCAGTCTACTCTAGAAAGAAATGGCATCCAACTGCAGAAAATCTTCTGCCTTGTCAGTCATGAATTGAAAGAGACAAAAATCACCCTAATGTGTATTGTATTTGGCATTTAACTGATCAACGCAAAGTTTATAAATATGAATCTTTCTGTTCAGGCCAGTTAATTCATCTTGCCTGTTATCAGGTTTCAGCTGTCCATCTCTCTGGCTTTCTTCCATTGTGTTGTACTCAGTAATCTTACTGGAATTCTTAACCAAATTGTTTATTAAATCTACCAGGTTGGATGGTTCTTATTCTGCTTTCCATGCTTAAGGGTTATCTTCTATCAATTAACACTTACCAGTTTTATACACTTATATGTTGAAATTATATATATATATATATATAATGATAGGATAAAGAACAAGAAGGAAACAGATCTTAATCTAACATGTTTCACTTTATTAAAGCTTCAGAGATCAAGAAGAAAATAAAAAGCAAAGATATGCAGATTAATGGCATGTTTAATTTAATTCCAATCAATACTCAATCTCTGGCATATATATATATATATATATATATATATATATATATAAAGATAAAGAGAGAGAAACTACCAACAAGAAAGACTTGATCAATTTTTATTACCACCACTGTAACAAGATCAATAATTATAGGATATTATTATATATATACTTACATCTATGTGGCAATTACCAGAAATGGAGAGAGAGAGTGTGTGTGTGTGTGTGTGAGAGAGAGAATGGAAGAGTTTATAAAGTTATTCAGAGAGTAAGAACTTACTATTTTTTTCCTTTTAAGTACAAATAAGTGTTCAAAAACAAAAAAAATTGATCCAAGCAAAACTATACAATCGTCATATCTGGTGAGATATAGTCGGGTGCATTTGTCACCATAAAAATCAAAAAAGATATGAAATGATATTCTCCTTTTAAAATTGGAAACTACAATGCATAGATCTCATTGTTTATAGACTTTGTTTGCATTATGAAATCTGTTGTAACTTAAATAAAATCACTGCCATTGCTATCAGTTTTTTGCCTGGGTTAAAATTGGAGTCTTTCAGCTTAGTTTGTAAATCAATCAAATACCAATTAATTCTTATATTTGTCGTTACAGGTCTAACTTTGACAATTTGTAAGAAAGTCCTGGGCACACCCAGACAACACAATTGTAGTCAGAAGCCATTGCCAGGATACATGCTGATAACTATCAAAGATTGGTGCTTCTCTAAGCATTAATGCAAAATTAATTTACACAGACTTTGCAAGATCTTAATACAATTTGCAACAATGTTATCTGTGTCTATATTTCTGAGATGAAGTATTATAACTATTTACATTGTTTGGACTGTTGTCCTCATCTTTATTGTTATATTCAAAGGTTTGGTTTGAAATGCCACTGTATATCACCTGAAGAAGGCAGGAGCGTACAACAGTCAAAACATTGTGAATATGACAGTAAAGATGAAGACAACAGTCCGAACAAATGTAAATAGTGTAAACACGTTGACAGAGTTGATAATTACTATTACGACTTAATATTTTGAAAATCTGAATACAATCTTCAAAAATTTAAATGCAATGTCATTCACCATCTTCAATCTTCTTGATCCCTGTTCAGCTTTTATCCTTTCCTCACTCCCCCTATACCCAGTCTTTTCTCTCACCTTCCCTCTCTGTGACCCCCTGCATACTAGTCGCATTCCCGCCCTGTTTGGGGTAAAATGATTTAAAAAAAAAAAAAAAAAAAAAAAAAAAAAAAAAAAAAAAAAAGAAAGAAAACGTCAAAAAGAGAGGTAGTTGATTAATTAAAACAAGATTTGTTCTTTCAGGGGAGTTTCTTACCACATGTGAAGGAAAAAAAAGATAGCATTTTGCTGATTTGTATTCTATTCAATTTTATTAGTCCTAAATTAAAATAAATAAATAAAAACTGGTCACTTTGACATTTGCCTCCTTTTTTTTTCTTTCTTTAAATTGTTATCTGAGCAAATTTTGACACTAGTCTGGTTTACCACATGTGGAGAAAAATATTTGTCTCTCTGCTCACACACTTAATGAATACGAGAGTCAGTTTTGTATGGCTTTGCAGGAAGGCTAATTTGATAGGAATGTTAAAATAGTCTACCCAGTTTTATTTTATGTGATTTGTTTTATTGGAGACTGGCATGTGCCAATACCACCTTACCCGCCATTAGACTATTTTCAAGATAAGTTTGTTGAAATGAATCACTGCACTTTCTAAGTTTCTATCCCGTCTGCTTTTTGGCTTCAGTAACTCCATTTAATCATTTACATAATAGGCTTTAAGCCTTAATATATCTTTAATGTTTTGTACATCTCTCTATTCATCTCTCAATGTGTTTAAGCATTTTTTATCTGTCTATATTCCAAGAGTGATGGACTAAAACTAATGAGCACATACGCATATATTTTGATCTCAAGGCTGACAGCTTTTTTAGTACACTTACTTAAGAGGTAGTTACAGGAGAGTGGTTTCCCAAGTGATTGCTTATCCAGTTTGGCAATAACCAGGCATTTTGTTAAGATGTCTGGCAATGAGACCATCTGGGAATAATTTTTTTCAAGAGAAGTGATAATAACCTTTCCACAAGATAAACTCCCAAACAAAAGGACCAGAGCTCATTTCAAAATGTAAGCATGAAACATTCATACTACGCTATCTACAACATAAATAAATAATTAAAAAAATACTAAATAAAATCCCATAGCCTAATTTTAATAAACTTTACTTCAAACACTAAAATTCAGAACCAAAGAAAAATGTACAAAATAAATAAGTAAATGGAATACATAGGTAAATTGAAAATAGCAAATTTAAAAATCTGGATGTTTTAGGGCAGTATTTGATCAGTTTTGACCAAATTTTGTCCTCATTAACTCATAATTACTTTCTAGAATTTCTGTATTTCAGAAATGATTTTATGTTAAATTTTCTCAAACATTTGTTTAACGGAGTAAGTCTTTTTTTTATTGTACAGGGGTTGGACAAAATAATTAGAACAGGTGCAAATTCCACTCCTATATTTCAAAGACCTATTATATTAAGAAATTTAACTAAAACTTCGTAACTGCAGGTTATCTCTATTGTAAATACGTTTATTTATCTAATTTACTGTCTTTATCTTATTTATTTTTAGAATTTAGTAAAATTTAAGCTAAATGTGTGACCTCTCCGAGTTCGAAAATGGGCAAGTTGTTGGAGCTCGCATAGCAGGAGTCTTGATCACTAAGGTTACTGAACTGTTTTTCAAGAGCTACCATATCAAGAACTATGATGCAATTTGAGAAACAGGGCAAAACCTCTAGCAAGCATAGCAATTTGGGCCGGACTTGCAAACTTACTGACAGGGACCGACATGCATTGAAATATAATGTGGCAAAAAATCATCGGACTACTGCAGCCAAAGTGACTGCTGAGTTAAATAATCATCTGAATAGTCCAGTTTCTACTAAAACTGTTCATCGTGAGCTCCATAAGGCTGCATATCATGGAAGAGCCGCCATGAGGAAACCTCTTCTCCCCACTCGCAACATTCAGAAGAGGTTGAAGTGGTGCAGAGATCCCAATGCCTGGTCTGCAGACCAATGGAAGCGAGTCATATTCTCAGACGAGTCCAGTTTTTCTCTTTTCCCAACTTCAGGGCAAGTTTATGTGTGGAGGCAGCCCAAAGAAGCTTACAACCCTGACTGCCTTCTTCCAACAGTGAAGCATGGAGGTGGATCAGTGATAGTTTGGACCGCCATATCATGGAAATGTCTCAGTCCAATAGTTGCCCTGCATGGTAGAATCAACAGCAAAGATTACCTGAACATTTTGGGAAATCATGTTCATCCAATGGCCCAGACTTTATTCCCTGATGGTGACTGCATCTTCCAAGGCGATAATGCTCCAATACATACCACTCGAGTGTTAAGAATTGGTATGAAGAGCATGAAAGTGAACTAGAATACATGGAGTGGCCTCCCCAATCTCCAGATATCAATATTATTGAACATTTGTCGTGCATTTTAGAGCGACAAGTGAGGAGCCACTATCCTCTACCGTTGTGTCTTAAAGAGCTGGAGAAGGTGTTAATGGAAGAATGGCTGAAAATTCTTCTGGATGAAGTCAGGAAGCTGTATGATTCCATTCCTAGACATATGAAAGCTGTATGTGAGGCTAAAGGAGGACCAACTCTATATTAAAGAAATTTTCTTTCAATTTAACAAGTGTTTCAATTATTTTGTCCAACCCCTGTATGTATTATAATTCATGATAACAATCCCATGTTTGTCCAAGGCAGTGATGGAAATGTCCTTACGACATGATAAAAACTTTTGAGAAAATCAATGAACATAAAATAATTTCTGAAACACAAAATTTCAACACAATTAAAAAATTATGGTCAAAATGAATTGTATACGACACTATGTGGGCTGTGTACAATATGTAGGCTTTATGGTCAGCCAAAAACACAAAGCAGGCATTCCAATGCAACCCATCATAGAAACAAACAAAAAGGTCATTACCTTAAATAACCTCAAGCATTAGTCTTAAACAAAAGAATTGAGAAGTGACATTTTCTTCCTTCCTCCACTTTCCTTAATCTCTCAGTAGCCTGTATATCGTCATCGTCAACATCTGTCCCACTACAAGCCTGGGCAGGATATATGGAGAACTAGGGCTGCCCAGTCTTCTAGTTCTCACTCTCAGCCTTGCTAGCAGAGTCCAAAGGAGAGGATAAACCAATACAGTTTGGTACCAGTGTGGCTGCAGGAGTTGCTGGAAAGTGCTGTCCATCCGCCTTCGGGGCTCCACTCTGAGTTTGAATTCAGAGTTGTCCTTCTCCTAGACCAGTTGCCATCCAAGGCTATAGAACCCAGTCTGTCCTGCTATTTACCCATACTGGGGAGAGAAGAAGAGGATTCACACCTTTCCCAAGGGTATTAGCACGGAAGTGAATGTAATGGATTCGACTGGAATTCGAACTTGGCTCTCAGATTTCTCAACCCGAGCCGCTATCCATTACGCCACCATGCCGCCAGTATATAGAGCCAATAAAAGTAGTAGAGAAACTTGATGTGAAGACCACTTGAGACATGAAAGTGACTGTTACCATGCAGTATTGATTCCTATGTACATGCTGTCTGTAGATAAGATTATTTTCCGGTTCTTATGAACAGACAGAATTGTTTACTCATCTTAATTTAATAAGAAAAAAGTTACATATATAGGTTCAAAAAGGGCACTTTGATGTGATGTAATGGTTAGCAAGCTTATCTCGCTAGATCAATGATTGAATAGTGAGTTTGATCCTCACTGGGTGCCCCATAGTTCCAGCCTTGTGCCACATCTAAGGTACATGCAGAAAATCACTTCGGGCACCTTGATGTGGTGTAATAGTTAGTAAGCGTGTCTCACTAGAACAATTACTGGGCAGTGGGTTCAAACCTCACTGAGTGCCGCATAATTTTGGCCTTGTGCCACATCCGAGCTACACTTAGAAAACCACTATACAGGTTCAAGAATACAGAGAAATAATAAAGTTAGCCAAAAGTAGATTTATTGCAAACAAGATGATCCTTTTATCAGCCTTTACAAACCTATAGATTAAAAATAGGAATATATTCTTTTGTACAGCCTGAAATGTAAGTGTGAGAATGCTGAAGTATCAATGTTAAATTTCTCTTTTACATAACTTGACAGAAAATTTATTTATATTGTAAATATGCCAACAATTTTTCTTTTCACTTTTTATTCTTTTTTTCTTTTTGTGCCCCTGACTGAGAATAATTTCTGACAAGGCTAGTTTTCTCAAGGTTTATTCAAATGCCTTTCTTGACCTTTGCTATTCTTTCTTTACTCTGTATACGACCCTCGCATGTGATCAGCCTTGAATTGCATGCGAGTAGATGCTGTGTAACTCTTCACTGTTAGAGAAATAAAATGTCAGGAGTTTAACTAGGCAATGGTTTTATGTCATTCCCAACAATGTGAATAATTAGAGACAGCTCTCCAGTCTGTTGCTGTCCTCGTGCCTGATGAATTACTGTTTTCATATTGTAAACATTTAGAGATTAAATATTAAAAAAAGACAAGAAAAAGTAAATTAGGTATGTGGGGATGGGGAACATTTCTAGACATATAAACTGAAGTCAAGCAGCTACTTAATAACCTGTGGCTCCTCCTTGTCCCATCAGAAGAAAAACCAGCTTTGTGATCATATGGCATAAGTCTATGAGGTACTGGACTCAAACATATTCCAGGACTGTCCATAGCCAAGATGTGTCTTTGTCACTTATCCTATGTACAGGCAGAAGTCCTACATTAAACACTACTGCATACCATATTGTTGCAGTACAGTGCTTCTCAAGGTATCTGATATGGCGGACCAGCATCTTTTTTTCTCAATGTGCCACGTACCTGTAATACTTCATGGTAATATTAATTTATACTGGAAATAATATATATAATGAATATAATACAAGTTGACTATTTTTTTTATCTTCCATTTATTTTGCAAAAAATAATTCAATACCAAAACATAAAAAGTAATAAAAAAAAAAAAAATAATGCACGAGATGAACTTGATTATAAAAATAAAAATATTTACCTAGTCTGATAACAAATGTAGAAACTTCATTAGATTGTTAACTTATACTCAATGATAGCTGAGCAAGCATCAATTAGTCGAGTTCTTAGAAATAGCCATTTACTAAATGTAGCTTAGATGTGAGGGTTGAAAGCATGGGGCACCCAGTGATGATCGAACTCACTAAGTTGTAATTGACCAATAGAGACAAGCTTTACACCATGTTGAAGTACCCAAAGATCTTTATCTTATTATTGTCAGATTCTGATCTGTATTTCATCCCAATTCAATCAAAATAATTAGAAAATATAAAATGATATAAGTATCAATGAATCGTGTTAGATACTAGCCTGTCATCTCAAAGTTGTTAAAAAGAAAGAAAAAAAAGAGATGAGCATTGTCGAAAAGAAATTCCAGTTTTTTATTCTTTTTTTAAATAAAAAAAATAAAAGGAACTTCTGCACTCATTCTATCAGCCATAGTGACACATACCAGATACTTTAATAGTAGTAATAATAATAATAATTACTATTTACCAATAATTATCATATTAACTCTATAAGTAGGAAGTGACTTAATATTAAGTCGAGGCTACCACCAAAGTTGATATTTAAGTAAAGGATGATAAGTAAACACTTTTAATGCTTTCTTCAAGACTTTTAGAGAAAAACATCATTTTCTATTATCTCTGAGCCTCCTATATACTATGAATATATAATGTCTTTGCAAGACTACTTGTCACTATCTCACAAGATGACCATTTGGAACTTATTGGCAAGGTAACATTTCTGGGGATGAAAAGGAGAACTAAGATATTTAAAAAATTTAAATGCAATGTCCATCATCATCTACTGTCTTCATTACTCTTCTATTGTTCTTCTCAATAAGGTTTCTCTTTTTACTTATACTTTCACACTTAGTAACTTCTTATGTCTTTGTGGCTTTATTGCCTTGTATGGGGGTGAAAGGATTAAAAAATATGTATACAGTATAGTAACAGATATAATATATTCTTTGAATAACACTATAATTGTCTATATAGTTAAACTCACCAATGACAAATACATTTACAACCACTTTCAAATACAAAAATAAAAAGTAAGCAATACATTTATACAAGTAGATTTAGCCTACTTTGAAAAAGTTATTTACTAGTATAAAAGCAAGAGTGGTAATTAATGCTACTATTATATAATAAATGTGAATGTCAGTGTGTCACCGTGTCAAACTTTTTCAACTTTACTCCTAGAGGCTGTAACCCAATGTATACCATTTTGGAATCAGGCTGACTCTGTGACCAAATTAAAAACAGGCCAAAAACAGATTTGCAATCCTGAAATTTTGAATTCCCAAGTTTTCATTACTGTGACTGTTTTCGGATTCTGCCATCTTGGCTTCTACTGATAAAAACAATTAAAGGGACACAACTCTCTAACTTTCAACAGCTCACATTCAAATGAAAAAAATTACTGTTCTCAAATTATAATGTTTCAAAATTTATTTACTTATTAAACAGTGGGGATGAAAGAAATTTAAACAAATGTTACAAGTTTATTTCATTCGTGCAACCTTTATATCTACTGAAAATTAAGTGAACATCATATATATACACACACGTTTATCAGTCTGTACATTTAAAGGTTAAAGTAGTGGAAATGAGATTAAAAATAAATTTATAAATGTTTCCTATTTGTTCATTATACTATCATATATTAGTCCAATTTAGTAAATTACTTAATAGAGATTAAAAAAAATTTGTAAGTAGATTCTTAAAAAATAAAGAAATTAATATTAAGCAAAAAATCTGAAAATCCCAAAATGTGAAATGAAAACATTTGTTTTTTTTTGGGGGGGGGGGGGTTGTCACCACTAACAAGATGGCAGAATGGGATCTTGCAAAGATTAACATCTGAAGAATTTTACATTTTGTGAATTCGAATAAGTAGTAGAGATTTTCATACATTTTACATCCTCCAACTCACTGACAACAAGACTAAATTATTTTGATGGTAAATAACATCTGGACTGTCATGGTTCACAAAGGATAATACAGTCATTTTAATATTCTAACTGGAACAGTTAAGGTAATTTTTTTTTTTTTTTTTTTTAATCATTTTACCTGAAGTAAGACAAAAAAGAAATTGAGAAAATGTGTTTGAAGAGAAAGGCCAATAAAAGAATGGGATTGAAAGAAGATCACTATTGACATTGCATTCAAATTTTTGAAGACAGTTTACAGGAAAGCAAGAATCTGGAAGTGTGAGAGAAGAAACTGTTAGCAGAGATCTTATGGTTACATCTAAGAATTTTAACATTAAAAATGATGAAACCAAGCTGCCAGTGTAGGACAGCACTCCAATTTGTAAAATCAAAGTACCAAAAAGGAAAGCTCAGCAGAACAATTACCATGAAAATATTTATAAGGCACAAAGAAGCTACATTACGTTTGTGGAAAAGTGATTTAAGCCAAGGTACCATGTCAGGACTGATAATATTGCAGAATTTTTGGATTTTTTTTCAAGAATTTGAAAATGTATTGCCTGTAGACTAACTTACCCACTCTTTTCTGTCTAGTAACATGGTCAACCAGTAACAAGACCATAGTGAATAGAATTGGTAATGAGATATATATATAAAAATTGTGAGTTTGTAAACAATGACTACTACTGCTACTAATGCAATACTCTTCAATAAAATTAATCAAGTTCTCTCAGTCACTGGCATGTTTATCTAAAAATAAATACACTTAAATTCACCTTCATCCCTGCCATGCACCAACGGCTTAGAGGTAGATTCTCTGACTGACGCCAATTCAGCCGGGTTTCAATCCTAGCTAGAAGCAACCAGACGTCTAGCCACACTGATGAGCTGTGATACAGCGAAACTGTCTGTGGATGACATATATATATATATACACGCACACAGGATTATGTTTAGACCATGCCAAAATGCCATAATGCTCTGGTTGGTGCCTTTAAAAAAACAAGCCAGGGCCATGCCAATTTTTGCCTTCAAATTTTTTTTTTTTTTTTTTTTTTTTTTTAAACAAATTAAAAACAAAAATGTTACCTTTTTCTTAATAAGGTGACCGTGGTGATTTTCCAAAAAAAAAAAAAAAATTTGAATGGAGCCCTATGCAAGCATAATTACAAAGAGGTAGATGAAAGAAATTTAAACAAATATTACAAATTTATTTCATTCGTGCAACCTTTATGTCTACTGGAAATTAAGTGGACATCATATGTACACACACACACACACACATTACATAGTAATAATAAATTTCATTTTAAAACAGCAATACTTAAACAGACTGGCCCCCTCAAACAAGAAAACTACATGTATGTCAAAAAGTCAGGGATCAGTTTGACATTATACTTATATTGTAAAGAGGACCCCCACATAAAATAATTGAAAATTACTGGGTTTTTTTTCTGACAGATTGCCTGTGTAGTGGAAGTTCTGAATGCTAGGGAACAAAAATTTGTCATGAAAATATTTTTATCTATGAGAAATTACTAATTAATATTCAAGTCGGAAAGTAAAGGATCATTTTTTTGACATTTACTGTACATATTTTTTTGTTGTTTTGTTTCAATAGTTATTTCAATTTTATGCTGAAAAAGCTTTATATTTTTATATAGTAATTGTAATGTAACAATCTTGTTTTTTCTACAACATATTCTAAGCTAATAATCATTTTCTTTTTTGAAAATGTTCCACTGTAATGTATCATTGCTAATAATTCTAGTCATCATAATCAATGTTATTGGACAATAAAAAAAGATTTGGTTTTAAATCTTTTTGTTTATTTTTATTAATCTTTTAAAGATTTTACATTAATATTACTGAGGGTGTCTCTGATGGTCTGAGCACCATCTGGAAGTTCTCCCCATCTGACAATCTTAAGAGGGACTCTTTTAAGGCCACGGTAGAATCTATCATGCTCTACAGCTCAACAACATGGACACTGATGAAGCACAAAGAAGCATCAGTTGTACTAGATGTCAGCTGGAAGAAACACCCAACAAAGAAACGCCTGTTTGGACACCTTCCTCCTATCTCAGTTTCATTAAGAGAGAGAAGGCTTCAGCTAGCTGGTCACACCTGGAGAAGTAAGTCAGAACTTGTGACACCATCCTATGGAACCCATTGCGTGGCAAAAGATTGGTTGGAAGACCTCATCACACCTACATTGACCAACTTGTAGATGATTCTGGATGCCATCTGGAGGACCTGCTGATTGGAAGGAACGAGTCAGGAGAATCCAAGAAGAATTCTCGACCTGTTGATGATGATTACTTTTTACAAATAAAAAACAAATCTTGCAAATTCTAAAAAATTGCTGTTACTCTTGGACTTTGTTGTAGTGCGCTAATTTTTAAGGGGTCCACCAAGGCAATTTTTGCTTGCCCCTCATCTTAAGCTAAACTCATTCCTCTCTCTCATATATATTATACATAAATAAAATAAAAACAATTTAAATAAAATGTTTTTAAAATCCCTTTATTAGTACATTTTTGTATTAAAGAATTAAGAACCCCTTAACATAAACCTAATTTCTGTGCCTAGTGGATTAAAGTTGACATTATAAATTGCTTTTATTTTTGCTCTTGTTCATTTTGTGAAATTATTTCTTTATGCCAATATTTTTGCCAAATAACTGGCATCATTCTCTTGCACAGCACTGGCTATGATGAATCATCTCTAAGTCAAAGAATCTCTTTCCATATTGGTACCACAACTGCAGATTTTAATGAGCCCGTACAAGATTTCTTTCAAATAAAGAATATTTGTTTTCTTTCTTTTAGGGGGGAAAAAAAAAGAAGAAAAAAAAACCAAGCCACTTCTGCATCTGGTTAAGGATTGGCATCAGACTGAAGTATGTTCGTATTCTTCCCCAAAAGGAAATTCCTGAAAGGATTGGTCTATCCTCTTTTTCTTTTCCTAAGTACTCTTTCCCCAAATTTAATTAATTTTACAAGAATTGGGGCAAAATATTTTCAAATTTATTTGAAATTAATTCTTGAGAATAAAAGATATTACTGTTTAAGAAATTTCTTGCAAGAAATTTAAACTGTCTGTAGTGTTTATTTGAATATAAATTTAATTTTTGGCACCTCAATATTTACATGGGCCATCTAATAAGGAATCTTTTTATATTGACAAATTTAAAGAAAACATTTTTTGATTTAAATTTTAAGCAAAAAGGAGAGAAATGTAATTATATGTAAAACTCTTCAACTTACAATTAGTCTTTTACTTGAAAAATATTTAATATCCTTTTGAAAATGAGAACTAAACTCGTACAATTTTAAATAAAAACCAGATGCAACTATGGAAGATTTTCTTCTAAAGAACATCTGTAATAAACAACAAGATAGTGCCCAATTGTGGGTGTCTTGTTATGGTGTACTATTGTAACAAGTGAAATTCTCATAGAATACCACATGTTTCTGCCCTTATGCCAGACTAAGCTGAGTAAACCTTAATCAAGCTCAATTGCTTTGGGCTGCAAAGACTGTTTTACAAATCTCTTTTATGCATTCCAAAAATCATAAGTTTTCCATTAGGCTATCTTATATTTGGTCCCAAAGGGAACAGTGCTAGAACTGATCACAAATCCAGATAAGAGTTATTAATAGCAGGATAGTTGGAAATGCCTTTAGATATATTTTTTAGAATAGAATGCAAATTAATATCAGAGAGAAGCAAAAATTTAATAGAAAAATATAAGAATATTAAAAGTGAAAAAAAATCTTTTATTCTATCCTGTTGTTCTTTGCTCAACAATCACTTCAGATTTTATATTTTAAAAATGTCTTAGAGAAGGGAAAAAAAGCTACAAAGTGGCCAGTGGCTGCTTATAATGCTTTGTTAAAAGTTTGGTGTAAGATATATTTCTAAGCTCATTCCCAAGAAAACAATTAATGGAGCTGTTTGTAGTACAATGAAAGTACCATCAAAGACAGAAATATTACAAACATATTAATATATAGATTTATGTAGAACAAATTATCAAGAGGTAATCATTTGACATCACTTTCATTTCCTAGGCTTCATTTTGTTTTTAAATGCTTTCTAATAATAAATACAATAAATCAACTAGATAAGAGATTTTTTGCATTATCTAAGAAAATTTTAGGACAATATTTCAAATATTTTAATTTCTTTAACAAATACTTCTACACATTACAAGAAAATTAAGCAACACATGCTCACAGAATTCTATTATAACAAATTCAAAATTAATACAAACATGTTGCATTTGAAATGTACAGTAAATATCACATGAATGCTAATAATCAGCAATATTGAAAAACTCCACAACAACTGCTATGGAAAATAAATACTTCACCATATTAGAATTTGGTTTTAAAATGGAGAGATCATTTTTAGAAACAACATGAAGTTTTATATTTTTTTTTTATTAATTACAGAATTTCAGCCTACCTCAAGTGAAAAATTAATTTGGATTTAGATTGATATCAATTGGATGGACATCAGCCATCCAATGGTAAATGGAGAAGAATGCAGGGAATAAAAACATTGTTACCATTCCTCGATGTTTATTACAACTTATCTCAAACTGACATGAAAATGATTGATGCAAAAGTTCTCAACACCATATTTTGCAACAATGTTAGGGAAATCTTAGTCTTTAAAGTCTACTCAACAAAGTCTTTATTGCATTTTTGAAAATGTTAATTTTACTTTATTTGGATGAAAAATCAAAAAAAGAGTTCCAAAATAAGTTCTTATGTTTGGTCATTGGTCAGATTTTAGAAAATAAGTCAAGCCAAGAACTTTTCAGCATCTCTTATTTAAGTTTGTTTAAGTATTGTAGATGTTTACATGAAACCACAACTTGTGATATAGTTAAAAGTCCTACTTAAACTGGTGCACTCTTTAAAAACAGAAAATGTTTTTGGAAATATTTTTTGCAGATTAGCATTTTTCTATCTTCCTCAAGCCACATTTGTTAAACTAATAAATATTGATTTTTTTTTTTTATCAATTCATAAGGGGGTCCTATTCATAGTATTAATACCAATCCTTGTTTTTATACAGAGTTGACCGAACCGAGCAGTTCATTTACAATTGTCATATTTGAAAATACTTACATCGTTGATATCTGCATGCAGGAACCAACATTTTTCTTTTTAATAAACATTTTTTTTTTTAAATTAAGAACAGATACATACAAGTTTCATTTTAATATTTTTTCTATTTTCTATGTCAGTAAAGAACAGATATATACATTTTTAATTAAAGAAGCTTTTAAAAATATATATAAATAAAATAAAAAATTAAAACTTTAAAAAATTCTAAAAATTAAAAAAAAAATATGCAGATATCAATGATATAAGCAGAGTCTCAAACTTGACATTTGTTAAACTACTCAGTTTCAATAACACTATTAAAGTCAGGCATTGATTTGATGTTGTATCAATATTATAAATAGGACACCTCTTATAAAAATGATAAACAAAAAAAGTAGGCATCATTTTTTTCAATTCTGACAAGTGTCATGGTCTAAGGAAGGTCTATAAAAAAAAAAAAAAAAATGTACCAAACTTATCCCGCCCCTTGGCAAATTTTCCCTATTTCTGCTGGATGGACTAATCTATCGTGCTGGAGAATTACCTTGGAGATCTGAGAGGGTTAGAGTAACGTAGCCTAAATGTGCGTATAGGATGAGCGGATTGCTAGTGAGGCAAACCGTCCAAGCATTGGCGCTGGAATGAGGTGCATGTGATCATGGAGCCAGATTGAGGCTGGCAGCATGCTCAATATGCAAATTCTCTGGCTTGGCAAGAACGTTTAAAAAAGGTGAGTGTTCATTGAGAAGTCAGTCGGCTTTAGTACTCAACGGATTACATGTCGATTGAGCCAGAATCCATTGTGGGTGTATTTCCAGTGTCTGTGCCACAGAATCCCAGGTTCCCTGCTACATCTGTGTAGTTTATATCGGGTTAAAAATTAAATTTTTATTTATCCTTCCAGGTGAGATGTCATTAATGAGCCTATTCTACCTGGCACTAAAAGTGAACTTTGAACATTCCACCTAATACACACCTGTTGATGAGGAAGCTAAACTCTACATTCACTGATTAGTGGATCCTATAAAATATACATTAATCACTTTGAAACTAAGATCTGATTTCAAACAAACAACTGTCATCGACTTATTACTTCAGCTCTATACACAATACAAAACAACCAATAATCTTAGAAAAATAGACAAGATCAGAATTGTCAAGTTGAAAAACATCTTTATGAAAGCCTGTGAGAATTTTTATATTAAAAAAAAGTCACCAACACATATTCAGAATGAAAAGAACCTGTGTGGAAATTGGAATTTGTATAAGCGAGCCTATGAGAGAGGACAGAAACCCAATGTGATTATTAGATAATATAACAAAATCAGAACAGTGACCCTGTTCATTATGGTTAGCAGCTACACAGTTTGAATGCAAAAGACGAGACAGATTTAAAGTGGTTAATCAGAACAATCTACAAATTCAATTTTAGCCTGAAGAAGAAGAAGAAAAAAAAAGTTACATTCGATGGCAAATAAGACATCTCCCTTTCAGCTGGGAATATAAAGAAAAAAGTTGTTAGATTGTCCATCGAATGTTACTAGAACTTTATAGACCCCCTCCCCAGTTTCTTTTTGTGCATTTATTACAAATGTATGAAATTCTAACATTTAGAACGTGATGAGACTTGTATGAAATCAAAATACAGTACAAAAAACATTTCTAAATGGATTTGGAAAGAAGGGTTCAAAGGCAAAAGTACCTTGCAAAAAGCCAATTATAAAATGTATTACAAGACAAAATGACTCCTATATAATGGTCGCAGAGAGTTAATCCACTTTTAATAATAGCAATTAAAACAGATATTAAAACCAAAAGTGAAAAGAATAAAAAAAACTAGTTTACTGTAATGTGTTAAGGATAAAATACAAAAAGAAAAAAGAAAATGCAACTTAACCAGTTTATCGATCCTATCATCAAAGAATAATTGACACAGCAATTAAAATGAAAAACACCAGATGTTATATGATAAATATATGAATATCAAAGGCTAATTATAATTAAGCTTAACAACCACTCCTGCTTACAAAAGGGATGGCTGGTAAGACTCAATATAAAATGACTAAACCAATATGATGAAAATCAGAGTGAGCCTTCCTCAGTACCAAGAACATGTCCTGGTTGCAGGACTAGGTACATCGATTTTATATATATATATATATATATATATATATATATATATATATATTGCTAAACCAGTTGTAGTCACACACCTATGTAAATTGGTCATTTTGTCTGGTACATCCTGCCTGAACCTTGCTTCCAACCTTTAACCCATTCTACCTATGTAGTCAGCATCACACTGACATTTGAAATGATAAATTACCAAACAGATATGGTGATGAGGTAGAACATCCTTTTGGATTGATTGTAACATTAGTCAGACAATAAATCTAATGCATGAATTGGTAGACAGATAAGCTATTCACACCCATAGAAATCGGCCTAGAAAACCTAGTACTAACATCAAACTATGGTATACACAAATAGACAGGACATTTCCTGGGGGAGGGGCTTCAATCAGTTTAGGTTCTACAAATTGTGCACCCCCCCAAAAAAATCTAGCTGCCACAATATCAAATAGGTATCCATTATCCTTTTCAGATTCTTATTTCCTTTTATGACAGAAAAAAATTATTAATTATATTTAAAAAAAAAACAAAAAAAAAACAACTTTCCTTTTAAAAGGACATGGATCTCCACTTCCCCCTATCCCTTGTAGCTCTCAATAAGTATCATCCCTCTGCCACCTCCCCCAGACCATGTTCTGTCAACCATTTGCTCAAGCCTACCGGGTAGGTCATACATTGCTTTCCCTTGTCTCTCTCTCTGTTTGACCTGTGAGTATCAGATTCTCCAAGCCCTCCTTTCTCATTACATGTCCCAGAAACTTCAGCTGTCTCTTCCTGCTGTTAAGTAGGAGCCTCCTTCTTGTTCACATCCTCTCCAGGACCTAATCATTGGTCACATGCTCGATCCACGATATCCTCAGCATCCTTCTGTAGAACCACATCTCTGTTGCTTCTAGTCTCTTCTTCATCTTTGAGGAGACCATCCAACATTCGCTGCCATAAAGGAGGAGAGATGCCACACAACAGCTCAGTACTCTTTTCTTTGTTACCAAAGAGATCCTCCTGACTTGCAATACTCTGCCCAGCTTTTGCAATGCATTCTTGGCCATATATCTATAATTTAACATGTAATTTTTTCACATTAAAGAACATTTAAAGTAGCAATTATTTTTTTTTTAAGTATGCCACTTGTTATAAAAGAAATTAGCTGAGAGTTACATTGCAGTTTTTCAAAGCTTAGAGATTTGAAGATATTCATTTATTTCATATCCGCATAACTGTCCTTTTGTCACCTCTTATAAATCTGTACATAAGACAACGAAAGCAAAGTAACAATTATTTCTCCCAAGTAAATGTGAAAAGAGTTTGGTTTGGTTTACGGCATATCAACCTCAACAGGTTATTTAATGCCGACATTTCCCCCCCCCCAAATGTATTGCTGATAATATTTTTCTTAAAATATGTACTACTGGTAATAATGTCTTGCAGCGAATCATTTCATCTTCAAAAATGCATTTCTGGTAATAATTTTTCCAAAAAGATATTGCTGGTATTAAAACCTATTTTTATACTTTCATAGTGTTTTGCATTAACTATTTAACCATAGCTGGGACTCTGACAGATGCTACCACCCCAGGTCAGGGTGGACCTGGGAACACCAGCAATTAAGAGGTAGTTCCACACTTCTCAAAATCTCCTGATCAGAGGCCTTGCCATTGGACATAGTTTATCGTCTTACCCAGGACGCTGTGAAAAGAGTATTTCAACTGAACCCAAGACACAATTGATACAGATTTGCATTGTAAAATATTTTACCCACATTAATAGAATTGATCAATGACGAGAGAAGTGAATGAAATCATAACACAAAGAATTTACAAAAGATTTTTTTATAAGAATTTTCACAGGAGAAAAAAAAAGAAAAAGAAAAAAAATTATACTTTTGGGTGAATGTCATTTTTTTTTTTCCTACGTTTTATTTATGCAATTTAAAAAAAAAAAAAAAAAAGAAAAATATGTATTTTCCTTTTCCTATTCTATCCAAAGTTACATATAGCTAAGAAGCAATTAACAATTTATAAGGGAAAAATTCCCAGCATCCCTGGGTCAGAGTCACATGTGTATTCGCACCAACATAGCAAATTTAGTCTGACGATGTCTCAAAGGGCAAAATGTGAGACAAGAAACCTTTTCCCACTTTGTCATACATTTTCCTCAATATTGTTCTTAATAAAATAAAATAAAAAATAAAATAATTGTTACAGTGGTGGGAATAAAAATTGATAAGGTCATTCTTGTTGGTGGATTTTCTATAAACCAACTGAAGACCATTATTAGTTCTATGTAGCATGATATCCAGGAAGGGTAAAGTGTTGTTAGATTCAAAGGTAAAATCTATTGGGAGTGCAACATTATTAAATTTATTGACATGTTTCACCTACTCTTGTGTGTGTGTGTGTGTATGCATATACATACACACATACAATGTCTCTTTGGTATGTGGGTGATGTCACATTTTCCATAATCAGTCATAACCAGAGTTGCCACCATAAGAGACAATGAAAATCCATGAGAAGTAGGTGGAGAGACCTTCTCAATCTTGACTTCTATATCCATTATTGGTAGTGTCAAGAGAGACAGACCCGGTACACTCCTTCTATGGTGGTAATGGTCTTTTTCAGCATGACAATGTAAATTGCCACATTGCACAAGTGCTACAGGAATGGTTTTAGAAACAGGAAAAAGTTAATGTTACTCTGGCTACTAAATTCCTTTGCAGAACTTTCACTACACAACTTGAAGAATTTGCTCTTAACAACCAGGCCTCAGATGACAATGAAAATCTTTAGCAGTCTTTTAGAATTGATGCCTATTGAGTTGTGAAAGACTAACACCTTACGAGGCAGGTGGTTACAATGTTTTGGTATATCAGTGTGTGTATGCAGGAGTGTACATTTTTGTTTTTTTATATCTTGAGTCAAACTATTTTACAGTTAGCTGATCAAAGACAGTGGCTTTTAAGAGATTTTCACAGTCAGTTGATCAGAAAGAATGCGGATAAAATTATGGCTAAATTTATTAAACTATTATTCTTAGCAATGTTACTCCCCCCTCCCCCCCCACTACATTTTCACCAAAGTGTTCTTTGGTCTTACTCAGTTATAGAATTCATCTAATAAATGTCCATACCACTTTCCCTCCGATGGTTCTAGATCTTCTGCAAACAGTAGGAATGCAGTTAGAAAGAAAGAAAGACTATTCACTTACTCATAAAGAGAAGAACATTTGCCAATTAAAGCACATCTATGAAATACTGACATTGGGATTTTTCAGTTAGGAAAGATCCCCAGAATTGTTTCTAGCTCATATCAACTGATGGTTGCTTATGAAGCTTTGTCATGCTTATATATAATCTTATATCCAGTGAGATAATCATTTAGTCATTTTAGAAAAGGAGATCAGAACAATATAATCCTTTACATATATGCTCTTCCATTCCAGACTGTGGTACTACTTTCAACTATGACATTTTTACAATCTTCATCCTGAAAAATTTAATGAGATATATATATTATATAACACACACACACACGCACACAGAGAGTGATAAAATGTTCTTATCCCAAACAAGAATGGATTTATAAAATGAAAAAATTATATTTGATGCTCTGGTTATATTTTGGGGAGTGAGTCAAGTCAAGAACTTTTCAGCACCTACTTCATTCATATCATTTTTGCGTATGTTTTTTTACACCTACACAATCTAAGAAAATGACTTCCTTTCCATTAATCAAAGCGTAATAGATTAGTTTCCTGTTTAAGTTATGTTCAGGCCATTAATAAAAAAGTAAAAGTATATAACTAAACTAGGAAAATAAACAGAAATCTTAAAACAAGCATTAATTCTTCTGATAACTTAAAGGATTTTGTGTAAAATATTAATAAATGGTCTTAAATATATACAGATTTTCTGTTGTGCATTTTATAAATTTCAAATTTCCTGCTATAATATTTAAAACTAAAGACACAGACAAGTCTATTTGCCACTTGTTGAGGCCTCAAATGAACAGATTTTGACATAAAAAAACACCCATTTTAATGGCTGTGTAAAAGGGAATTTTGTGTATGCATATGTAAAAAATATATCTCATCTTAATGAAATAAAGAAAGGAAATATATACATATATTTTTTAATTCTTTTTCAGATATTTCCTCTTCCCTTGCTCCACAAGAACCTTCTTACAAGCCATTTTTAAAATAAGAAAAAAGAAAAATATCTTAACCCAATATCACCAATGGTGTCTGCCAATTTTAAGACTCAGCAAACAGTTGCTATAAAATGGAAAAATTTGCATTTTTCAGTTTTATTTAAAATCAGTGATAAATGAAAACATTTTGGAGGAACATACAGGATTTTATTTTGTTTTAGAAACTATTAATACTACCACTGATGTGCACACATTTATACGGATTTACAAAAGTTATATTGTCTGCCATCACCATATATATATATATATATATATATATATATATATATAAAGGGACTGGAAAATGTTATTTCCAAAACAATGTAGACTTATAATAGCATACAATACAACTCCCTGCAGATTTTGAATTCAGAGTTGAGAAGTTAGTCTGCCCTGCTATTTTACTCATAGCTGGAGGGAGAAGAAGAGGATTAATATCTTTCCCATTGGTATTAGCACTTAAGTGAATGTAATGGATTCAAATGGAATTTGAACTCAGCTCTCAGATTCCTCAATCCAAGCCACTATCCACCATGCCCCTCTCTCTCATATATATATATATATATATATATATATATATATATATATATATATATATATATATATATATATATAGTACCCCAAGGCATAGTAATAGTTAGCAAGTTTGTCTCACTAGAACACTTATGACTGAGTAGTGAGTTCAATCCTCACTGGGTGCCCCATACTTTACGCCTTGTTTGTGCTACATCTAAGCTACACTTGGAAAATCACTACATCATATATATATATATATATATATATATATATATACATGAAGAAATATAGTTTTAAGTTATGCTATATTTATGGGATAAAGTGCGCAATATCAGAGAGAGAATATGTAAATACAGAAGTGAACATTGAAGTCAAAACTCCAAGGCAAGAGACTGTTTCATGCTAAACACAATCATCAGTCCACAGGCATGAAACAGCCTGTTGCCTCCGAGTGTTGACTTCAATGTTCACTTTTATATGTATGCTTGGAAATCCAAAATTTTAGGACTGCGAGTCCAGATCCAGCCCAGAATGTTTTTGATTTGCTCATGGAGTCAGCCCTATTTCAAAATGGTATGATATGTTGGGTTATGAGTAAAGTTGAAAAAGCGTGACACACTGACATTCACATTTATTATATATTTTATTAAAGACAAGATTTTTTTTTGTTTTTATTTTTAAACATTTGAGAACACTGGCTCTCACATAATTAAAAACAATATGAAATCCTATGACTGCAAATGTTTATAAATAAATTAAAAAAAACATGTCACACCTTGCCTACATCATAACACTCACCATTTGTCTCTACCAACATTGATGAAAGCTTGGACCATATTTCTCCCAAAATGAACTTCAGACAATTTCTGATGGAATTTCCTCCTTGTCAGAGAAAGATCAATCAAAATTTGACAAAGCTGATCAGTAAAATTAATGGACACAAAATATCCTGTGTTAAAGAACATTCCCTGCCTAAATATACAGAATATGTATTTTGCAGTTTTTGTTAAGGGAGATAACTACTTGGCATATTCAGCTTAAAATTTAAAAAAAAAAAAAAAAATTCCAAAATCTTTTTTTTTTTTTTTAAATACTGTTCAACTATTACAAGGCCCAAAAGCCACTCGAAATACAGGGTTACACAGTAAGAGGTAAGAGTCATAGTTTATGAGGATATGTGGGTAAGATAATAGTTAATCCTAGACTTGAACAGGTTAAGATTGTAGTGATTGCTGAAGCCTCCTCTTGGAGGTCAGTCACACAAAATACCTGTTCAAGTGGAACTTATATCTCACCAATAGAATACAAAGGAAATGAGGGTGGTTTCACACAATATGTGTGGCATGACAGGTCTTAACAGTGAAGGTTAGAACTAAGAAATGTAGTTCATCTGAACACTTTACATGGAAACAGCAATAGAGCAGCAAGATGTTTGTGATGTTTCATCTGTGGGAAAGAGTTTATAGAGGGGAAAACAAGTCCACAAAAATGCTTTTGGGCTGGAAAGTGAAGACTAGACAGCTCCTACACAGACATGACAGCAATACTCCATTTTCAGCCTGATCTGGATCTTGTGAAGATAGAAGGAGTCGGGTACTTACTGGAGCAGTACAGGGAACTGACTATAAATTTGGTCATTCCTGATAATTAAACGGCTTAGTTATTCAAATAAAGCCATTTTCTGCTGTGAACAGCTCTAAAGCAAAATAAGCAACATATAATAAACGGAAGTGAGTTATGTCAACATTTTTAATATTATGAAAAATCTAAAATTATAATATACCATACATACTAAATGAGTACTAAAATGTTGAAGCCTACCGAATTGCTTTCATTAAAATTATTTTCCAACATCTCAAAACAATGATTGTATCACAGCTGAACATTTGGAAGGGATTTGGCTTGGACAATGTCAAGTGTCATTGTTAGAATTAGCAACTGTCTCTCTTATATGTAGAAATTCAGTGGACATAGAAAGCAACATTACACAGTGACAGTCAGTTTCATGCTTCAATGCACCAAATATTAGAAAGTTTATAGATATAGGTTCCAACACTGTATTGAAGAATGAAAATAACAGTCACCGTGCAGTGTTAATTCCTACCAGCAAACAAGCATGCATATATATATATATACACACACACACACACACACACATACACATACATGGGGTCCTTGTCTTATATCAGAGATCTGGTCCTATGGTGCAATGTAACCTGATTTTCGATATAGATCGGAAATCACCTACATAAGGACCCACAACCCCCCAACCCAAATGGCATAAACAAGAGATAGCAAATATAGAACAATCCAATATGGCATTACAGCTGGTGAAGAAACAACACCGTCTTCTTCATATAGTGCCACATAACATATTATATTATGGGAGATGGTGCTGTAATCACAAAATACAACATAACCCGAGGACCTTCTGTGTGTATATATATATATATATATATATATTCAAACTTATAACATATACATGTTATAAGATCACTACAAAGTTGCAATTTTGTTTCAACACATCTGGTGTCTTATCAAGTGATGATGCTGAATGGAAAATAAACGATTAGTAAATCATTTATTTCCCATTCAACATCATCATTTGATAAGACACCAGAAGCGTTGAAACAAAATTGAAACATTGTAGTGATCTTATAACATGTATATGTTAGAAATTTGAATAAATATTATTAGTTCACTGTTCTGGCTAGTTCGCACTCTCTTTTTCACTTACGGGCACTTGAGTCTTTGTACATACGGTCCAGGGAACCATCTCTTTGTAAGCAGAGAGACTGTCTCTTTGGACTACATGTTATTACACTCTAGTGTTCGTTAATCTTACATTTCCCCCTCATCTTCCTCCCCTACCTTCTTGTTTTTTGTTTTTTTTTTCGCTGCGCGAATTTGCAATTTTTTTTTTTCTCTTCCTGTCTTCCCTCATCCAAATTATTAATTTCATTTTTTAATGTTTTAATTGTATGTCGGGTGTTTGTGTGAGTAAAAGTAATTTGAAATAAATTATTATGTTCCCTGTCGACCTTGATAAGCTAGGGAACGAAACCGGTTGGTCTGTCTTGTTTGTGTTTTCATCTCTTATTTTTTATAATGCCTATAAGGAATAAATTTTGTGTTTTCCTTGAGATTATATATATATATATATATATATATATATATATATATATATATATATATATATAATACCAATATAAAGTTTGTCACTTAGCTGACTGGTGTAACCCTCAGCATCCTGACTCAGAGTCTCCAGCAATCACTCCGTTCATTTGTCAGAGGGTATCACCAATTGACTGTTTATATTTCTCGTGTGTGTGTACACGCAATGTATGAGAGTTGCTGAAAAGTTCTTAGCATGATCCACTTTGCAAAATCTGGCTAAAAACATCAGATTTTGAAAAGAAGCATTTTGGGGTCAGGCCAAGTACTTTTCATATATGCAGATATAAATTGCATTGTAAATCTGTCTATAATGATTTGATTAACACCTGACTAGCTTCAAAGAAGTCTATTCATTACTAACATAATAAAAGAAAATTGATGAACAGAGATTTCTAGCCAAGACTGCTCATTTTAAATTCACACTAATGCCCTTGGAGATGGCATGAATTCACTTCTTTCCCAGCTATAGGTAAATACCAGGACAGAGTAGACATGCTAGCCTTGGTCGGGAACCAGTCTAAAAGAAGAACAGATTCCAAAGCAGGAATAGACCTCTAAAGACAGACTGGTGATAAACTTTACCTCCTTTCTGGCAATTCCATCAGCAAAATTGACTGCTAATCATGAGGTCTTCTATCACTGGAAAAAAAATCATCTTGGAGGAAGAGAGAGTGTCATGACCAGCCCACATCAAAAATACTTATGGACAGGTTGCTGTACAAATCTATTCTGCGTAGCTACAGATATTTTTGGAACAATAATTAACAAAGGAAAGGAAGAATTCCTGACCATCAATAATCCCTTCAGGATATTTGGATTGAGCCCAAAAACAAATTTTTATCAAAAATTTCAAAATTCAATGTTTAAATCATACACTCCAGCCCCACCTCACCAACAGAATAATCTAGTTTATTAGTACAGAAAATGACTATGGTTGAAGAGAAAAGAAAAATGATAAAAGGTGTGGGTAGGGATGCATATAGTATAGCACATGTACACACACATGTTCAAATGCAGTTAGCACTAAAACATAGTCATAGTTATTGTCTCAGCCTCAAGTTCAGCTATAAACGTTTCATAAATCATGGCCAATGATAAAATAAGAGTTGTTCTACCTACACTGGTTTTGTGTATACACTGATAAAATATCTGGTTATTTCAAATAAAAATGTTGTTAAACATCAAAAGCAGTGAATTAAATTTTAAGTTTTACTGTCCAGTTTCTAAAAATAAAGATTACTTAATTTTATATTCACATATTTAAAAACAATTTAATTATTTTAATACCGAGATATCTTAGTTTTATTTAAAGCTTATATATATATATATACACACACACAAAGTTAAACTTCTGAAAGGAAACTAGTTTGGTTGTAAATGAGGGTTAAATAAAGTGCATATATTATTCATTCCAGTCATTGGCCCACAATATTTGAAATTCTTCCCGACTTCCTCTGCTATCTTCTTTCCTTCCTTGGTTCTGAGGAAAATTTCCTTTCTGCAATACTTGAGGAAAACCAATGAAAGATGTGTACGGAATACTTCAAGACATTTACGTAAAACAAACAGCATCCTAAGGAAATAGAGATTGCTAAAAATTGCTCGAAAATATTTCAACTCAAATTATCACCTATAAGACTGAGGTCACATAAAATAAAATCTTAAATCAACATGAATATTTAAACAGAGAAACAAGATGTTATTTCAAGTACCTAACTTGAAATTTATTGCAACACAAGATAATAGAAAACTGATTTCAAACCACCTATAAAAATGCCATTTATGTTAAACAGACCATAATATTCTGTCAGTGATTTTTCCCTAAAACATGAACTCTGACAATCCCTTTTTATTTAGGCCCATCACCAGAGTGTTTTGAGGGAAGGGCTGCAAGAAAGAATTGGCCCACTAAAAATTAGTTCACATTTCTATAGAGGGTGGGAGGCAAATGATTTTGTGGAGAGGGGCAAAAATCCTGTTCCTACATGATTAAGTGCAAGAATTCATTCAAACGTTAGGTTAAAAATTGCAAAAATAGGTGCCTAATTATTTTGGCAGTAAGAAAAAAAATTAAGCTCAGAAAATGGCAGAAGTTGATGGTAGTGAAGTAATGGTAAAGTCAGTGGGTTGTAATAAAGCCAGACCCTTATCAACAAACACTGGGTTCAAATGCAATCAGCACAAAATACATCTGTTTCATTTCTTTCCCCGCCTACAATCACTGCCAAAATTTATCATTAGAATGAATGGAAGTTTTGATTCAGTAAATTCTACATGTAATATCATTCTTTTATGTGCTATGCCCCTTCAGGATGTGGACAATCATGACCCTCCACAATTTCCTATCTTCCATAGTTCTAAACAATGTTTGTTCCCAATCTGTTCTAACATACATTTACACAAGCGTATTAGGTAGGGGTTACTCAGTGTCCCTCTACTCTGTCCTGTGAGTGTCAAATTCTCCAAGACCTCTTTTCTCAGTATGTGTCCTAGAAATTTCAACTGTCTTTCTGAAACTAAGTATAAGTATAATTTTTATTTCCATTTTTCTAAAAACTTCCTTGTTACTTATATTAAGTAAAGGAAAAAAAAAAATAAAAAAATAAACATGCTGAATGCGTAACATTACAAGTTACATAAGCCACTAGTAAATGATTCAACTAACGACCAAAACGTTTCCCTCCTTCAATTA
Source organism: Acanthosepion esculentum (assembly GCA_964036315.1). Classification (NCBI taxonomy): domain Eukaryota; kingdom Metazoa; phylum Mollusca; class Cephalopoda; order Sepiida; family Sepiidae; genus Acanthosepion; species Acanthosepion esculentum. The sequence continues at coordinate 5,557,637 of OZ038499.1, read as the reverse complement.
AAAGTTCATATAAACTACCACTCTTCCATACATATGCAAATCTGGTACAGGTGAATATCCTTTTCAGACAAAGACAAAATACCAAGGTTAAACGTAGATTAAGTGCCTTGATTACAAATATAAATAGGGGAAATTCCATGGTGTGTTATAGCAATTTAAGAATTGCAGGATTTCGCAACATAATTCTTTCACCTTTTAATTCAACCTTTCCTTATTTCAATCCCAAGTGATGTTTTTCTGGCTCTCAAAAACTTTTTTCCTAATATTAAGTTGTCCAACATAAAATTGCCGATATTGTATTAAACGTTTTACACTATTGTTGTCCTCATTTTTGTCATATTCACAACATTTTGGCTGTTGTACACTACGGCCTTTTTCAGGTGATATACATTGGAATTTTGAACTGAACACTTTATTTTGTGCACCAGGGTAGATTGTTCTAGTTCCACATGCCATGCCTTTTCTGGATAGTTTCAGTTATTTCCCTTTAGTAACTCAACTTTCCAAGTTTTGTTCACCTCTGCTGTGGCTAGGGATTGAACTCACAACTCTTTGGGTCAAGTCACTGGATTACTTCAAACAACATACTTATCCTCTGAGCCATTAGGAAAACCAGAGTGCACAACAGCTGAAACGTTGTGAATATGACAATAAAGATGAGGATAACAGTGTAAATAGTGTAAATAGTTACAATACCTCATCTCAGAAATATAGACTGTGAATATGGCAATAAAGATGGGGACAACAGCCTGAACAATGTAAATAGTGTAAATAGTTACAATACCTCATCTCAGAAATATAGACTGTGAATATGGCAATAAAGATGAGGACAACAGCCTGAACAATGTAAATAGTGTAAATAGTTACAATACCTCATCTCAGAAATATAGACTGTGAATATGGCAATAAAGATGAGGACAACAGCCTGAACAATGTAAATAGTGTAAATAGTTACAATACCTCATCTCAGAAATATAGACTGTGAATATGGCAATAAAGATGAGGACAACAGCCTGAACAATGTAAATAGTGTAAATAGTTACAATACCTCATCTCAGAAATATAGACTGTGAATATGGCAATAAAGATGAGGACAACAGTCTGAACAATGTAAATAGTGTAAATAGTTACAAGACCTCATCTCAGAAATATAGACTGTGAATATGGCAATAAAGATGAGGACAACAGCCTGAACAATGTAAATAGTGTAAATAGTTACAATACCTCATCTCAGAAATATAGACTGTGAATATGGCAATAAAGATGAGGACAACAGTCTGAACAATGTAAATAGTGTAAATTGTTACAATACCTCATCTCAGAAACAGACTGTGAATATGGCAATAAAGATGAGGACAACAGCCTGAACAATGTAAATAGTGTAAATAGTTACAATACCTCATCTCAGAAATATAGACTGTGAATATGGCAATAAAGATGAGGACAACAGCCTGAACAATGTAAATAGTGTAAATAGTTACAATACCTCATCTCAGAAATATAGACTGTGAATATGGCAATAAAGATGAGGACAACAGTCTGAACAATGTAAATAGTGTAAATAGTTACAAGACCTCATCTCAGAAATATAGACTGTGAATATGGCAATAAAGATGAGGACAACAGCCTGAACAATGTAAATAGTGTAAATAGTTACAATACCTCATCTCAGAAATATAGACTGTGAATATGGCAATAAAGATGAGGACAACAGTCTGAACAATGTAAATAGTGTAAATAGTTACAATACCTCATCTCAGAAATATAGACTGTGAATATGGCAATAAAGATGAGGACAACAGTCTGAACAATGTAAATAGTGTAAATAGTTACAATACCTCATCTCAGAAATATAGAGAGATATGTATTAAACTTGATATTTTTCACAAAACAATAAAAGCCTTAACTTATCAGTCAGTTACGTGCCATGTGTGAGTGATACACGCTTAGGCAATTATGTATCTTGATACATGACTGACAAGGCAAATTTTTTCCCCACAGTAGGTTGCCATTTCTTTCTGCGGTAGACCAGTTACCATCCAAGGCTCTAGAACCCGGTCTGTCCTGCTATTCACTCATAGCTGGAGAGAGAAGAAGAGGATTCATACCTTTCCCAAGGGTATTAGTGTGTGAGTGAATGTAATAGATTCAACTGGATTTCGAACTTGGCTCTTATACTTCTTTAAAAATATTATTTGTTATTTAATAAAAATTGTGCCTCATTTATTTTTTTTTTTTCTCCATTTTTGTTTTGAAATATAGAAAATCTCACAAGTAAAGAGGATTTGGGGGACTTACAAACGGAACAATAATAGAGTTGGAGTTGTACAAACTGAATACTGCTGTGATTGACCGAACTGAAAGATTTTAAGAAAAAGAACACACTTTGTGATCCAAAGACCTTAAGAGAATTTATGGTAAACCTTAATGGCAAATATATAAGACAATTTAGAAAACTTATTTTAACATGTTTAGCTGATCAAAAAGCTTTAACATCAGAAAAATTAATTTTATTTCAACCCAAGTGAGATTCGGTAAATTTTCTTGAAATAAAATTTTTTTTCTTCCGTGATGCTATTTGATCAGTGAATCATGTCAAAATAAAAGTTTTTCTAAATTGTCTAATATATTTCCATTTCATCAGATTTAAATCATTAAACAAATCAATGTATCAAATGGACGCATAATAATTTAATAACAAAAACAAAAAAAAAAAAAAAATGACAAATGAATTCTACAAGAACGAGGAAAAACTTCCACATATACAAAGGCCTTTATCAATCAAGTTAAAAAGTACAAAATTAATCCATTTTTGTAGCATTTGGATTAAAAAAAATAATGGATTAAATAAGAATAAAATGGACAAAGATCCACACAAGAGGTGGATTGTGAATAAGAAATCAAAACCTCTTTGGAATGTTATGTTAAACATTTAGTGAAAAGGAATGGTTTAGATAAGGTAAAAATTTTTTAAAAAATGGATGAAAATTCAATTTCGACATGGACTTGGAGACTAACAAAAAAATTCACAGCTGTTGTTGGGACAATAGCCTAGGTGATAAAAGTGATGCTTCATTAATTTGGTGACATAGTAACCATGTGTTTAGTCCCTGGGCCAGGTAGTGTTTACTTCAACTCAATGGAAACAGGGAGAGTAATAAGTGAGCAGTACTAAAAATAAGAAGTAGAAAAGATATCCCTAGACATAAGCAGCGGAATGAGAACAGTCTATCCCCATAGACTAAATAAAGGTTTCTGTTTGGAATTTCCTGTAGGTTACACATATCGACATACATCTGATGAAGGTCAGAGAACACAACAGTCAAAATGTTCTGACAACAACAAAGATGAGAATAATAGAATATAGTGTAAATAATGATAATTCCTAATCCCAGAAGCTTAGGTAGCAGTCGAAGATAAACTTTATTGCATCCTTCTTATTAACTCGGAGTGTTCTATTATGTCTTACCAATTTTTGTCAAAAAAACATGTAAGCCACTATTGCCTTGTATTTATCAGTTCTTTCAAATGAAGAAGTCTTTAGGAAAAGGATTGACAATTTGCTGTTAAAGTGAAAAAATGTATAAAAGTTAAAAAAAAAAAAAAAAAAAAAAGAATAGTTTTGTTTTCATGTTACATTTTGCAGACGTTTCTAATTCTTTCCTTTTTCTTTTTTGACAACTTGGCAATAATTAATCATTAAGGGAAAAAAAGACAATATCAGGGATCTCAGTCTCAAGCAAAATTCCTGATGTATATTGCAAAGTGAGTAGCCATGCTTAAGTGTAAAATAGATGACAGACCCACCCAACAATCAAAATTGACAAACTTTGTAATAAGCAATAATGAGAAAAAGAAAAGAACAGGGCAATAAATATATGCAAAGCAAAAAGTTCACATACTAAGAATTGGGGTTGACACACAAAAGCAAGTTCAGACAAGCAAGCGTAACTTTCTGATTTCAAGACAGACCGGGACTGTGTCATATGAAACTGAGAACTATTTTATTGGCTAGGAAGATATCCCAGCATGCATTTGTGTGTTTCCGCCTATGAATTGGGGAAGAGAAAGTGTTTTGCTGTCATTCTCACAATCTTAAATATTAATAAACTACAAATTCCTACTTAAATTTCTCCACACCTAAAAAATAAACAAGAAATGTATTTTATTCAAATGAGATAAGGTTAAGTCATTTATTTTATTGGCGAGAAAAAAAAGAATTCAGATTAAGATATTGAACACATAAAACACTGACAGTAACTATTTGCACAACATACCAAACATCAGTTTTATCAACAGTTCATTTGTTTACTTTGTTTTACTAAACATTCCGATATTATTCTGTAGATACTTACAAATAAAGCATTACAGTTACACAAAGATTTGGGGAATTTGACCATGAAAAAAATTAAAAATTTTCTTTACTTAGCCTAACCCAAACTTTTTCTAGTGGACACCTCCTTAGCTCTTTAACCACAACCTTAGCACCTCTTCGTACACACATCTTTTTTGGTATTAGGCACACTGCAAATTCAAAACAACTCATTTGACACTGTAAAGACACATATACATTTCAGATTTTCTTAGATATTATTAGATGTTACCTGGCAAACATCCATATCTTGTGTATAAGTCTATCCTACATATTCTCATGATATACAACCCTTGCTCCCTCCCTATACTCTCTTACGGCATCTCCATGCAGTAACCCTCTATCTTCAGTGGCTCTTGTGCCTTGTATTGGTGAACAATAGTAAAAAGAAACTGTTAAGTTAATTTTATTCTTTGTAAAATATACATGTTTGGTATGTGTAACTTAGATTTTGTCAGACTTAGTATAAAAAAAAAAAATTTATTTGTTCTAAAGCCACCTACTTTTCCCCTAAATGAACTGCTTTTCCTAACCCCTGCACCTGTCCACCCCTCATGGATCAGTATCATCCATCTGGGAATCCCAGGCTTAACCTATTTTTTTTTTATTGCCTGTTTTGAAAAGAGTAAACAAAAAGAAAAAAGAAAAAAAATAAGGTACTCAAACATCTTAACTTTTTGGTAGTATCTACATTATTTACACATGGACTATTGTCCTCATCTTTGTTTTTCATCAGGTGCTTATCAAATAGGCAATTTTGGACTGAATCTGTAAGCGTTCTGAAAGCAAAGGAAATATTTGTCGCAAATTAATTCCACAACGCAGAGAACAAATCACTAAGTTCAGACCTGAATATCGGGGGGGGGAGAAATGCCGAAATATTGATCCGCAGGTACTGTCTCACAAATCCCAATGCACATAACCAGTCAGAAAAATAACTCACTCTCCAACGAATGCGGTAGCCAAAATACATCAATTATTTCGGCACTATGACGGACAAGACATCTGATGTCAAGTTGATACCCGAATTCGATGGTTCAGTGACCGGACAAGCAGTTACTGAATGGATTGAGAAGGCAGAACTTGTTTGTGACCTGTGTGGAATTAAAAAGGTTGAACGTGTTCTTCCTCTGAGGTTGACGGGCGGAGTGTTTGCTGTTTACCAACAGTTAAACTCAGAGCAAAAATCAGATGTCGAACAGATAAAATGAGCCCTGCAGATTGCCTTTGCACCGGATCATTTCTTGGCTTATGGAATCCTTTATTTAATCTATGGGGGATTGGTTGTGCTTGTTCCACTGCCCATGTCCACAGATATCTCATCTAGTTCTTATTTAGTACTGCTCAATTATGACTCACCCAATTTCTATTGAATCCAAGTACACACTGCCTGATCCAGAGATTGAACTCACAATTATTGTCAATAAATTCATGAAACAGTTCCTTAATCCACTAGGTTGTGGGACAATTCCAAATAGAGAACTTTCAGCTTTAAACCTAATCTGCTTTGCTGTGATTTCTCTTTCCTTCTCTATTAATGGCTCCCATATTGTACTTATTTTTATGCTGGGCCTACTGAGAGGGTTATCACAATTTAGCATATCTGCTGATTCTTTCAGACATCCGACTTGTCAGTGTTTCTCCCTGTCCAGTACTTTTACTTCATTCCACAGGGGTTTGATGCCTACCCTTTCCCTTCCATATATTATCAGCAAATACTTGTAAGTTCAATGAAAATTGAATTAACAAAGTATTCTTTAGCTAGGGCAACATCTATCTGACAGTAGCAAACTTCTATTTTTAACAACCATGAGAATACATAAGAGAGAGAGAAAAAAAAAAAAGAAAGCATTGCTCGTGATTACAAAAAGTCAAGGTGACGTTGTGAAAGCAAATAAAACGGAACTCTTTCAGTGGTAAGGTAAATAAAGAATAGCAATTTCTTTATTCTTTCCTGTCTTGGCCATTATTAACTGATGAATAATTAATACAAACATTTGGACAGACTTAGATTGGAAAAAAAATCAATTGCATCACTTCTCTATAAAAACAGAAAGAAAAGGATTTCTACAAATAGGCAATAACACATTCAGAAGACAAAACTCAAGTTTTGTAATTATTTGTCCTTTTTTATTAAAATTAAATCCTTGATATAAAATAAATAGTTCATTCACTTATTACAAACTTGAGCGCAGACTTCATGAAAATATCTGTGCATCATCCAAGCATTTCATTAATTTTTTATTATTAACATACTAGCAAGGTTACAGGATACTAACTTGAGAGACACAGATTTCAACAATGACGTTTAATTTTTTATACACTACACTATAAATGAATAGGATGGACAGGTGGAGCAATGGTCATAAGCATGGTAAACAGAAGTTCAAATCCCAACCTCGTCTTTTGCATTCACTTTCACACAAATGCCCTTTGGAAAGGCATGACTATCTCTTCCCCAACTAGGAGTTAAAAATAACAGAATTGTCACCAAAGACTAAAGATGCTTGGGTGACAACCAGTCTAGAAGGACAGCTCTAAATTATGTTGAAGGCAACAGGAAATCATTCCACTACCTTCTTTTTCAAGTTACCTCGTCTTTTGCATTCACTTTCACACAAATGTCATTTGGAAAGGCATGACTATCTCTTCCCCAACTAGGAGTTAAAAATAACAGAATTGTCACCAAAGACTAAAGATGCTTGGGTGACAACCAGTCTAGAAGGACAGCTCTAAATTATGTTGAAGGCAACAGGAAATCATTCCACTACCTTCTTTTTCAAGTTACCTCGTCTTTTGCATTCACTTTCACACAAATGTCATTTGGAAAGGCATGACTATCTCTTCCCCAACTAGGAGTTAAAAATAACAGAATTGTCACCAAAGACTAAAGATGCTTGGGTGACAACCAGTCTAGAAGGACAGCTCTAAATTATGTTGAAGGCAACAGGAAATCATTCCACTACCTTCTTTTTCAAGTTACCTCGTCTTTTGCATTCACTTTCACACAAATGTCATTTGGAAAGGCATGACTATCTCTTCCCCAACTAGGAGTTAAAAATAACAGAATTGTCACCAAAGACTAAAGATGCTTGGGTGACAACCAGTCTAGAAGGACAGCTCTAAATTATGTTGAAGGCAACAGGAAATCATTCCACTACCTTCTTTTTCAAGTTATGGCATTTCACAGAAAGAAATCTGTAAGAGAGAACACGATTGCCTACGTCCTGAAACATGGCAATAAAAAAAAAATTTAATGAATTAAAAATGTTCCAATAAGTGAGAGACCTGTATATTTTTATAACTTTGATAACAAAAAAAAAAAAAAAAAACCCTGTTTTTATAGAATACAACTTCAAAATTAGGTATATACGAGTTGAAGGCAACTTTTATTAACGGAAATTCCGAGGTTTTTGAAAAATTCAATGAGATGAAAGAGAAATCTTGGCATATACTTTCTACCGAGATATTTGTTCAAGTATAGTAAAGATATCAACTAAAAACCTTCATGTGAAATTAAATAAAAAAAAAATGTATAAAAATTTATTAGTTTTGTTTCTACACACCCACACATCCAGTTCTTGGTTGTGACAATTAAACCGGCTGATCTCATTCCCAACTGAGTAATATGAGTGAGGGAGTAGCAAAAAAGTGAAATGAATATCATCATCCTACCTGATTGAAATGTTATTTTTTTTTTTTTTAGCACAATTAATGTTCTCGTTAAAAAAACAAAAAACAAAAAACAAAAAAACAAAAACAGATTGTATCGAGGTTGTTTTTAGTTTATTCTCATATAGTAAACGATTTCTCAAACTGAATTAAAGTAGCTTCTTTGAGAGAAAAAAAAAGCTATCAAAAATCAAAATCTAAATTTAAAAAATTGTTGGAAGTGATGGGAAAATTTGCCACAACCTAGTTACCTGGTTGCTTTTGTTTAGAGAGAGAGAGAGAGAAGAGAGAGAGAGTCACTACTAACTTTAAAAGTCTGATTTTAAAAACCTTGAGATACTATATAAAATATTTGTTAACTATTGTATTGTGGTATGACAAAAAATAGTTTGGTTATTTTTGTCAATGTCACAAGTAACGGTTTAGGAAGTAGGTATATTTTTATTTTTATCACGTGGCTAAAAGTTCATTTCTGATTACTAATGAAAGAAAAAAAAATGATACATTTTTTAACATTTTCGCAGGAAAAGTTTTAGGGGAAAAAAAAAAAAAAAAAAAACTAAGAAAAATAATTCGTCAATTATTTAATAATGGGACATTTCCTAATTTACTTCAAGACAAATGTTAAGAAATTTTAAGCCAAATAAAATATTTTTAAAGAATTTTTTTTCACAACAAACATGTTTTCTTTGAAGGAAAAAAAAGGAATATATATTTTTGTAAATAAATTTTAACAGGAAATATGATAATTATTCCCTGTCAAAATTTCCAAGTTTAATGTTGGTTTATGCTGGCCAGAAAAAAAAAAAAAATAAAACTCAATTATTTAAAAGAATAATACTTTTTCTTTTTAACTTACTCAAACTTGAGGATATACAAACAATTTTTTTGTATATCCTCTTTAAAAAAAGGAGTGTGTGGGTGGGGGTAGGTTTTCTAGTGAATTCCTGAAAATAAATTATCAGTGTAGAAAAATATAAAATTAAAAAAAAAGCAATGTACAATAAACAAACTAGGAACGAATAATAAAAAGTAATATTTTATTTTCAAAATCATGTTTCTCTACTAAATTTATTAACATGTGATGTCAAATATTTTTTTTTTAATTTTCACATTTCATTTAAAAGTGAGTTTAGTTTTTGCAATGAAAAGTTACTAAGAGAATTTATAGAGAAATAAATGAAACTTAACTTACTGAAGATGAAAATCACTAGCTGTTTGAACAATGTTTTTTAAAAAAAAAAAAACCCTATCCCCATAATTAAATAAAACAAGAATAAATTTATTTAGTTTAAAAGTTACCACTTTTATATCAAAGGAAAATTTTATTTTTCCATCTTCAGCAAAACTTTTCTCACTTTATTTATTTAAAAAAGAAAAAACTAAATCAAAATTGAAAATTAACTTATGATGACCAATTTATTTGGTTTTCTAGTTTTACTTTTTTCTTTCTTTCTTTTTTTAAGATGGGAGAGGGCACATGTTCGGGGGTGGGGTGCTAAGATTTTAAACAAATAAATGCAAATGACAATTAACTTTGAGATTTTTTTTTTTTATTTCTCTAGCAGATGTTTTATTTATTTATTTATTTCCCTGCTGGGTTCATTTTTCCGATGATACAGACCTTTCTGAGTAATTGATAAATTTACTTATGGTATTTTTTTTTTTTTTTTTTTACCTCACTAAATGACTCTCTCATCACAACCAGTCATCCTCACAGTATGCAAGTGTCATTTTCATGTTTATTTAATACACTATTAAATTTAGAAAGTAAAAAAAATTACAAATTATTAATCTTTCCTTTCATTAAGTAAAAGTTCTCGTTTGGTGGTTTTTCGTTGCTTATGTAAAGAAACAATGAAATTTTTAAAAGGAAAGGTGAAAAAAAAAAAAAAGTTATATTGCGCATCGGTAAATAAAGAAAGAAAATAAAAAATATGATTTATCCACTTTTCCTTTTTTTTTTTAATTTCTAAAATAAAAATAAAATCAAAACCATCAGGGAATGGAAAATGATTTTTCATTTTTTATGTATTTTTGTTCTTTCTTCATCAAAATCTCATCTCGTTCATATGAAAGAATAAAAAAATATTTTATAAGAAAAATAAATATCCTGACATCACAGATTTTCGGAAGAATGACATTGACAGTCGTTTTTCAAAACACTATCAATTGGGATAAATGTCATGACTCACAAAAAAATAAAGGTGTAGATCACGTAAACATATTGTCATAAGTAGTTTTGTTGAAAAGCTGAACATTCCCCCCCACCAGGTAGAATCCGAGTCAGAATTAAGGAGGAATTATTGTTCTTTTTGATTTTGATTTTTTATATTTTATTTTTAAGAATCAAATTTCGTGTTTTGAATGGAAAAGTGGAGAAGATAAGTAAAAAAAATTCAGTGAAATTTGAAAAAGTTAAAATAAATCATGATGAAATCACAAACGTTTAAAAAAAATCAATTTTTATTTTTTAGACAAAAATATGTTCTTGAAAAAAAAAAAATATATATTTTTATTTTTCTATTATTATTCTTTTTTAAATATGTACAATTACAATAAAACTTTTGAAAATATATTTGATGTAAAAAAATAAAATAAATCATTACTTAATAATTAAATTTCTAATAAGCGAAAAAGAAACTTGTCCGCTGGGTAGAAAAAAAAATACTTTATATATATTTTTTTTTTAATTTTATTTTACTCATGTTTTTTGTACAGATAACTTCAAAGAAGTTGTTTTAATTTAATGTTTAAGCAAATTAAGGGCCCAAATGATTGTCTTTTTTGAGTGCCTTGTTCTTATGTTGTTTTTTTAGCAAAGATCGAAAGAAAAACAAGGTTTTTTAGCGGAAGATCATGAAGCACAGTTACAAGTAAAATAACTAAAAAAAAAACAAAAATGTCAACAAAAAATGTTAGGAACTTTCTAAAAAGAATTACTTAAAAACACAAAAAATACATTAAAAAATAAGTCACAGTTTTTATTATATATATATAATTAAGTCTTAAGACAATAATAATTAGTCCGGCATTTAAAAGATACAGGGTTGGGAGAATAAGAGAAATGATTTATTTATAAATAAATAGAGGAAAAAATAAACCAAAGCTTTGCAAAGAAAGTCAGGAAATAAAATACTTACAAATATTCAGGGTTGCTTTTTTCCCCCTTCTTAACGAGAAATATCCAACACAAGCAATGAATCCTGAGCCAAATAAACAGATTTAAGCAATCAGCAGTCAACCAGACAGCCCGATGAAGAAGGCAAACCAGAATAAGTATATAAAACTAAAAGTATATCTCCCTCTCAGTGTGATTGCTCGACCCTCGTTGGCCAACCATAAATGGTAGCAGGGAAATGTTTTACGTCATATCCGGTGTCACTGGAAACTCGTTCACTGAAATATTTGTCCGTTTTATCGAGTGAATTGTAAAAATATACTCACATTTTTAATGAAAAGATTTAATTTAAACAAAGGATACTTATTATTAAGAGTCATTACAGTGTATTATTTATACATATTTGTATATTTAATTTTTAATATATTTTTACCCAAAAGAAGAATTCTTATTTTCTTATTCTTTTACTTTTTACTGTCTATTTAAGAAGAACAATTTTAAAATCTAAGATTTTGCTTGGTGGAATGAACAAATGAAACAGATTCAAATTATAGCAGACACATTATTAGAACATATTTTATTAATTAATCAGTTTTAGGCAAAATAAAAATGTTGTTTTATTTAAAATTATTAAGATACAATCTAAAGTAGAATTTAACTTAATATAGAAAGATAAAAATCACACAGCATTTAAAACAAATATCAAATTATTAATCTTCAAAATTATAGATATTATGCTGTTACAAATGTTTTACTCTTTAAAAATATATATATATATATATATATATATATATATATATATATATAAATATAGTCTTAAAGTGTGCTATATTTATGGGATAAAGTGCTCAATATCGTGGCCTGACAATTGCATCTAGCATGAAACAGACTGTCGCCTCTGTCGCAGTTAGCTCCTCTTCATTTTCTTAACCCTTCACCAGGGGTCTCTCTCTCCCAGGAGTATAAATACGGGCTGACCTTTCGCCTCTTTCTCTTTCCACAGCTTCGCCCACGTGCGGCCGAACTGCCTCTCCTGGGGCTGGCAACCGTGCACGTGGGGCGAGGTACAAAAACTTTCTCTTAACATCTCCAGTATGTGAACTCTAATACACAACCAGCGTTTCCCATGTTCAGGAAACACGCTAAAAACAAAATTCACCCGTACGGACATTTCAATTCAACACACATACAATAACTTTCCATACAGACACTAACGTTTTATTCATGTTTTAAATGATGTATTGTAACTCGTGTTTTAACCTGTTTGTTAATAATATATATTTGTTCGCATACATATATATCGGTCTTGTTTGTTTCTTTGGACTCCATTAAAGTCCAACATTTTTATGTGGCTGGACCGGCCATCGAAGTCTTAACCCAGAGATAATTCATCTTCTCTGCTCCTCAGATTCACACACCGCATGGTCTACTACACCTCTAAGTGTTGACTTCTATGTTCACTTTTATATTTATATATATATATATATATATATATATATATATATATATATATAAACAAATAAGAAAATAAAAAATTCAACAACAGTAACATTTACTCACTTTAGGCATTAAATTACATCAATTTGCATCCTTCTTTACTTTCACAGCTATCCTTAACATGTTGACTCCCAAGCCTCATTTCCCTTACTGTCCCAAGGTCCCAACACTATATCTTAATTGATTTTGGTACAAGAAACTTTGTTCAAACATTGTTTCATAAATGAGGCAAGGATATCATAGGTAGTATTTATTACTCATGACCTACCAGTGTGTTGTTCGGTACCTGAATTCATTTTACAACACAGAGTCCTACACAATCCACAGGTTCGCATGGTACAGCTCTGTGTATGTAAAAATTTAAAAATGACAACAAAAAAAAAACAACAGTAAAAATTACAAAAGGAAAATGAAAAAAAAAAATATATATATATATATATATAAATATTTTTTGAAAAAAATGGGGTTCTGATGTACCATGAACTTGTTGGGATTGCTATGAGTTTGGATTTGTTATCAGAAGGTTTTAATATTAAGATGGTTAGTTTACGGGCATGTTCAGCATATTAATCCACAATAATATAGAATATAGGCATTCAAAACGAATCAATCACAAGGCAATTGAATAAGAAACAACGGTAATTTAGGTTTCAATAAAAACAACAGACATTTATGTACAATTAATATACAATTAGAAAACTTGTGGTTTGATAATGCAAGAATTGACCATGTATAAATTGGGTGTCTTACTGATTTACAGTTCAAAATTGTTCATGTGTTAAAGAACTGGTCAATTAGAGTGAAATGGAAAATATTACTTATACAGAAATTTGTGTAGTTTGTGTGTGTTAAAAGTGAGTATAAATGTCTTAATTTTCTAGAGTTGTTTACCTTGGATTGTTCTGTATTTATCTTTTGTTAAATACAATTTCTATTTTAGTAGTGTGTAAGAACACTTTTCTTAGAAATGATCCTTTTTATTTGTTTTGGGAGTCCAAAGTAGGCTCCAGGGAACTTGGCGCGAAAATAGGTTTACGACAATTGTTACACCTTTTGGTGTCGTCTCGACCAATAAAAAGTCGAGATTTGCAATGTGAGGTGTTGAGTGGTTAAAACTGATTTTGATGGAAGAGTGTATTTTATCACGGGGGTGAGTAGAAAATATGGACGATTCTATCAAACTCATAAGCAATCAATCATAGGATCCCACTCCAAATAATCCTCATAGAAAAGAAATTAGAAAATGACCCACAGAGAGTCGTGTGCACCTTGCAGACATGCCACCATGTCCCTCCAGAGGGTCATGTAGGAGACAATGTATTTAAGAATATTTTCAAGCATTCTTAAAGTTTTAAAAATTCAACAATATTTTTACTTACATGTTGCAAAATAAAAACCTTACATTTGCTTTGATAAGTTTATCAGAAGATGAAAGTATTGGTAAAGAAAGTTTTTCTTTATTTTTATTGTTACTTAATTTTAATAGCTGGCCGCTTGTATTCGAGGATACCCGTCTACTAAGCAGCTAGCCAATCCCTATTGCAGACGCTCACTCAGGCACATTTGTGTTTGCTCAACACCCACAGTGTGGTTTATACTGCAACTATGCTTAGCAGTGATAGCGTGATCAACAATTTGAACAAGGCCAGCACGCTCAAGCTCTCGGCAACGATGACTTGTGGCTTCATGCTAGCACAGCTGTCGACGACCCACAAGAGTTCCATTTACACAATTTCACTCACAAGGCTTGGGTCAACCTGTGATATGGTTTTCAGGTACTTTCCAAAGTTTCCGCATGCTGGGATCAACCTCAATCCAGTTTGATAACATCAGGAAGTCACCTTCCCGACAAATCGATCATGGTGAGATTCAAACCCAGGTCTCATGGCCAGAAAGTGAATGTTCTAACCACTCAGTTACATGCCCATATATTGTTACTATATATATATATATATATATATATATATATAGCATGATGAGAGGCCACGTATACTTTCTTGATATGTGTATAATATATGGATAAAATAACTGAAAAAAAATTGGGTGTTTTTTTATGAAAGTATTTATTTCTGTGTTTTTATATATATTTAATATTTCGGACCACCTCGGTCCTTCCTCAGAAATCAAATTTTTTTTTTTTTTTTTGATTTCTGAGGAAGGACCGAGGTGGTCTGAAATATTAAATATATATAAAAACACAGAAATAAATAAAAAAAACACCCAATTTTTTTTCAGTTATTTTATCCATATATTATATATATATATATATATATATATATATATATATATATATATATATATTAATTATTTATTTATACATTTTTCATTAAAGATGACAGACAAGGTACTGTGATTAAACTTTTTATTTAATTTTTCTTGTGTTTGAACAAGTGTTTTCATTTCTGGACATAGAGTGTGTAGAAACTTGCCAAATGTTCTGTAATTTCCAGCATTTTTGGCTATACTTTTAGCCATTATCAAGGATAATTTTATTTTCACTTTTTAACTGGATGTATGGGTTGTGCATATGTATCTAGAGTTATGGTATGTTTTATTTTATGAAAACAGCACATTGCTGCCGTGTTCGTAGTTAATATTGTTGAGTGTTGATTTTTTCTTTTTATTATTAAAGCTTCCATTATTTTTAATTATTTTTTACATGTGGATGAGGTTATTATGCTTGTATTTTCTAAAAGTATGTTTCAAATGGAGTCTGGTAGATTTGTGTGTGTGTTTAAATGAGTTCTAATGGAGCTGTGGTCAGATAGGAGTAACATAAGTCATCTGGATCGGCATGTAGTAGTGTGACCAATGTAATTATTTATGAGTTTGGTTTGATCAGACCAAACTTAAATCAATGTAGTTATATGACTAAATTTGAATTTTGCTTCCAGGTGTTGTACTGTGGCCAAATTTGTAAAGCATTGTGCATGTTAGACAAGTTACCAAAGATAAACGATGAGTTCACATCTTGTCAAGAGCTACTTTTTTATTTTTCTTTATTCCCATGACATGCATATTTTGAAAGAAAACTGAACAAACTATTTGACAAGGTTGTTGAGAAAAGCAAAAAGATTTAACCATTAACTATAAGAAGTCAGAATTAATGACTCTAAGCCCAAAAAATCAGCCAAGGAATGTCCAAAAGAACTCACCATTAACAATAAGAAGAGAGTAATGTTTCAAGACATGTAATAAGGATGTTTAATTTAAAAGTATAGACTATAATTTATGATGGCCGTCGCAAAAGAATATTTTGTAGAATATTTTGAAAAGCATAAGGAATGTTAGGATAATTGAGCAACATTTATTGGAAGAACATTGAAAGGTACTAAGGTATCATTATCCTAGGTAGATATATTACCATTGATGCATATCTATACCTCTTTCTCTCCATATATATATAATGGTGGAGTAATGGATAATGGCTTGGATTGAGGAATCGGAGAGCCGAGTTCGAATTCCAGTTGAATCCATTACATTCACTTACGTGCTAATACCCTTGGGAAAGGTGTGAATCCTCTTCTTCTCCCTCCAACTATGGGTAAATAGCAGGACAGACTGGGTTCTATAGCCTTGGATGGCAACTGGTCTAGTAGAAGAACAACTCTGAATTCAAAACCTGCTGAGGGTCGTTTGGGGACCTTGTGGCACTCAGTGCGCCAGGTCTCTGTATTCGTCCCTTCAAAAAGTGTGGATGGTCCTGCACGAAACCCTCACTACTATAATCAAATCTCATGTGTCAGCGTCGGGCTCTCAGTTTCTAGGAACTGATCTGCTTCACCCTCATACGTCAAATTCGACGGGAGAGTCAATGATATATATATATATATATATATATATATATATATATATATATATAATAACGCACAGTGGTGGTAATAAAACCGTGTTTGATATAAAATAAGACCTAAAATTTATACTAATAATAAATATCCATTTTTTCCTCACTATTAAATCTCAGTTTCATGCACGAGGCAAACATCTGACGTGGATTAAAAACAGAAAATTGTAAAATTTTAAATGTATATTTATTAGTATATATAGTGTGCAATGTTTTTTTAAATTATGCTATTGACAAATATAAATATATATAAAATATTAAGCTGCACACTCTAATATATTTACGACATCAGATTCACAGCACAGAATCTTAAACTACTAAAACATTTTTTACTCTACCAATTGGATTATACTAAGTCCATTTTACGTTAACAAATAAATACATATAACAAGAAAAGTTTTATGGATTTATAACTTTTCAAATTCCAAACAAAATTCTCACTTGATCAATTTGAACAAGAACTCTAGCATTGCGGCATTGCTTGCTCCAAAACATATATACAACTGTCAATAAATAGCATAATTTTAAAAAAATTCTTTCGGTCTACACATATTTTATCATAGTGTTTACCTGTGTATGAGAAAATTGCACCCTGAAGATGACAATTTGAAATTGTTGAAAGTACTTGGCATATGTATTCCACTTAACAACAACTCGAATACAAGGATCTTATTATTCAAGGAATTGATAGTAAGTTAATGTGTCATTAAGTCTTGTTAGCGAAGTGATTTCGCCATTAATCACATTGAAATTGGTATTTAATTCTTTGTATAAATTGTTTCTTTATGATATAAAATATAATCTGCACACTCTAATCTTTGAAGGTATGGAAATCCTAAATTAATGACTTCTCTCTTCTGTAAATGCATTAAACTAAATAAAATGTATTTTGTTCACATTAACTGCCCTTTTTGAATTTCCTTCACTGTTTCCGCAACCCCTCTTTCATATATGGTGATATATGACATTACAAAAAAACATACTATAAATTATTATTTGTATAATTAATTTATTCAGAGTAAAATTGTTTATTTTGTTGAAGGTTAAAGGGCGAAAATTTTGTCCATGTAAAAAGATTCAACTCATCAGCAATGAAAATGGGGAAAAAGAAGAAAGCAAATAAAGGGTAAATACATCGTTTTTTAAATTCCAGACATAGTTGTGATTTACAAAAACTGTTTTGTTTGCTTTTACTTCAGATTCTTCTTATGAAGACAGTTTTCATATAACAGGGAATAGACTAGACACAGTAAGATTTCTTAATGACTTCAACTCAAACTGTACATCTGGCTGCTATTGTATTATCACACAGACTTCTTGGATTTTGACTGTCTACTTGATATGTTGTCCTTTTATTTATACCTTTTATTTATACCTTATGTGAGGATGCCATCGTAGATGCAAAGTGCATGCAAATATTTAACAGAAGAATGCTTAGCTCAATTCTAAATTGATTGATTTGTTGTGGATTATTAACCTTTTGCAGGTTATTTAAAGCCAGGAAATAATTCTGGATTGTAAGAACATTTTAGAGATAATAATGATTTACTGATACAAGTCCTACTAATTAACCCATAGCTGGAGGGAGAAAAGGTAGATTCATACTTTTCCCAAGGGTATTTGTGTATAAGTGAATATAAAAAACTCAACTAGAATTGGAACATGGCTCTCTGATTTCCAATTTCAAGCCACTATCCATTACACCACTCGCACATCCAAGATTAGTATACCCAAGTGATCACCCATCAAGGTTTGACCATGATAGATATATAGATTAAGAGAAATGAATTGTCCAAGATAGATAGATAGATAGATAGATAGATAGATAGATGTGAATTGACTGAGATAAATAGGCATGAATTGGATCGAATATAGATCAAATATGGATTGGGATCCAACGGAATCACAGGATAAGGAACAAGTAGGAAGCATTTATAAATCTAACATGTTTTGCTTTTATTAAAGCTTCATCAGAGAATGAGATATGGATGAGAAAAAGAAAATTCTGTTATTTTTAATTTTTGTGTTGTTTTTTTTTTATTGGTTAAATAGACCTCATGTGCATCTGTCTTGTCAAACAGCATTATAGATATATAGCTATAGCTAGATATATAGATTGAAAGTTACTAATAGACTGAGATAGATAGATAGATAGATATGAATAGAGTGAGATAGATATGAATAGAGTGAGACTGATAGATAGATAGATAGATAGATATGAATAGACTGAGATAGATAGATAGATAGATAGATAGATAGATAGATATGAATAGACTGAGATAGATAGATAGATAGATAGATAGATAGATATGAATAGAGTGAGATAGATAGATAGATATGAATAGACTGAGACAGATAGATATGAATAGACTGAGACTGATAGATAGATAGATAGATAGATATGAATAGACTGAGATAGATAGATAGATAGATAGATATGAATAGAGTGAGATAGATAAATAAATATGAATAGACTGAGATAGATAGATAGATAGATAGATATGAATAGACTGAGACAGATAGATATGAATAGACTGTGACTGATAGATAGATAGATAGATATGAATAGACTGTGGTAGATAGGTATAAAATGAGATAGATAGACAGCTAGATATGAGTAGACTGAGGTAGATAGATATCTAAATAGATTTAGATCATGAACACATTGATAGGCAAATTAGGAAGAGACTGAATCAGATTTTTAATGCAATAATTGTTCAGACTTCTTCATCACACCTGACAGTTGCTTTAAGTCAATCAGCCAAGAAACATTGGGTCAGAATTAAAAGTAAGTATGAATGTAATGAATGAGAAAATAAAATGAAATGGTAATATCATCTTTTATATCAACTTTAAATTTGAAAAAAAAAGTCTATGTACACAATATCTGTGTAGATTTGCTAAAGAGTTTCAAGATAAAAAGAAAATGTCTTCCATTAGATACGAAATGGAGTTAAAGAATTAAAGCACAACTCTGCACTCATTGAGAAAACAAACTTACCAACATCAAAGCCAAATTTCTTTTTAACTCTTTCATGACTCCTGGGACATGTTTACTCTCAGGTTCTGATTACTGCTGCTGGAATATATATATATATATATATATATATATATATATATATATATATATATATATATATATATATATATATACAAATTTCATTAAAGATGGCTGACAAGGTACTGTGATAAAGTTTTTTCTTTAATTTTTTCTTGTGTTTGTATAAATGTTTATATAAGTGGCCATAAAGTGTGTAAAAAATGTCTCTGACCACAGCTCAATTAGGATTCATTTAAATACACATGGAAACCTACCAAACTCCATATCCAACATGCTTGTAACAAAAAAGAAAAAGCCAACACTCAGTAACATCAACTATAAACACAGCCACAAAAGAAAAACAAACAAAACATTCCTATAAATCAAGAAACATACATAAAAATGATCCATACATGCAGTTAAAAATAAAAAATAAAAATCATCCTTAATAATGGCTAAAAGAATAGTTGAAAGCACTCAGATATGCAGAACATTTGAACAATTTTGACAGACTTTATGTCCAGAAAAGAAAAAACTTATACGAGCGAAAGAAAAAATAAATAAAAAGCCTAATGACAGTACTGTCGGAGTTAGCTCCCCCTCAGTTCCTTAATCCTTCAACAGGGGTCTCTCCCCTCTGGCTATAAATACTGGCTGACCCTTCGTCTCTCTCTCTCTCTTTTTTGACTCAGGCCTTGAGCCGCCACCTCGTGTGGAGATGAGGTAAAATCTCTCTTTTCAACAAACTCCAATATGTGATCTCTCACAGATGCAGCATTTCCCAAATTCTGGGAACACGCTAAGAACAATACACGTACATACGAACACTCACAGCACATGCACATAATTTCTCCATACAAACACTATGTACATGTACATGTCTTTGTTTAACTTGTTATTAATATATATTTTTTTACACATGTATATCGGTCTTGTTTGTTTTCTGTCCGACATTCTCATGTAGCTGGACCGGCCAGCAGGAAATTTTAACCTTCTGATATCTCTTCACATCTTCACCCCACGGTCCACTACAGTACCTTGTAAGTTGTTTTTAATGAAACTTGTAGAAAAGAGGGATTGCTGCCCAAATACACAATTATATATATATATATATATATATATATATATATATGCGAAAATGATATATAAATTTTTATATATCATGGACAATTTTAAGGAAAACCAAAACAAAACAAAATAATAAAGTAATACTTGAAGGAGGAATTTATTTTTATATTTTTTTACAATGAGGTTCATTGACATCCATTAAACATGGCACATGGAACTAGAACAGTCTACCTCAATGAGTGAAATAAAGGGATCAGTTCGACATTCCAACCACCTGAAGAAGGCTAGAGAGTACAACGGCTGAAACGTTGTAATAAATCTGGCAATATAGATGAGGACAATAGTCCGAATAATGTAAATACGGTACATAATACCTCATCTCAGAAATAAAGACAGATACTGGAGGTTTGCACTTTATAAGGCCTGGGGGCCACTCAAGGTAGAGGCTTATGTTTGGAGGCTATTTGTGTGTATAGGAGTGGTTGATAACGGTTAGCCCTAGCCTTGAACAGGTTCAGATTGTAGTGATCCGAGAAACATCTCGTTGGGAGTCGGTTCCACAGGGCAGTGGTTTAAGTGGGACTTACTTCTCACCGATGGAATACAGTGGGAATGTGGGTGGTTTGCTACTATGTAAGTGGCATGTTCTTGCTGTGAAGGCTTGCCTCAGCAGGACCAGGGAATGTAGTTCATCCGAGCACTTTCTGTGGAAGTAGTGGTAGAACAGTAAGAGGCTTGCCACATGCCAACTGTGAGAGAGAGCTTGACGGGTGGAGAATACTTCATCATCCACAAGGGCTTGGAGACACTTTTGATGTCTATCAAGGCTGGAGAGTAGGTCTGGTCAGCTCCCACCCAAATATGACAGCAGTACTCCATTTTTGACCTGATCTGGTTCTTGTAAAGGTAGAGGATAGAAGGAGGGGTCAGGTACTTAATGGAGGGGTACAGAGAGCAGACCATTTTATCTGCATTCTTAGCAATGGATCGTATGTACAAGTTTAACGAGGCCCAACAGTCTTGAATATTAATGGATCGTATGTACAAGTTTGAGCAAGATTGGAAGAGAGTTCAGTAACCAATCTGTGACTATCAAGAGTCTTAATTGTGTGCCTGTATATAGTCATATCATCGGCATAGGTTTACAAATGATCTGAGTATATTCTTAGGCAAATCATTTATATAGATCAAAAAGAGGGTTGGTCCAAAGAGTGAGCCCTGGTTAAGAAGATTAAGAGATACCAGCAGACATTGTGAATTTCATGAACTACGACAACAAGGAATAAGCACAGAGGAAGAATTAATTCATCTCTAATTGGTGGAAGGACTGTACAACACCTCACAAGTGGTTACAGACAAACCAAATGACTTTAGAAGCTTGTACTGACTTCATACAACAAGAGGAGTTAATTGTAAAATTTAATACAACTGAAAACCTGAGCGATAAAAAGAACAATGATAAAATGCAGATATTGCAACAATAAACAGGAATCAAAGAGAGAGAAATTTCCAGCATGGGGACAGACATATAGTTAGTTTAGTTTTTCTTTCTGCTTGTGCTGTTAGATGTTGCAGGAAAACACAGTCATCTGTCAGCAGCAAAGCGAGTGGTCTGGAGGAGAGATATCTTGTGGGCTCTGAAAGTGTCTGCCACTGAGTTGCTCCAGTGTCTTCTGCCTTTCACTCTCCAGCCAGAGTACCAGAGAGTGTATGCTTGTAGGACTGGTTGGTTGATAGGCATACGAGTGAGGTGTCCGAACCACTTGATCCTCTGTCGTTTGATGTGTTGTATGATTGGTATTGCTCCTACTATATCTCTTATTGCCTCATTCCTGATCTTGTCTTGCCTGATCTTGTTCGCTGCTTTCCTCAGGCATTTCATCTCACAAGTAATCAGTTTCCTCTCAAGAGTTTTTATTAGGAGGCATGCCTGGCACTGGTATGTCAGAGTTGGTAGGAAAATGGCGTTGATAAGATTTGCTGTGATGCTCATGGAAATGCTAGGATGTTTTAGAAGAGGAGCAAGTTGGTAACTGACTGTGTTGGCTTTCTGACATCTGGTCTCAATTTCTCTGTCTAGTTTGCCATTTTCAGTAAATACGCTGCCCAGATATTGGAATTCACTGGTTTGCTTTAGCTGGGTCCCATTGATTTTAATGTCCAGCTTTTCTGGTGTCTTCCTGGCGGTCATGACTTCGGTCTTACTGACACTGATCTTCATGTCGTATTTCTTGCAGCTTGAGTTGAGTTGATCAATGTGTTCCTGTAGCTTGGACCCTGTTGTTGTTCATCATTGCCTGGTCGTCAGCGAACATGAGTTTGTTGAGTGCCTCGGGATCTGGATTGGCCTCCTTTATAATCTGGTCCATGTAGATCACGAACAGTAAAGGAGAGCGATTGTGGCCTTGCCTAACCTCAGATGTTACTAGAAACCCGTCAGACGTTCCACAGACATATAATAAGTCAAAAAGAAAAATCAATTTCAAGTTGTAAGTAGATGGCAAGATACCAATGTTAAAACTGTCGAAATAATACATGACAATGTAAAAAGTCAAACAAACATTTTTTCAATAGAAAGGAGAAACAAAAAGAACACCTTCACAAATATTAAATTAAACGGTGTAGCTGTCTATATCTCTGAGATGAGGTATTAAGATTATTTACATTATTTACATTATTCAGACTGATTATTATCCTCATCTTCATTGTCATATTCACGAAGAAGGGTACAAGAGGATAACAACACCCAGAAAACAGCTTAAGTCTGCCTACCCTATGTGAAAGGATTATCGGAGAAAATGCAAAAGCTCTGTCGTCCATATAACATCAGGACAATCTTCAAAAGGGGTTCAACACTTCGCAGACACCTCTCCTGAGTAATACTCCCTCCCCCCATAGAGGAGAACATGCCTAAGGAATGTGTGTACACCATCCCATGTAAGATACATAAAGAAGAAACAAGCCGCCTCCTTAAGGTAAGACTGCAAGAACATCATAAAGCGGTAACACAAGGGGAAATAGAAAAATCAGGTATAGCTGATCACATATGGAGGGAAAAGGAAGATCATTGCCCCTGTGGGATGAAGTTGAAATAATAGAGAGCATCACAGGAAAATACAAAAACTTAAGGAATCAGCACATATGCTAGGCCACAAAAATCTCGAGCTGACCAAGCATAGAAATGAATACAATATGGGAACCAGTAATAAGGGGTGCTAGAGAAAAGCAATGACTAACAACACAAAACATTGCAATAAATAAAAAATATGCAATAATAATAACAGAAAAATTGCAATATGAGCACTGGTAAAAACTTTTGCTTAGACATTAGGTTTAAGTCCCAGAAATTCATACACAGATGTCCTCAAGGACACATGACCCAGTGGATAAAAGTGTAGGTTAGATCCAGTGACTAGAAGTTGTGAGTCTAATACCAGGTAGTGAACCAATATTCTTGGAGATGTTAAAGTGAAACTGAGACATCCAGAAGAGGCATGGAACTTGTTGAATGAAATGAAGGGAGGATACAATGGCCAACAACTTGTAAATATGGCAATGAAGATGAGGATAACAGTAATGTAAATAATGTAAATAAATGGTGTAAACTTAAAAAATTAAATTTGTAATGGATAAGTTGAGGATGACAGGAATGATGATAAATGAAGATAAGTGTATATTTAATTGCATTCTTGGCTTACCAAATTTCAGAAAACTGTACTTCACTGGACCAGCCATTAATACAAAAAATATTGAATCTATCTTCTGCAACTTATAAAAAAAAATTGAATTATTTCTTGGATTAGCCAATATTTATAGCAAATTCTTGTCAAAATATTTTGAAAGAATTCAAGTGTTTTTTGAGTTGCGAAAAAAGAATTAGGAGTTTGAATGGACTAGTACACACCAAACAGCCATCATTAAATTAAAAGAATCTCTATCTAAAATGCCTGTGGTGAAGATTTGTTACCCTAAAAAGGATGATATATTAACCACAGATGTGAGTGGCCAGTCTGTATTGGCACTTTTGTCCCAGAAAAGACACCCAGTGATGTATCTTTCCAGGACATTGACACAAGCTGAATTGAACTACTCTAATATTGAAAAAGAAGCACTTGCGATTATATGGAGTATGATCAGAGCAAGACAATCTTTATTAGGAAAAACCTTTTTGTTGAGATCCGACCATAAGCCCATAGAATTTATATTCCATCCTAGGAAGGAATTGCCGAAAGTTAGATCATCGTGAATATTAAGATGGGCTATGAAGTTAATGGCTTTTGATTATGATATAGAATACATGAAGGGAAACATGATACCACATGTAGATGCATTGTTCCGAATACAATTTGAAAAGGAACAAAACGAAAAATGCATAAAAAAGTTGAGGATGAATTTTTGCATTGTGTGAAAACGAATGTGTTGCCCATGAATAGGCTAGTTATGGAGACGTTACAAGATCCAGTCTTATGTCAAATTTTATTTAGAATAAGGAACAATAAATGGAGTAATTGTTCAAAAGCAGAAAGACCATACAAAGAAACCAGACACAAACTATCAATAGAAAATGGTGTAATTTGTAGTGGGGATTTAATTGTACCTTCAGAAAAATGTAGAAAAGAAGTAATTAAAAGTGTTCATGATGGTGTGCATTGTGGGATAACCACTACACAAAAACAGTTATAACTGGAAGCGTGGTGGCCAAGACACACCTCAGATGTGAATAATTATATACACAAATGTCCTCAATGTGCTGAAATAAAGAATTTTCACTACAATAAGTTACACTCTTGGACTAAGTAAACAGAACAAGGTCTAGAGTTCATATAGATCATGCACAAATTAATGGGTTAGGTTTATGTCTAATAATGGTTGACACTTTTTCCACATGGCCTGAAGTTTTCCAAGTTCAGGATAAAAAATCTAGTACTGTAAAGCAAATATTACACAAAATATTAGCTAGAAATGGAGTACCAAAAACATTAGTAACTGATAATACTCCTGAATTCTGTGACAAAAGTCTATGCTCGTGGTTAAGGAAGATTGGCTGTGACCAATATAAAACACCTTCTTACGACCCTCAATCAAATGGGATTGCTGAACGAATGGTCCAAACAATAAAGATGAGATTGAAAGCATTTTCTTCTCAGCAAGAAAAGATCAAAACTTTCTTACCAAGATTATTGAGTTACAGAACAATACCACATGCTGACAGATTAGAGAGCCTGTCTGCCTTAATGGGCAGACAGATTAGAGTTCCATTAATCATGTCTTGCTCTATTAATGAAAACATATGGTACAAAAGAAATAAAGAAAATGAGCTGGAAAAGGCAAATTTCATAATGCAAAAAGGATACAACATGGCATTAATATGTAAGAATGGTAAAAACATTGGTGTCCATGCAGACCAGTTAAGAGCTATCCAAAATTACAAGGAAGTACAAAATGAAGCTAATTCGAAAGACTATGTAGATGAACAAGAAAGCAGGGCAGAAAAATCAATCGGCGATCAATGTTTTTTCAGAAGACTCAGGGTATGAAACATGGGACAGTGAGACTAAATGAACTAGATCAAGATCCCCCATAACAAGAAATATTCGTGAAACCAGTGAGAGAGGGAGGGAATGTAAGAGAAGTGATAGATCCATGCAGGGCATGAAACCCAAAAGATTCAGAGAGATTGGGATTGGTTTAGCTAATAGGTAATTAGCATAAAGTGAGCTATAACTATAGCTCATGGGCAACTTTGAATCAGTGTACACAGAATATCTACGGCTACTAAGTTTGATCATCATAACAGTGGGGATATTTCAAAACAAAAGTGATGGGGGAAAAAAATAATAAATGAAATCAGCTGGACGATATTTTTTTAAAATTTAAAAATTAAATTTAAAATTGTCAACATCCCTTGTCCTTGTGAACTTATGTCATTACATCAATGTAAGCATCACTTTATTCTGATAAAGTTCTAAAGGATGAAACACATCCCACAAAAACGTTTTCCAGTGTATCATATATATATATATATATATATATATATATATATATATATATATATATATATAAGGAGGCACGGTGGAGTAATGGATAACGGCTTGGATTGAGGAATCGGAGAGCCGAGTTCGAATTCCAGTCGAATCCATTACATTCACTTACGTGCTAACACCCTTGGGAAAGGTGTGAATCCTCTTCTTCTCCCTCCAGCTATGGGTAAATAGTAGGACAGACTGGGTTCTATAGCCTTGGACGGCAACTGGTCTAGGAGAAGGACAACTTTGAATTCAAAACTTGCGGAGGGTCGTTTGGGGACCTTGTGGCATTCGTTGCACCAGGTCCCCGTATTCGTCCCTCCAAAAAGTGTGGATGGCCCTACACAAAGCCTTCACCACTATAATCAAATCTTGTGTGGGTGTCCGGCTTTCAGTTTCTGGGAACTGATCTGTCTGGCCCTCATACGTCGACTTCGACGGGAGAGTCCATTATATATATATATATATATATATATTAATATGAAAATTAAAATTACGAGAGAGTCCAGCATATATATATGTGTGTTTGGAGCACTTTTAGAAATCTACTGTCACAAAAAATAAAGTAAAAGAAGTTTTTGTGGTTTTTAGGACTACAGACATTGCTGTTATCTTCATATAAAAGTCATAGAGAAATTATTTTACATACCTGAACAGGAAAGCCATGTTGGCAAAGTGATCTGCTGATTCTGTGTTTTTCTTCTTCTTGGAACTGTTCAAAAGTCATCATGGCCAAGGGTTTGAGCTTACTGGCCTTTTTGAAACTGTTGATCATGATAGATATTATGTTTCCTCACAGAAACTGTAACTAAGGTTCGCTCAGCATAGTTGCTGTATAAATCACAGGTGAGCTCAGTGGGTGTTGAACAGACACAAAATGTGCCTGAGTAGGCATCTGCAGGAGAAACTGGCTCAGAAAATGAGTCACTGGCAATTATATATATATATATATATATATATATATATATATTGTATTTTTTTAATATGTAGATTGGTATAAATCAAATAAGTTGCATTGTAGTTGCTATTTACAACCCTTTGTTATTTTCATGAGAAAAGCTGAAATTTTATTTATTCTTTTGTAAAATGAGAAAGAAATTTGGATAAAAAGCAAGATTAAGAGAAAAAACAACAACAACAAATAGTACTACTTACTTGTTAGATATTCTTTTTAAGATTCTCTCAAAAGACATTCAAAGGTAGCAGAAGATACTTAAAGTAGGTGGCTAATATGGACTTATAAGGGAAGATCCTCAGAAGTTTAAGGAAAGCTGAAACTTTTTCATAGCTCAATTGTTTTCTTAATTCCAATTGGCAAGCTAATTCTTTTTTTTTTTTGAAGTATCAACCTTCTGTTTATTTTACCTAGCATCATATTGCAAGTATTCCTTTTAAAAATTACTCAACATTATCAAATCATGAATTCCTGTGTTATTTAACTGACTAACACAGTGCATGTAAATATGATTGGATTACAGATAGATCGGCATTTCCACCAAGGATTGGGATGTCTTTATCTTTTCTTTGTTTTTTACTTATGATCAGTGTAGTATCTGTGCACTCTGTGAAAAGTGTGCATGTGTGTTTTACTGTGTATTGATTTTTATCTATGAAGAATTATTTGGTTTATTTTTACAATCTGAATATTTTTTATTAAAACATTTTTTTTTAATTATTTTTTTCAAGATTATACAAAACAAACTTTAACAAAAATTTTGACTTTTCTTTCATTGAACAAGTTCTGGAAGACATTACATTAAGTTTTTACCTTGTCTCATATTGTGAATATACCTTATTCAGTCCTTAATAATCTGAACTCTTTACAAAGGAAGAGGTCATCAAATATAAAAGACAATTCCATTTTCTTTATTTATTGTTTCTTTCTTTAAATCAGTTTTTGATTTTATATTATGAAATAACTTACTAAAAATTACTGGGAATAATTAAATTCTTTTTCAATTGACTGACAAAAAAAAAAAATTTTTAAATACATAGATGTGTAACATTATCAGCATCATGGCAAATTATTCATCACTGTTAACCAGTGGGTGTGTGGCTTTGGGGCCTTCTGTGGACATGAACTCTACATTCTCACAAGGATGTGAATGACTCTTGTTTACCCGCTCAGGTGGGTGCACATACATCTACCTGTCATATAGTTTTTCCCACACATGCACATCTTATGCATAGATGGGTTAACCATGTATTTACCTGTCAGAGTCAGCCACTGATATCCAGTCAGGTGCAGATCTGCACTTGGTGAACAGGTGGTTTGTTAGGTAAGTAAGCTTATACTAAAAGTAACTTTAGTCGACTTTGTGATACCAGAAAAAATGTACAAAGTCATATTTCAAAGGATGGGGTAAATACAAGTTTAGGAAACATAACAGTCTGAATAAAAATCTGTCTGAAAATAATCCAATAGTTTAATATTACAAAAAATTAGCCTATCTGGGGACCTGTTGCATTAACCTTTCAAAATACTATCCTTGGAATGTAACACCCTAAACATTTTTTCAAAACAGCCTACAGAGTTGTATTTCAGGAGTACCATCAGCTTCATTGTTAATATCATCCAGTGTTGGAAATGTTTTCCCTTTCAACACTGGCAGCCAAAATTCTAAGAGAGTCAAATCTGAAGAAAGGTTGACATACAATGGTGATACGATGTTCTGCCCAGAAGTCCTGCACAAGACTTCATTATTGTGAATATACCAGTACACAACATCATTCAATAGCAACTATGAAAGATTATCTTATTATATACAGACAGTAAGATTCACTCAGATTGGTTATGAACCTCCATCAAAGTCCTTGAAATATTTAAAATGGTTAGATAATTCTTGTATACATTCGAACAACAAAAGAAAGAAGGTGGCTTAGAAAGTTAGTTATAAGAAAAAGGGAAAAGTAAAAAGAGGAATGTAAAGAGAAAAGTAAAAAGGGGAAAGTAAAAAGAGGAAAGGAAAAAGAGGAAAGGAAAAAAAAAGGAAAGTAAAAAGTGGAAAGTAAAAAGAGGAAAGTGTTATGGGAACTTACCCATAATAGTAATGGACTATCCAGTACACCATAAATACTGCGCCTCAAGAGGAATCAGCAGTGTCAGTCAGTCCGAGACAGAGTCGCGTCAGACGATTACTGTAAGACATTGGAATAGTGATACTTCGAGACAACATAGTTCTCTCTAACCTAACCTGATTGTTATTACTAACACTTTCTACTTCTGTGTACATATTTCTATTTGTAATATATCTGTGTTATTCCATACCTGTGTTCGAGTTATTCTTCATTGGTTCTACCTTGGACCATCACCGTGGTACAAGGAACCTGGACCATAACAGAAAGTAAAAAGAGGAAAGTAAAAAGAGAAAAGTAAAAAGAGAAATGTAAAGAGAAAATTAAAAAGAGAAAAGTAAAAAAGGAAAGTAAAAAAGAGAAAAGAGAAAAGTAAAAAGAGAAAAGTAAAATGAGGAAAGTAAAAAGACAAAAATAAAACGAGGAATGTAAAGAGAAAATTAAAAAGAGGAAAGTAAAAAGAGAAAAGTAAAAAGAGACAAATAAAAAGAGATAAGTAAAAAGAGAAAAGTAAAAAGAGACAAATAAAAAGAGATAAGTAAAAAGAGAAAAGTAAAAAGAGACAAATAAAAAGAGAAAAGTAAAAAGAGACAAATAAAAAGAGATAAGTAAAAAGAGAAAAGTAAAAAGAGACAAATAAAAAGAGATAAGTAAAAAGAGAAAAGTAAAAAGAGACAAATAAAAAGAGATAAGTAAAAAGAGAAAAGTAAAAAGAGACAAATAAAAAGAGATAAGTAAAAAGAGAAAAGTAAAAAGAGACAAATAAAAAGAGATAAGTAAAAAGAGAAAAGTAAAAAGAGACAAATAAAAAGAGATAAGTAAAAAGAGAAAAGTAAAAAGAGACAAATAAAAAGAGATAAGTAAAAAGAGAAAAGTAAAAAGAGACAAATAAAAAGAGATAAGTAAAAAGAGAAAAGTAAAAAGAGACAAATAAAAAGAGAAAAGTAAAAAGAGACAAATAAAAAGAGATAAGTAAAAAGAGAAAAGTAAAAAGAGACAAATAAAAAGAGATAAGTAAAAAGAGAAAAGTAAAAAGAGACAAATAAAAAGAGATAAGTAAAAAGAGAAAAGTAAAAAGAGACAAATAAAAAGAGATAAGTAAAAAGAGAAAAGTAAAAAGAGACAAATAAAAAGAGATAAGTAAAAAGAGAAAAGTAAAAAGAGACAAATAAAAAGAGATAAGTAAAAAGAGAAAAGTAAAAAGAGACAAATAAAAAGAGATAAGTAAAAAGAGAAAAGTAAAAAGAGACAAATAAAAAGAGATAAGTAAAAAGAGAAAAGTAAAAAGAGACAAATAAAAAGAGATAAGTAAAAAGAGAAAAGTAAAAAGAGACAAATAAAAAGAGATAAGTAAAAAGAGAAAAGTAAAAAGAGACAAATAAAAAGAGATAAGTAAAAAGAGAAAAGTAAAAAGAGACAAATAAAAAGAGATAAGTAAAAAGAGAAAAGTAAAAAGAGACAAATAAAAAGAGATAAGTAAAAAGAGAAAAGTAAAAAGAGACAAATAAAAAGAGATAAGTAAAAAGAGAAAAGTAAAAAGAGACAAATAAAAAGAGATAAGTAAAAAGAGAAAAGTAAAAAGAGACAAATAAAAAGAGATAAGTAAAAAGAGAAAAGTAAAAAGAGACAAATAAAAAGAGATAAGTAAAAAGAGAAAAGTAAAAAGAGACAAATAAAAAGAGATAAGTAAAAAGAGAAAAGTAAAAAGAGACAAATAAAAAGAGATAAGTAAAAAGAGAAAAGTAAAAAGAGACAAATAAAAAGAGATAAGTAAAAAGAGAAAAGTAAAAAGAGACAAATAAAAAGAGATAAGTAAAAAGAGAAAAGTAAAAAGAGACAAATAAAAAGAGATAAGTAAAAAGAGAAAAGTAAAAAGAGACAAATAAAAAGAGATAAGTAAAAAGAGAAAAGTAAAAAGAGACAAATAAAAAGAGATAAGTAAAAAGAGAAAAGTAAAAAGAGACAAATAAAAAGAGAAAAGTAAAAAGAGACAAATAAAAAGAGATAAGTAAAAAGAGGAAAGTAAAAAGAGACAAATAAAAAGAGATAAGTAAAAAGAGAAAAGTAAAAAGAGACAAATAAAAAGAGATAAGTAAAAAGAGACAAATAAAAAGAGATAAGTAAAAAGAGATAAGTAAAAAGAGAAAAGTAAAAAGAGACAAATAAAAAGAGATAAGTAAAAAGAGAAAAGTAAAAAGAGACAAATAAAAAGAGAAAAGTAAAAAGAGACAAATAAAAAGAGATAAGTAAAAAGAGAAAAGTAAAAAGAGACAAATAAAAAGAGATAAGTAAAAAGAGAAAAGTAAAAAGAGACAAATAAAAAGAGATAAGTAAAAAGAGAAAAGTAAAAAGAGACAAATAAAAAGAGATAAGTAAAAAGAGAAAAGTAAAAAGAGACAAATAAAAAGAGAAAAGTAAAAAGAGACAAATAAAAAGAGATAAGTAAAAAGAGGAAAGTAAAAAGAGACAAATAAAAAGAGATAAGTAAAAAGAGAAAAGTAAAAAGAGACAAATAAAAAGAGATAAGTAAAAAGAGACAAATAAAAAGAGATAAGTAAAAAGAGATAAGTAAAAAGAGAAAAGTAAAAAGAGACAAATAAAAAGAGATAAGTAAAAAGAGAAAAGTAAAAAGAGACAAATAAAAAGAGAAAAGTAAAAAGAGACAAATAAAAAGAGATAAGTAAAAAGAGAAAAGTAAAAAGAGACAAATAAAAAGAGATAAGTAAAAAGAGAAAAGTAAAAAGAGACAAATAAAAAGAGATAAGTAAAAAGAGAAAAGTAAAAAGAGACAAATAAAAAGAGATAAGTAAAAAGAGAAAAGTAAAAAGAGACAAATAAAAAGAGATAAGTAAAAAGAGAAAAGTAAAAAGAGACAAATAAAAAGAGATAAGTAAAAAGAGAAAAGTAAAAAGAGACAAATAAAAAGAGAAAAGTAAAAAGAGACAAATAAAAAGAGATAAGTAAAAAGAGAAAAGTAAAAAGAGACAAATAAAAAGAGATAAGTAAAAAGAGAAAAGTAAAAAGAGACAAATAAAAAGAGATAAGTAAAAAGAGAAAAGTAAAAAGAGACAAATAAAAAGAGATAAGTAAAAAGAGAAAAGTAAAAAGAGACAAATAAAAAGAGATAAGTAAAAAGAGAAAAGTAAAAAGAGACAAATAAAAAGAGATAAGTAAAAAGAGAAAAGTAAAAAGAGACAAATAAAAAGAGATAAGTAAAAAGAGAAAAGTAAAAAGAGACAAATAAAAAGAGATAAGTAAAAAGAGAAAAGTAAAAAGAGACAAATAAAAAGAGATAAGTAAAAAGAGAAAAGTAAAAAGAGACAAATAAAAAGAGAAAAGTAAAAAGAGACAAATAAAAAGAGATAAGTAAAAAGAGGAAAGTAAAAAGAGACAAATAAAAAGAGATAAGTAAAAAGAGAAAAGTAAAAAGAGACAAATAAAAAGAGATAAGTAAAAAGAGAAAAGTAAAAAGAGACAAATAAAAAGAGATAAGTAAAAAGAGAAAAGTAAAAAGAGACAAATAAAAAGAGATAAGTAAAAAGAGAAAAGTAAAAAGAGACAAATAAAAAGAGATAAGTAAAAAGAGAAAAGTAAAAAGAGACAAATAAAAAGAGATAAGTAAAAAGAGAAAAGTAAAAAGAGACAAATAAAAAGAGATAAGTAAAAAGAGAAAAGTAAAAAGAGACAAATAAAAAGAGATAAGTAAAAAGAGAAAAGTAAAAAGAGACAAATAAAAAGAGATAAGTAAAAAGAGAAAAGTAAAAAGAGACAAATAAAAAGAGATAAGTAAAAAGAGAAAAGTAAAAAGAGACAAATAAAAAGAGATAAGTAAAAAGAGAAAAGTAAAAAGAGACAAATAAAAAGAGATAAGTAAAAAGAGAAAAGTAAAAAGAGACAAATAAAAAGAGATAAGTAAAAAGAGAAAAGTAAAAAGAGACAAATAAAAAGAGATAAGTAAAAAGAGAAAAGTAAAAAGAGACAAATAAAAAGAGATAAGTAAAAAGAGAAAAGTAAAAAGAGACAAATAAAAAGAGATAAGTAAAACGAGAAAAGGGGAAAGTAAAAAGAAGATTGTTATGGTCCAGGTTAGGACCAAGGAAGGACAACACGAATACAAGAGTAGAAATAACGAAGATATATTACACGGAATAATAATACAAGATGTGGAAGGTGTTAGTATGACTGTCAGTCTGGTTTGGAGTGAACTACTATCGGCTCGACTCGATTCTTCCCTCTCTCTCTTGAGAGGCGTAGTATACATAGTGGTAGGAAGAGTTCATTCTGTAGTTATAGGTAAGGACCCATAACAAAGATATTAAAAGAAAAGGTTTATAAATAAACTAAATTTACTTTTTTTATGTATTCATTATCATTTAATACTAGAATTTTTCTCTATTATATAAATTCCAAATATTTTTTATTCCATATACTTACAGATCTTGGATGATCATGACTCTCTACAGATTCTTTTTGTTTATTATCTGTGAATTGCCAGGCCTTCTTGGGAAAGATAATGGAGTATTTTCCTGTTGTTATCATCACATATTCCTTTTCTTTATTAGGTGTGAATTGCCATCACTTCTTGGGATATATAAAAGGAGTGGTCTGCCATTGCCTTCTACACAGAATTCCATTTTTTTATTTGTGAATTACCATAGCTACTTGGGAAAGATAATAGAGTAGTTTTACATTGCCTTCTCCACAGATTCTTTTTCTTTATTTTCTGTGAATTGCCATCACTTTTTGGGAAAGACAGTGGAGTAGTGTCCAACTGTCTTCTGCACAAGTTCCTTTTCTTTATTACCTGTGAATTACTATGGCTACCTAGGAAAGATAGTGGAGTAGATTCCTGCTCCTTTGCTACAGTTTTGAATTCAGAGTTGTTCTTTTCCTAGAGCAGCCACTAGCCAAGTCTAGAATCCCCAGTCTATTCTTCTATTTCACCTATAGCTCAGATATTTATTCTTACCTTTCCCAAGGACATTAGTGTAAAGTAAACACAAGTTAGCATTCCCCACAAGCTCAAGGACTATGTTGTCTTTGGCAAGATATTTGACTTTTGAATTGTTCTTACAAAAGCATATAATAAAGGTCATGTTGAAAGGACATGCTTCTAGATCATTTCCCATGTGGTGGGGGTCCTCCAGGGCTCTATCCTTGTATCTACGTTGTTTCTTATCTAATCTTTCTCAATGACCTTTCTGATGTCATCAGTTCCCAAATTGATATTTATGTTTGAACAAGAAATGCATTGTAAATACAAACAAAAAAATGCTCTCTTTTAATCTTCATAGAGAACCACTTTTGCCCTTCATCACCACAGTTGATGCTAATGTCAAGAAGAGCAACTTATTGCATCTTCTTGGTCTCACATTTTCTGTTAACATGAAATGAAGTGATTATATTGAATCAATTGTTAGATCTGCTGCTAAAAAAGCATGGTTTGTTGTGCATCACGGAAAAACCACTCTCCTCCCAGTGGCACCTTTGTGGGCCCAAACAGATGAAAATCTGTGAGTGCTGAGTCAGGACTGTAAGGTGGATCATGCAGGATTGTCCTGCCATACACTGTAATTTCTTGTCTGATCTTTAAACTTCTGCAAGTATTTACAATGTCATGTTGCAAAATCAAATCAATCTTCTACAAATACACCAAACTGTAAGAAACATTGCAAATTAGAATCATTAATAATGCCAATGACTATTTGTACTTAGAATTAGGTCAGTTTCTTTTACTAAATTGAATTTCTCCTTTCTAGGATTCCATTAACTCTATTGATTCATATCTTTGCTGTGATTACATCAAGTAAAGCTTTTCCATAGAAATTCATTAACTTTTGGTGAATGTTTGCATTACATTTTCCTTCCAAAAACAGAAATTCAATGGCAGCTTTTGTTGTTTGCATGTGTCCAGATGGGTAACCATTTTGAAAGAGGATTATGGGTAGACAAAGAGAAGGTAATGCTCCACAATTTTTTCACCTGAGTTCTTTTTATAATTTATAACTAAAAAATATCCCTAAAAATTCTGACTATTTTTTAAAAATTAAATAAGTGCTTGTTACAGGTGGTATGTCGACCTACAAACAGATACTGAATGACAGAAGACAACAACAAAAAAATAAAGACTTGAGTAAAAAATATATTGCTAAGTTTATTTGGGTTAAAGAAAATGCATCAACAAAAATAAAATTACAGTGCATAGGCAAAAATATATTTCCACATGCTCATGTAGAGGGCGAGAAGAAAGTTGTCCTGAAAAGGACAGTTTATTGCATATTGTTGCTACAGCCAATAGAGAGATTGAGCTGTAGATGATGGTGGCTGGCTGGAACTGCTACTAAACAGGAGCTGTGGGCTGGTTGTCGACTGCTGGAATAGATACTACACTTTGATCCTAGTCATCTGGGCTGCAGAGTCATTTTATTTACCCCAGCCTCACCACTGAGGCGAGATGTGACACAAGGTTGGGTTTAATGTTGAAAACCCGAGCGTGTATACTCAGGCCAAGGACAAAAATTGTGCAGTCCCTACAACCATCAGTTTCAATTGCATTGATATGACTATTGATCCCCCTTCTCTAGTGCAATGGGGGGGGGAACCCTCAGGCAGCTGTTCCCCAGGACTGGGCACCTTACAGTATTTTATTTTCCCCAGCTGGGTCACTGTCTGCAGACAGAGCCACAGCTGAGTCACACTCTGCACTAAGACAGGGAAGCAACTGAAAGATGATTATACTACTAGGCATGGGCTGTGGTGTCATATTTTTTTTTATACTTTGAGGACTTTTTATATCCTAGATTAGTTTTACAATTATCGCTGGTTAAGCTTTTTCTTCCGGTTGTTTTTAAAAAATGTTGGGGTGTCAACAGGATACAACAGGCTCATTATTTTTTGATTGTTCCTTATGTTACTTGTTGCCAATTTAGGTCCACATATCAGACTAAGTCTATTAAAAATCCCTTCACTAAAGAAATTTAAACAGATTTGTCAAGTCATCTCACTAATTGCTCAGGAAGATAAAATAAATAGTAGGTTGGTCTTCAACAAGTCACATAGTGAAAAATATCATTAATTAGGTTTTTATTTAGTATATTTAAACTTGATGGTATTTCATGACATTTTGATTTTCTGGGTCACAATGGCTGTTTCTTCAGTTAAATAGGATTTTGCCAATTTAAGCTTATAATTTCTTTCTCTTAATATACACCCTTGAGCAAATTAATTGAATCAAGACAAATAATTCCGTTATTATTTACCTTTTTTTTTGGATTTTTCCAATGAAACATGACCTAATGCACATGTTAGTATATCATATGTACATTTTATAAAGTCATTCCTTGCGGATTGACCACAGATTCTCAATTGGATTTAAATCTAGAGAGTTTCCGGGGCAGTCTATAGTACTTGGATTCGCCAGTGTGTTCGTAGAGCATTACAATTTTCTTATGCATCCTTTGAGTAACATCAATCACAGAAAATGGCTGTAGGACAACTAATCAAAAGTTGAGACAATAGTGTTTCGGCGTGATAAAAATCTGATACAATCACGGATGATGCAATATTTTTCAAGGCCAAACAAATTTCATCATGCACCCTGAAAATAGATTCATATTACTGCACACCACTGCAAACAACCTAATGTGAAGAAAAAATAGAAATCGATTACACCCTGTCACCCCAGTGGGTCTAAAACTGACCATATAGTGAAATAAAGAAAACTAAAGCAGTTGTTTCGATTATTTTGCACAAGGATGCATATCATCATCGGGTTTTTGACTTTCAAATAAGCATTCAAGAATGAGCGTCATGTCTGTTTTAGTCTCACCAGATATTTACAAGACTCAGGCATGATAGGTTTTTCCACAGCAGGAACAGGATTGGGTATGGTAGCCAAGAGGAGAGACAAGTTGACAGCATTACCATCTCTCATCTTCCCAGTGTCTGACTCAGTAAAGATGAAACATTGCTTGTCTCTCACAACTCTATCCCTATTTACAAGGCAGACGTTTGGACAAAGCTACATTCCTTAGTTCAGCCAGTCCAGACCTTCACAGCTAGGACCTACCATGCCATGTACACAGGCTTGATTCATCCTCATTCACTTCATATTCCATTGGTAAGGAGGAAGTTCAGCTTCTTCAACAGAACTATTACTTCATAGAACAGACTTCTAAGAGGATGATTTCCCAATCACTACAATTTTAACTTCAAGTTTAGGGTCAACCGTTATCTATCCTACATATTCTCATAACATGCACTTCTTACTTCCTCCTTTTACACCTTTACAACAACCTAATTCACTAAACCTCTACACTGAGTGGCTCTTGGGCCTTGTATTAATTGAACAAATATATAAACAAAAAATTAAAAACAGAACAATCAACGGAAAAATATTGTAATGCAAAGAAGTCCAGTCCGTAAACTTTGTTACCCATTTGCTGTCATATTGCAGAAGGTTATGTATTATATATACTGAAGGAAAATAAAATTGAAATATCCTAGATATAGGTTTTAATTTAATCAAGATTAAACATTCTGGTAATATAACTGAAACACAGTCAATGGTCATATATAGTGGACTCTCCCGTCGTATTCGATGTATGAGGGTCAAGCAGCTCAGTTCCTAGGAAACGACAGCCTAGACACCAGCACATATGATTTGATTATAGTGGTGATGGCTTTGTGCAGAACCATTCACACTTTTTGAAGGGCCAAATACGTGCCACAAGTTTCTAAAACGACCCTCTGCAGGTTTTGAATTCAGAGTTGTCCTTCTCCTAGACCAGTTACCATCCAAGGCTATAGAACCCAGTCTGTCCTCCTGTTTACCCATAGCTGGGAGGAGAAGAAGAAGATTCATACCTTTCCCAAGGTTATTAGCACATAAGTGAATGTAATGGATTCAAATGGAATTCAAACTCAGCTCTCTGATTCCTCAATCCGAGCCTCTATCCACTACTCCACTGTGCCTTCTAAATGGTCATATATACCGTTATATATATATATATACAGGTTCTAAAATAATGGATTTAGCAATAGTACTCATATCCTATATTGATACACTCTTTGGACATTATTACAGTTTTATACTTTTGCATGAATTCAATTATACAATTTGTGAATAATATGCTGTGATATAATGTTCTATACATTTTACATCTGTTGATGCAATACAATGGGAATCACATGTCAGAAAGAGTCAAGCATTATCCATCATGTTCAATACATGTTCAATGTAGGATAGGTCTGACAATCCTGCTAGTTAAGGATTTTGAGTACTATGGGCTTCATGTAGATAGACATTATCCTGCTGAAACAGTACATCTCTATCCTGTTGCAGGAATGGCAGAAGAATGAGTTGAACAATTTTCTAGATATACATGACACTGTTCAACATTCCTTCCACAAACAACAAAAAGCATGTGAGTGTTGTTACTTGTAGTGTTTATGAAGAAAAACTTTTAAAATTCATATAAATTGAGAACGAATTTTACAGATTCAAATTATAGCAATTATTATTATTAATTAATTAATTTCAAACAAAATAAAAATAATTTTTTTAATGAAAATTACTAACAGTATTCCTGCTGAGTGGATATGTGGATGTTAACAAGGTTGTGAGTTTTGTGTGTATGTTTTAGGTGAAGGTGTGTGTTCAATATATAAACAAAGAAGATAGAAAAATAGCATACAAAAAACTTGAGTTTGTGCTATGGACATTTATTTCTTTTATGTTGACTGCATTGAAACAAAGTTAAAAGGTCTCTTGAGTATGTCTGTTTTCCTTTTGGTTCTGAACTGATTTATGGGAAGTAAGGATATGAACAGGTAAACATGGTTTAGTTCAAGTCAGCCTCGTGCTGACTTGAAACGACCCAGTATGTCCATTTTTTCTGTTTGGTTCTGAACTGATTTATGGGAAGTAAGGATATGAACAGGTAAACACGGTTGAGTTCAAGTCAGCCTCGTGCTGAGTTGGAACGACCCAGTATGTCCATTTTTCTGTTTGGTTCTGAACTGATTTATGGGAAGTAAGGATATGAACAGGTAAACATGGTTGAGCTCAAGTCAGCCTCGTGCTGAGTTGGAACGACCCAGTATGTCCATTTTTCTGTATGCTTCTGAACTGATTTATGGGAAGTAAGGATATGAACAGGTAAACATGGTTGAGCTCAAGTCAGCCTCGTGCTGAGTTGGAACGACCCAGTATGTCCATTTTTCTGTTTGGTTCTGAACTGATTTATGGGAAGTAAGGATATGAACAGGTAAACATGGTTGAGCTCAAGTCAGCCTCGTGCTGAGTTGGAACGACCCAGTATGTCCATTTTTCTGTTAAGCTTCTGAAATAATTTATGGAAAGTACGGATACAAACGGATAAAGCTGGTTGAACTCAAGTCAGCTTCATGCTGAGTTGGTAAGACCGAACCTCTAGTTCATGTGTAGGGTTCCTAAAACTCGTCTGATAATGTTATTAGTAAGTGGAAAAAGTTCAGTTGTCAGTGGACTGAGATAACAAACATTCCCCAGTGGGAATGCTGTTACTGTGCAGTTCACATCTTGAAACCAAGAGGAGAAAGAGAAAGATTCTGTCCTTTCTGGAAGTGGGGTCATGAAATCACACATGTGACCAGAAACCCTTTCCGGTTTCTTTATAACTTGCATCATGGGAAAATGGAGTTAGTTATTTTTTTTTATTCT
The DNA here is from genome assembly GCA_964036315.1 of Acanthosepion esculentum. Taxonomy (NCBI): domain Eukaryota; kingdom Metazoa; phylum Mollusca; class Cephalopoda; order Sepiida; family Sepiidae; genus Acanthosepion; species Acanthosepion esculentum. The sequence goes on along the minus strand of OZ038499.1, from coordinate 5,517,220 downwards.
TTATTATTATTTTCGTTTTCCCCACAGATACCAACTTAAAGTAAAATTTAGTTAACTTATAATTTATGGAGAAAAATTAAACAGCATTTAAAACATATATCAAATTATTAATCTGAAGACTTTAAGGTTTTAAGAATGCATAATTAAATTATTAGAAATGTTATACTCTTCAAATTATAAACTTTAGATTTGCGACAAACATTTTTTTGTTAAATATTCAGGCACATTTGTGTCTACTAATATGTCTTCACATGAGGTATAAATAAAAGTAGAATGTATCAAGTAAGCAGTTTATGTGATAATATGAGTAGCAACTAGATGTAACAGTTTGAGTTGAAGTCATTAAGCAATTTGCCTGTCTCGTCTATTCCCTGTTATATGAAAACTGTCTTCATAAGAAACTAGGCTAAAAAAAGATTTTTGCAAATTACCGCAAGTATTTTTGGAATATAAAAATTTTGAATTTTATTTGGTTTTCTTACTCTCTCTCTCTCTCTCTCTCTCTCTCTCTCTCTCTCTCTCTCCCTCTCTCTTATTGTGTTTTGGTAGTGAGGAAATTTAACAGATTATATCATTATTTTCTCTTCTAGTTATATGTGCTCTCCATTTTAATTGTTGCTGCTGTTGAAGTTATACAGGAGAAAAAAACTGACATTTAAGAGTTTGTAGGAACCTTAATTACAGGTGAACTGAAACACATGCACATGTATCTTTCAACTTCAGTCCACCAAAAAAATAAATTCAAATAGTCTTATATTTCCAGTGCAGACATAATTGAAAGCATACCGCATGACATCATTTAACCAATAAAAATATTCAAATTCACAACTGTATCTGTGCAGAGCCCCTTGAGGTCTACTTAAAGGAGAGAACTCTGAACACCAATCAGAAGGAGGACTAGAAGTTGCCCATTTCATGTCAGACAGTCAGCAGAAGCACAACAGTCTTTAAGCCACCACACAGGAACTTCTAACATATATATATAACTAAGTACAGTGTAACCCGTATATAAGAGACACGGATATAAGAGAAACTCGGATATAAGAGAGATTTTCTCTGGTCCCAAATTAGAGCCTGTGTTAATGTATATATAATAGACCAAACTCGGATATAAGAGATTTTCTCTGGTCCCAAATTAGAGCCATACTTACCTAAACAAAATAGACCAAACCCGGATATAATATAAACCCGGATATAAGAGACTTTTTTCTCCTGGGTCCTGACAACTCTCTTATATCCGGGTTACACTGTATATATTTTCATGACACTCATTTGGTTGTTCCTTTCTTTCCCTTGAGTCACATCGACGTACGTACACTTATTGTTACAGACTTTCCTTTCCAAAGAACACATATACAGACTCTTGCTTCAAACAACTTTGCCTCATATATAATCACTTTTTGACCTTACAAAGTTTTCCTATGAACATTATTCACTTTTTCTATGCACAAATATTTTGTTATTCTAGGTAATATAAAATTTTATCTTAGTTGAATTTGTAAGAATCCTTTTACTTGGGTTTTTGTTAAATGTCCAAAATTCGGAGTGTTGGGATTCAATACAATACCATAAAATATTGTTGCAGGACTGTTCGTAATTTGACCATTTAGAATAATCCCAAGACTTTCATTGAAAGAATAAAATCCAGTAGGAAAAAACAATAACATTAATTTTATATAACAGCAAGAACACAAGTAGTTGGTTGAATGTATTGAATGAGTAATGTCATTTTTTTGGTTGTTAATAATGTTCTTGGATAAAATATAAACTGCATTGCATTTGTATGTGAGAATGGTGAAATGTGGTTACATGTGTGTTTGTGTGAAAGAGTCAGTATGGGTATATATGCATAGTAGTAACATGGATAAAGGAGACAGATAGAATTTAGTTCTTACTGTGAACAGTGGCACCATAGTCTGAGGCGGTCTCTTTGTAGATTGCTTAGAGTTGTTGAGTCGAGTATTTCTTTTGCGTATGGACATGAATGTGGTCTTGAATATCAGCAGCTCCAGAATTATATTATTTTATATATTCCTAATTGGCCCTAAAACGCCACATGGTATGTCTACTACTAAATCCGTGCGATATTTTGGCGGTATCTACTTAAATTAGGATGACTAGTAAAACAACCTTTCTGACTTGTATTGTACGGTTTAACTGGTGTGTTTTAAGATGTAAGCACTTTATTGCGTGTTATTGGTTTATAAAAATTTTGGAGGCATGTTTTAATGTTTATGTCGCTATTGTTGGCTGAAAATGCTTCTCATTTCTCAGTTTAAACTTTGCAGTTTATTGATAAAAAAATAATGAATAGTTAAAATATACTGTTTGAATTGCTTCACCAAGGATTAGACACTCAATAAATCAATAAATTTTGATAACTAAAGATGACATTTCCCAATTTGTAATTAGTTTAAAATTAAAGAGTTTCTTAGTAGAACTACAACTAAAAATTTATTGCTTTGAATGTCTTCATCAATGGATCAGTGAAGATTTGGTGATAAACAATGAAGTGCTATATTGATTGAAGATTACACTATTTTGAGCAAAAACTTCAGCTCCACATGATCTGTAATAAGTGATTACCTCCCTTCGTTTCCTCTAATAATAAGTTACCTCACTTGTGTTTCAGAAACCTTTAATTTCAGATTTAATACATTCGGAGCAGTAAAATTTGTTGCAATCAATGGGTAAAGAAAGTTTTTCTCTTTATATGCTGTATCCCTTTAGGAAGTAGATAATTATGGCTTTCCATAGCTTCCTTCTATTTTTTAATATCTGTAAATTGTGCATTGCCATGATTTTTTTTCTGGGAACAAGAGGAGTTTTCTATTACCTTCTTCCCGGTTTTAAATTCAGAACAATATAGTAACTTGTGGAATGAAAATTTCACGTTTTTCATATGTTCAATGCTAAAGATAATAAAAAAGACAACTTATGTTTCTTCCTTTTTCATTGATACCTCAGAAGGACATGCAATTTTTTTTCTATCTGATCCATCATGGGTATTTAAGGTGTGTATATAAACTATATGTGGGGCACTTTGACATGGTGTTGTTATGGGGTCAAGTGTGTTGCTAATATATGTTACCTTGTGTTACATATTAGTATTTGATAGAGGATTCTTTTTTTATACTGAAAATGAAAATGAATAGAATATACAACAATAAAATACAACAAACAAGACTTTGTGACGTGTGTTGAAATTTTGTGGTTGAAGGATGCTTTTGAATTTCACTACTCTATCTTATTCTCTCTCTCTCTCTCTCTTTCTCTCTCTCTCTTGCTTGCCATGGAATGATTGTGTCTCTTGTTTCAGACTGTCACTGGTGACAGTGGAAAAGCTATTTTTAGAATGATGAAATTTCAGATTTTTGTTTTTATTATTTTTCATAATGAAATATCATCATCTTCATGAATCATAACAGAAGTCCACTTATAAGAACGGAATGTCTTAATAATAAAAATAATCATCATTTTTTCCCCATGAAACGGTTCTGCCTGAAGCTGTAGATCTGATGGGTGACTTTTTCTTCTGTCGTTATTTCTTGATGCAAACTATTATGCATTTTATTTTTATCTTGTTTTTCTTCACTAGCTTTATCTGTATGTTTCTGTTCTATTTCTGCATAGGTTTTTAATCTGTCTACTGAGACTTGAGTATGAACCAGGTTGTTGGATTTAATTAGGAAATATTTAGGTGTTCACTTAAAGGCTGCATAAGGACCTGAGTGGGGTGCTTCTAATGACCCTTGAACACAATCTGTTCTAATCCAGACTTTACCACAAAGTTTGAAGCTTATTTGGAACATAGGATTTTTGTGATTTATTTGATCTTTTAGAAAAATCTCTGGGATCAAATTGTGCCAAATTGTGCCATTCTCTTGTGAAATGCTGAGTTACAATTTCCTCATTTGTAGTGTCTATGAGTAACTGTGGTGTTAACATTTGTGTGCCTCTAACAATATAAAAGAGAGAAAACTCAGAGCAGTTAGGCATACTCTGAATTCCTAGATGAATTATTGATAGAGTTGAAATCCAAGATTCTTTTCGGGCTATAATAGCTGTTTCAATAGTCCTATGAGTTCTTTCAATCAAACCATTACATTGAGGATGATAGACTGTTGTGCATAGCCAATAGAAACCAATAATTTTTCACAATTCTAAAAACAATTCACTTTCAAATTGTGTACCTCTGTTATAACATACAGGAGAATACCAAAGCGGGTCATCCATGCATTTACAAAAGCCTCAATCATGTCCTGTTCAGTAATGTCTGACATGGGTTGTGCTTCTATCCAATGACTGGTTCAATCAATGCAAGCTAGAAGATACTGATATGGGCTGATATAAGCATTATTCAGGCATTTTGCTGGTGGCAGAGGTCCTGCTATATCAATGTGAACAGTATGGAATCTTGTTGATGGTATTTCCAATGTTTGTACTGGTGACTTTCACTTGTTGACAGGAAGTATATGCTGCACAAAGTTCTTTGATGGCTTTATCCATATTTGACCAGTAAAATCTAGCCTTCACCATCTTAATGGATGATTTAATTTCAGGGTCTGACATTGAATGTATACTGTCAAACACAGACCCACACAACTTGCATGTCACAAAAGGTCTTGGTTATAATGTTGATGTGTCACGCAACACAAATTAATTATTTCCAGGTAGGCTGAGTTTCCTTAAATCTGGAAAAGATCAGATTTCAGAGTTAGATGCTTGTGCCTCAGCAAGTTATGGTAAATTGCAAACATCTACTTGCACAACAAGTGTTGTGCATGATAGACAATCAGCAACTATGTTTTGACTACCCTTTACATGGGCTATATGTGAAATGAATTCTGAGAGAATAGCTAACTGTCTCTGTTGTCTGTCTGACTTGGCAGGTTTTAAATTATGAAATGCACTGCATATTGGCTTGAGGTTGGTCACCAGAAATACTTGGTGACCTTCTATAAAGTGGCAAAAATGTAATGCTGACAAATATGCTGCTAAAAGTTCATGGTCAAAGGTTGTGTACCTGGTTAGTTTCTTTGAGAAAAATCCTGTAGGTACTGGGGTTCCATCTGCAACTTGATGTAATGCAGCATCTACTGCGTAGTTGTTGCTGTCTGTGACCAAATGGTATTGTGCACATTTTGGTTGAGGGTGAGCTAATGCTGTTAATTTTCCAAGGTTTTTTTACAACATTGTTGAAGGATTGTTTTTCTGAATCATTTAATGTAAATGACCCTTTGGGTGTTGAACTCATCCTTTCATACAAGGGCAAGACTAATTTGGCAAATTTTAGTATTAGTTTTCGATAGAATCCAACCATACCCAGGAACCTTCATAGGCTTTTTGCATCCTTAGGGTAGGTGAAAGATTCTATTTTTTTATCTTATTAGTGGTAGGTGTAATGCATTCTGAATCAATTTGAAACCCTAAGAAATTTAGGGAAGTCACATTGAAAACAGATTTTGAGGTTGATATTTTAAATTATTCTCATGTAAAATTTTGAACACTGTGTCTATATCATTTTTATGAGAGGCTTTGTCATCACTAAAAGTTAAAATGTCATCTATATAGATAAAAACGCAGTCAAAGTTTCTGAAAATTTTATCCATATATCACTGGAAAATTGACGATGAGTTCTTTAACCCAAATAGCATATATTCATACTGATAAAGTCCAAATGGGGAAGTAATCAATGCTTTTGGAGCATCATCTGCGTGCTTCTTGATTTGATGGTAGGCTGAAAATAAGTCAATTTTAGAATATTGCAGTTTATTTGCGAGTTTTGAAGAAAAGGAGTTAATATGTTTTATGGGGTATCTGTCAGTTGTAGTTATGCTATTTAATGCATGATAATCTCCACAATAATACTATCCTGCATTTTGTTTTGGAACCATAAGTAGTGGGATTGTCCATTTGCTCTTGGAAAAAGAGATCACTCCTTCATTTTGTAGTTTTTTAAATTCCACTTTCACTGCTTTGAGTTTTTCAGCAGACAGCTGCCTGTCTTTCTCAAAGACAGACAGATGGCTTCCCATTTCAATTCTGTGGTAAACGCTGCAATATATTTTACTGGTATATTTGTATGGTAAAATAATTTCTGGGTATTTGTCCAAGTTGGCTTGGATGAATGAAGGAAGTTCGACTTCATTGACCATCAGATTCACTGGAGATGTCATTGTTAGTTTTAAATCCTTTTTGTAGCTGTCAAAAGGTAAATTGTCCTGTTGCTGCAGTCTATTGTCAGGCCAAATTTATTAAGGAAGTCAAATCCAAGAAGTGCGTTGGTGATGTCTGTGATCATAAATGTTCAGGTAAAGGATCTTTTTAAACTGGGTATTCCAATTTCCAAGTTTGCCTGTCCATAGTATTTTATTTCTTTTCCATTTGCAGTAGACAGAGATACAGGAGTCAGGTCTAATGTCATCCCATTTATTATTATCGGTATTATCGAAATACTTGCACTTGTGTCTGTTATAAACTTTATTTTAGTTGCCCCTAATTGTGCAGTAATTCCTTGCAGCAGTGAACCCAGCAGTACTGGTTTGTGCAATTAGTTTTCCAAGTCACATGCTGTAGGGCTTTGTGGTCAGGAACTGAGTAACATTTGCACACCATGTCTCTTGGGCCATTTGTAAGCCGTGGCTTACATGTCTTCACATGCTCTGCAAAATATACATGTTCTCTGCATACTCTGGATTGTTGTTCTGGGTAAAACGGTTTAATACCTATCAGCACAGCATTATCTCAAAACTTGTGTATCATAATTTCTTTACCGATACCTATCCGTTTTGCTATTGATAGCATTTCTTGTCGTAATATTCCCATCCATGTAATATTTGTTGTGGACATTAGTTTGTTTAGGAGCATTTCGATTAGTGTTCATTTTATTTCTTTGTAGTTTTGCAACGCTAATACCAGTATGTTTTTAACTTCTGGTACCATGTACATGTGAGACTCCCACTTTAAATTTGTTCTTGCGACACATTCAATTTGATGCGGCATGCAGATAAATACATGGTGCGATGCGTAAATTGTCGCCATTTTATATTTATAATTTTGGTCAAATGTTTTGTTTGTTTTTGATTTTGTCAACTACACAGTATATTAGGGTCAGATAAGCACTGTCTGTGAGAAAAAGAGCACCATGATGCAATTCACTCCACTAGAAATTTGGAAATGGCATGTTGTACTACTTGGTATTTGGGCTGGAAGCTCCGATACAAAATTTTCAAGGTGTTTGGGTGTCAATGTGAGGACAGTGCAGAGAATTCAGAAAGAGTTGGATGAGTCTAAAGGTGATTACAAAGATGTTTGGAGTGATCACTAGTGATGGCGACATTATGCCTCCTTTAAGAAATTAATTTAAGAAAAATACGTTGAAAACAGATCAATATTTTATTTTTAATAATTTGTATAAATTAGTGTTTCTTTTTTAAAATGTGAATAAATGTTCTTTTTCTTATAAAAGAAATTTATTTTTAGTAATGTTTATTTGTTGTTACTATCTGGTCATGTCGCCCTCTGATTGGTTAGATTTGAAAGTTACTGTCTTTTTTTTTTTTACTGTGTAGGCACCTCTTGGGTGTCTGGTAAATACATGCATTTTTAGACAGAAAGAATTGGGGCTTTATGGCAGCTGGGTGCTCAAGAAAATTCTCCATTGTTTGAATGACATATATTTTTATTTTTAATATTTTGAAATAGAAGAAATTTTTAAAAAATTAGTTAGAAGTTCTGAGTTAAAAAAACCATTTCATTATTTACTCCATTGAGTGGCAATAAAAAGGAACTTTTATATTCTGAGGATATTTAGTCTGACACTAAATAAAAATGTTGCTATTTATTTTGTAACTTCTCTATAGGAGAAAGCGACATATTTTATGAGAAGTTAATTTAAAAGAGTTTTTCGCTCCTTGAAGTTGGCATATGTTGCAGCCACCAGTTCAAGATTTTAAACCCAGCTACAGATGCCTGAATTTTCACAAAGAACAAGGAAGCTGCAGTTTCCTTTTGAAATAATATTGAAAATATCCTGCATCAAAACCAGTAATACAGAGAGTATCGCTACCACCAAGTGGGAAGAGGAGCAACCACAGACAAATAAGACAACATTACCAGTAAATTAGGCCAATCTCCACAGGGTTGCTGAATATTGCCATAAGCCTCCTAATTGGAAAGGACAATAATTATATAACCAAGGTGTTGTCTTTCCACATTACCTTAGACAAAAAGTTTGGAAGGAAGCTCCCATCAATACAAGAAAGAGTTTTAACAGTGAACTTGAGAACCCTATTTTCCTGAAAATTTAACTCCCAATATCGCAAAGAACAAGAAAGTTTCAGTTGTGTTTTTCCTTTCAAAACAACATATAAAATATCCTTCATCCAAATGAGAAGTACAGACAAAATGGCTACCTCTGAACTGGTTCAGTTGAAAGTGAAAGAGACACCAGAGAGAAGACAACATCATCAGTAAATTAGGCTAATCTCTACAGGGTTGCTGAATATTGCAAAGGGAATTATCTTCAGTAAAGAAAAAGTTTCAACACCTTTCATTCTTCAGCTATCCAGACAAAAAATTGAAAATTCTATATTTTTTCTTCTCAGAAACTCAAATATGAACTTCAATCATTTTCTTTGTGGACTCTAAGGAAAAAAAAAATACTCATGCAAATATCGCTCTCGTGGCTTGTGCAGAAAAAACATTGCATACTTTTTTTTAAAAAAAGTAGGTGACCTATTTTTAATAATTTTATTTTTTATTTTTTATTTGTTACCTTTAAATTGCTTATGGATTTGTATGCATTCCGCCATTCTTTATTTTTAATAAATTTTTGGGAATTGTGAATATTTGTTTGCTTTTGCCTCAAGCATCATTCTTTTGTTTTTTTCTATGGCAAGAAAATTTTTATTTAGCATTTTTTCCCCTTGGAACCTAAATCAGATGGAAACTCATTGATTTAAAATGTTTACTCCATTCAACTTCACACAGGGCCTCAGGCTCAACACAGAAGCCTACATCAAGTGCCTTGAGAAGGTAGTGTTGCTCTAGGTCAAGAGGGTGACTGCTGGAAACAACAGGACTCTGCACCATACCACTCAAGCAGGAAAACCCAGTTATGGCTATCAGAAAATTTCTGCAAACACATCACCTCTTACAGCTGGCCACCTATCTCCCTAGACTGCAATACCCATGATTATTTTGTATGGGGTGTAGTTGAGCAAAAGACCAACAAAACTCCTTGTAACACCAAAGATGAACTGAAGGCAAGGACCATGGCAGCATACACCAACTTAAACAAGGAGACAATCCAGAAGAGTTACGGGATATTCCAAAGTCATCTGGTCTGGAGGCCGTAGTTGACGCCAATGGCGATTTTATTCAATAAATTTTCTCTTTAGAATTTCACGATATTTTTGTGTAATTTTTGTAAATATATCTGTTAAAATGAGATGTCAGTGTTATTTTCATTTTTGCGTAATTTAGATGATAATTTATCCATCGCACACTGTACATTTATCAGTTACTATTTTTTTTAATGGTGTACTATTTTCGCTTGACACCGTGCAACAACTTAAGCCGGCTTTTCATTAGAGTTATTCATCTTGTAACCACGTTGTGTTACTGCTTGCACTAAAAAAAAAAAAAAGTAAAGAAAATATTTTTAATCTAACAATGGCAGATATCGAAGCTAAAGTCCGTGAGAACTTATATCGATTAATCATCAGGTACACCTTTATACCTTTTCTCTGCCCCAACAAACAAAAGTTTTGTATATATAAAATTTTTATCCCACGCGTTTTCCATCTTTTCGCATCTCTTTTGTAATGGCGGACCGACTAGTGCCGCGATATTTAAACAAATCTTTGTTACTTTTTTTTTCCTATCTTAATGAATGTTTGATTTTTAAGTTTTCCCCGTTTTTAGATCTACGATTAAATCTTGTGAACTGTTTCCAGTTGTAATGAATCTATCATGTTGATAAAGGTTAAAAAACAAACAAAACAATTCTTAGTCTTACCATCACTTTTTAATTCTCAGCTACATGAACTTTTTAATTTTAATGAATTTTATCATAAAATTCATTTCTTTCGTTGTTCTTTGTTATTCAGATCCACTATTTTGTGAAAAGAAGCAGAAAAATGTTCTTTTCAGCTCAGTATGTTTAATTAAGACTTGCAAAATTCGATATTGCGTAAAAAAAATAGTATTTTTCTGAATTTCTTCGATGAAGTAATTTTTCTATTTTGAGTTTGACATATGTCCATATTTATTATCTTAAGTCTTTATTTATCTTATTTAACAACATTCCGCTCGATATATTCTCTGGCCTTTCTCAGGTGGATGTTGAAGTAATGTCCGGTCCAAGATTAAGTTAAAATTGGAATATAGCGTAATAATAACAATGCTAGCTAATTTTATTTATAAAAATTCAGTCTGAGAGTAAGAAGGAGAATTTTTTTATTTGTGATTGCAATTTAATTATTGAAATCAAATTCAACATAATTTTAATAAAAATAAGTTATAAAATGTTTTTACTACCAGAACTTTATTTAAGCAAGCAAAACAAAAAAACTCAGTGTAAAAAAGTATGACGCCAAAAAAATTTTCCTATCTTTACGGACAAAAAAACTGAATTTTTCACATTATTATTTATTTTACTGATATAAAAATGGATAGGAAGATTTTCTTTTTAATTACACATAAAAATGCAATAGAGTTGCATCGATTATAATCGGTTGATAATAATAATTATTTAAATAATTTAAATTATAATTACTCTCAGAAAACAGTAGAAAAAAAGGGGGGGCGCTATTACACTTTCGCACCCCCAGCAGTCAGGCTATTGCTTGCAACAGCCGTTGTAGGGAAGAGGTAAAGCTTACTGGAATCAGTTTTGCCGTGATGTGTGCGTTGAGTATTTCATCAACCACCAACAGTGATAAAGAAAAACAGGAAAAAGTTTAAAAATGCGTTTGATGTTCTGAAAAAGGGAAAAACAAAACTGAGGGTGGGGGGTGCGAAAGTGTAATATCGCCGAAAAAAAAGTTTCTTACGCCCGGAATGAAAATCTTTTGTTTGTGATTTTAAAATAAACAGAGTATAGAAACAAATTATGACCAAATACCGATTATCAGCCCAATAATCAGTGCAAACCGCATGTCTAAAGTTTGAAATGCCTTTAAAAATGAAAAATCTTTCCATGAAGCTTTTTTATTTTAGTTTTAATAAATTCCAAGCTAATCGATTAAATTTAATATTTCCAGTATAAGCAAAATATTTTGCTGTTTTATTTTTGCAATGATGTTCATGGTATATAAGGCTCTGGAGCCACTCAATGTAGAGCGTTACAGATTAAGAGATATAGTTTATGTGGATATGTGTGGAAGTTAATGGTAAGATTATAATGATTGGGGAAGCATCCTCTTGGGAGTCAGTTCCACAAGTCAATGGTTTATGGGAAGAAGCTGCTCGAGTGGAACTTACATCCCACCAAAGGAATGTGAAAGGAATGAATGTGGTTTGTTATAATGTGTGGCATGGCAGGTCTTAGCAGTGAAGGCTAGGACTGATGAGACTAAGGCTTGTAGTTCATCTACTTAGAAATAGTGGAGTGATAGGCTTGCAACATCTTGTAAGGAATGAGTTGTAGGGTGAGAAGTAAATCCTCATCCACAAGGTTGCAGAGATGCTTTTGGACACTATCGAGAGTGGAAAGTGAAGATTAGGGAGCTCCTACCCATGTATGGCAGCAGTACTCCATTTTCAGCTATGGCCATATCATGTACGATCACCAAAGTTAAACAACATTGAACCTAGTCAGTATCTACATGGGTGACCACCTGGGAATATATAGTGAAGTCAGACTAAGGGACCCAAACTTACCCAATGCTAAGCACCCATCTGTTTGGTAATGATCGCCATTTGTAATTACATCATGGTGCATGCGCAGGATAAAGTCTCTTAGAACTGTTGGTGATTTGAATGCACGAGCTTGTAACTGATAGAAATGAAGAGCACAGTTTTCAGGCGGCAGTTTGAATCTGATCGTTGAACAGTGCGGTTCGACTTGTGCCGGGATTTATTGATATTGGACGTACGGTTCTTGATTGTGACATTTCTCCCCCCCCCCCCCGGGGGGTTCACAGTGTTTGGACTATCAAATATTTTGTCTTGCTTTGAACTTGTGATACTACTTCAAATTATCTACAGAATACCAAGTGCTGTTAACTTGGATGTGCAGGTGGTGTAATAGACAATGGCTTGGAATTGCTAATCAGTGAATAGAGTTCCAATTCCAGTTGGGTTCGTTATATTCATTTATGTGCAAATACCCTTCTCTCTCAGCTATGGACACTTAGTAAGACTTGCATCACTAAAACCCTTATTATCACTAAAATAAAATGTGAATAAAATATTGACATTTCAGCATTAAATAAGCTATAAAGGTTGATATGCCACTAAACAAAAACAACCAACCATTTTCATCCTGTAAAAGTAGAAGATAACAGGAGGAGTCTGTTACTTACTGGGGAGTGGTACATGGAAGCGACCATTTTTCTAGCATCTTTAGCAATGTTTCATATATCACTTGAGATTTGGTTGGAGTTTAAGTCCCAATAGGTACTCAAGGTGAGGGGTTACCCTGAGGGAATATCAGTTCATCGTGATTGGTGAAAGTTCTGAGTCCAATCAGCAATGGTGGGATGTCACTAGTTTAGTTTTCAAGGTATTGAATGTGATCAGCTAGTCTTTACCCTACTGAGCTGTTACAGATAGGTTAAAGGAGAGATCAGGTTCCAAGCTCTGGTCATTTAGGGTTCTGGAGGTCAGAGGCGAGATCAGGTGCCAAGCTCTGGGCATCTAGTTTTTTGGAGGTACACTTATATGCTGTTGTGTCATCAGTGTAGATATTCACAAATGAACAGAGTATACTCTTAGGCAAATCATTTACGTAAATTAGGAAGAGGCTTGGGGGGACACCTGAATTGATTGCTTGGGCTGCAGAGGACTAGCCATTAAGAACTACCTTCAGAGACCCTACCCCGATTAGGGAGCTGGATTTTAATCCAAATTTCAACTGATTGCAATTTTTTTTTGACTATCTGTAAAATTGCTAAAAAAATCATCCGTCTTGAGAAATCTGTAAACACAGCATAACTCCTTTGTTAAAAAAATCTTTTAAAAATGAAATATACTTTTCTGAAATTTTATTTGAGGAAGATTAACTGATTTAAAGTTCAATTAATCTAAATTCAAACAAATATTACTTTTAATTTAAAATTACATGGAAAAGCTTTTTTTTTTTAACACAGGTGGGTGTTTTTATAAGGTGTTGACACATCAATAACTTGATGTTTGCAAAATTTATGTAAGGGGGAAATACTTGTAGTAAAATTACATGACTGATACAATGTAAACACCTTTTTTAAATAATTTTTGAACTACCTAGTAATTTTAAATATTTTATTGAATTTTAGGTACTTTATCCTTATAGTCTTAATTATGAAAATGCTTGTTGATAAAATATTAGAAAACTTAAAAATTTGCTATAGTTATCGCTCCTATTTTCTGATAATGTGTAGGGATATCAGTATTTACAAGATTTAGCACATTTATGCACACAAAAAAAATTTAATTCTTTTTAAAATACTGGAGGTTGCTGAATTGCAAGTTTTTCCATTTATGATTAGTAAACATAATTTTTATTTAATAACAATACCACTTGACTGCTATAAATTTATATAGAATTTTAAAACGTTTAAAATTATTCAAATTAAAAATTTTTTCAAATGAAAACAATTCTTGTAAAAAGTCATTATTCATTGAAAAATATTTTCCTTCAGGCCATCATGTCCATAGTAATAGGATATTTTATTCATAAAAGCAATTAAAGGGATTTCTAATTAAATAATGTCTTAGTTTTGCATTTTTTATTTTACAGTACAGAGCAGATTATCTCCAACTGGGGTTCCTGTTTTGACAAAAAAAAAAAAAATTTGATGATTTAAATTCTCCAAGGACTTTTCCTTATAACTAATATAAACATTAAGCATTACAAAAAAAGAATCTAAAATTTTCACAAAAATAAATAACTATGAGTTAGCAAATGTAAAAAAAAAAATTATTCAATTGTGCATTGGCAATTATCTGATTTTTGGGAAGAATTTCTAAATTAATGTGTTTTTCACAACCAAAAGATGATCAAATTCCCCATATTAATTTATGTGCCCTATTAATGCCAGAGAAACAAAATATTTAACCTTAAATTTCAAAGGTTCTAAAAGGGATTAAAAAAAAAATAATAATAATTTACATAAAAAAATCCTTTGGTCTTTCCTCAATGATTTTGACAATAAAACTATTTTTATTAAGTTTGGGGCATCTTTTCATTATGTATACTCATTTTTTAGCAAATCTTAGGAGTTAGCTACCTATATATAAACTTTATATTTAGTTGATACCCATATTTGAATAGACACTCAGTTTATTTTAAACAGTATTTTATTTTGTTTACCAGCCTGAACATTCGAGACATAAAAGAAAATGCTCCTTCCATCAGGATTTGAACCTGCATCCCTCTTTGCAGAAGGAATCATTGTTAAGTCCAATATACTTTAACTACTTGCCTATGAAGAATGTTTTGATTAAGCAAGGTTTTGCCTTTAAGCACATTTTACTCATTCAGATTTTCAAAAGCCATATCTGCTCTGTTTCGTATCTGAAATATAAACAAAACAATTTCTAAAGAACTGATTGATTTTTACTTATTAATCCACTAGGATATTGTCTACAGGGCAATCCTAGCAGATTAATGCATTGATGTATGTGGGGAAATAGTAAGTATGAGTTCAATCCCTTGGTCAAGCAGTGTGTACTTGGACTCCATGGAAATTGGTCAGGAAACAAATAAATGAGCAAATATTAAAAATAAAATGTGGACAAGATATCCCTATACATAAGCATAAATACACACACACACACACACTTGTATATTTGGACAGCAATACCTCTTTTATACATGTTTCATTAAAGACAATTGACACGGTACTGCAATGAAGCTTTTTATTCAATTTTTCTTGTGTTCATATAAGTGTTTTCTTTTCTGGACATAAAGTGTGTAAAAATTGTCCAATTATCTGAGTGCTTTTGGCTATTATTTTTAGCCATTATCAAGGGTGCTTTTTATTTTTAATTGAATGTATGGGTTTTTATGTACGTGTCTATAGGAAAGTTTTACTTTCCAAACACAGCATATTGTGGCCATGTTCATATATATAATCTCCAAATGTAATAAGTACAAAAATAATATAGATTCTAACATTCACAGCATTAATTAAAAAAGGGCTCAATACCAAGTGTAGAGCAATAATTATTTATTATAAATTTTTATATATGGGCAAAAACAATTTCTCATGACAAAGATATATATATATATATATATATATATATATATAGTCATTCACAAACAGACTGTTTCTCTGTATCACAGCTCCTCAGTGTGGCTAGACAGACATCAATCCAGGATCAAAACGTGACTGATTTGACATCAGTCAGATATCTCACCTCTAGGCCATCATCACACAGCAGAAAGGAAAGGAATTTTAATGTTTTTCTCTATATGAAATATGCCAGCAGCTCAGAGAACTCAAATCATATATATATATATATATGCAAGTGAATTCTGAAAAGTTGTCAGTTCGACTCATGTCCGCAAATCAATATTCTGATGTTTGAAAACTTTTCAGCATCTCCTCATTTTGACTCCATTATATAAATAAACAATCCTAAAGGAATAGCAAATTGTTTTTCTTTTTTTCTTGATTGTTTCTAAGCATTCAGATTTGATGATCTATCCTGTATTGGAATCTTCAATTACAGTTTCCTTTTCAGAAAACTAAACAATTTGATTGTTAGGAAGAACAATTTTATTACAGATTTTTTTTTTAATTTGGATATTTATAGCAAAAGAAGTTAAGATGTTTTGCTGACAAAAATAGACAACAAATACAGATTAATATTGTTTTGTCTTAAAATTTGCTCATTAATTTTATCAGGAGCATTATTCAATTTTCTATATAATCACTTTAGGATTTTAATTATTCCTACAAGTGTTCATTAGATTGTTTATAAGAATAATTTTATATTTACAGCATTCTAAAAACTAATACAATTAGAATTAATGCAATGCAGTATTTATCATTTGCCAATCTATAAAGAAATGTGAAAACAATTTTGAATCATAAATTTATAAACATTTACTAAATTATTAAAATATATAAACCAACTATAAGGAAATCCTTATTATTTACTATTTTATAAAGTTTGAAGAAATTGACAATTAGCTGATTAGTTAACAATTTCAATAAATAAGTTAATGAATAGTGTAAATAAACAATTAATAACTAAAAAATAGTGTTTATTATGTTTTATTGTCAATTCTGAAGAACAAAGAAAATGTCTAAATTCACTTTCATACGTTTAGGTTTTATTAAAATTCTAATCATCACTTTTTAAATCAATAAATATTGCCGAAAAGTGATGGTGTGGGAAAAACTGCTCTTTTAACACTCCGTCTTTTTGTGGGCAGAAAGGTCGATGTTTGCTAAGGGTTTTTTTTTTATTTATTTTTTTATTTCTTTTGATCACAATATATTTTAATAATCTTCTTTTATAGCTATTCCATTCTTTGGCTGTTGACTTAACATATTCTTGTGGTTTGTTTTGAGATCCTGAAATGAAATACGAGCAGAGAACAAAAGCATGAGATAATGGATAATCTTATTTACATTATTCGAACTGTTATCCTCATCTTTGTTGCCATATTCACAATGTTTCGGCCGTTGTACGCTCCAGCCTTCTTCAGGTGATTGGAATTTCGAACTGAACCCTTTATTTTGTCCACTTGGTTAGAGTTTTCTAGTTCCACGTGCCATGCCTCTTTTGAATGTCTCAGTTATTTCTCTTTAACTCAACTCTCCAAATTTTTGGTTCACCACTACTGTGGCATATTATTGAACTCACAACTCTTTGGGTCTAGTCACTGGATCTAACTAAAGTCTTTATCAACTGAGCCATGTATGAAGGTGAGGATAACAGTCTGAATAATGTAAATAATCATAATACTGCATTTCAGAGACATGGACAGATGTTGGATAATCTTAGTTGTGGAATTTTCATGCATTCAGCTTGTAATAATAAAAATGTGATTATTATCTAATAAAAATGTAAGCTATATAAAATTTCCATGGTTTGATAGCAGAAGAATGAATTTGTAAATAATGTTACAAACACATTATGGCTGATCTATTATTCAACCCTCTTCAAGTATATTGGTTTAGTATGTTTTTATTTTTATTTTTTTCAAGGAAAAAGCCCTCAGGGTAATAAAAAAATTTTTTTTTTTTTTTAATATTTACAAAATGAGAACTGAATAATGGTTCATTCAAAACATTAACAACATCAAGTATTTTGAACCACTTAAAAAAAATGGTGATTTTTCAATGTTTATACACTTTAAAATGTTCATAGTGTAATTACTCGAGTTTAGTGTGAGTGTTTATGATCAGTTTTTTTTTACACAAAAGATAGGGGGTCACACTGTATACAGGTACTTTTTTTTTTTTTGAGTGGTTAAAATCATGCATTTTTGGTAACTGTTTGCAATATACACTGGTAAATTTTTTCTGGTTAAAATTCATGCCAAAAAAAAAACGTTACACTATACATAAGTATATACGGTAAATCCCAGCAAATTTATAGATATACAATGAATTTCTATTGTCATAAAAGTCTAGTGAATTTCATGATTTCATTATGTATATATATACTTTCAAATTGCACCAACATCCATTGAGATTGGACTGTCTGAAAACCTTACTTCACTTTCAAATTGAAGAAATTGGTTTTCAATCTCTGATGCTGTGTACTTTTAAGCAGTATAAACTGTTTTAAGAAAAAAAAAAAAAAACTACTGTCACAAATAAGATCTCCCCATTTTTATTACTTAATATTTTTGTACATTTTACAGTCAACTGTTTTACGATGGTCATCAAAACATTGCAACAACTCTGGCCACCACAGTTCGAACATATCCAGCATGTCCACCGTCAGACCGCTTGATGAAACTGTTACAACTTGGATTAAAAGCAGAAGAAGGTCAGTGTGTCTGTTGAATAGCTTTAAACAAGATTGTTAAAATAATCCTCTTAAATACTTCCAAAATAAGCCATTAGACAAATACCTGAATATAGTGCTTGCCATTTTAATTGTCCAAACAATATTTGAAATGTTAATGACTCTTCTTGAATTTCTAGATAAATGAAATAACAAATTGAGTTGAGGAGATAAAGGGATTGAACATAGGATAGGGTTTGCTTTAGGGGTACTTTTGTCCAACACCCCAAAATCCAAATATTAACCTGAAAACTCAAATGTTCTTAAATAGCTTTATCATATCTAGACTCTCATGGATGCTTTGCATGGCAACCAACGCATTCAGAAATGCCAAACCTATCTTCTCTATACAACCTGTGATTGTTGTGAGCAAGATATGCGACATCATGCCTGAAAACGCCCACGCATTGCATGCGTATGGTGTTACAGAGCAGTTGGAGGAAGGAAGAATTGGCGGAGTGCGCCTACGCATATGTAAAACTCTCCCACTCAACCAATCGTCTGCTTCGTCATGGTCTATAAAATGAGTGTGTCTGAAGGCTTTGGCAATTGGGGCCAAGAGAGACAACTGCCCTGTACAAGAGACGACCGCCCTGTTCCAGCGGGTCCTTTTTGACGTGACTGCTACAAGCTATTTCGGCGATTATGGCTTTTGATCCTAAACTGATACCACTATTTGATGGAAGTGATTCTGGACAGTTATTGAGTGGATAGAGAAGGCAGAATTGATATGCCATCTTAGCAGTGTAAAGCGTATTGAATGTGTGGTTCTTGTGCATCTACCGTGTGGTGCATATGCTGTGTACCAGCAGCTGAGTGAAGAAAAGAAGAAAGACTTTACCTGCATCAAAAATGCTTTGTATACAGCATTTGTTCTGGACTCCATTACAGCTTGGAAGCAATTTGTAGCACGCCGCTTGTGCCTGGGTGAGACTGTCGATGTCTTCTTGAACGAATTGCGTAAACTTTCAGTTCTGGTTGGTGGAATGACAGATAGAAGTCTGATGTATACGTTTATCACCGGGTTGCTGAGGAATTGCTCCAAGCCTCTTCCCAGTTAGACGATATGGACATTTCACAAGTGCTAGCTCGAGCACACACCATACTGAAGAAAAGTCCTGCAGATATTGAGCAAGCGGCAGTAGCTGCACGATCATTGTGTTGTCAGGCAGAGGAAGTTGATGCACTTGGGGCCGAGGGTGCCGACTCGGACGACTACCTTGTACGAGAGACGACTGCCCTGTTCCAGTGGGTCCTTTTTGACATGACGGCTACACAACCAATTCAATTTGTATTCTTAAATAACCTCATCAGATCTTGACTATCATGTGGATGTTATGCATAGCAACCAACTCATTCAGAAATGTCTAAAATATCAGCTATATAAACTATTTTCTCAGATCAATGATTAAAAATGGCTTCATGCAAATGAATCTTGGCAGACTTAAAGAAAATTTTATACTATTGTTCACTGAACACAAGGCCTAAGATCCACTCAAGATAGTGGGTTAGTAAATGAGTTTGTTTTACAGACATAAGAATGGTAGATTATGAGATGTAGGGTAGATAATAGTTGACCATAGACTTGAAGTTGCTTAAAATTGTAATGGTCAGGAAAGTGTCCTCTCAGGATTTTGTTTTGCAGAGCAACAGCTCTTGGGGTGAAGCTGTCTGATAATTTTTCATCGGAACCTATAGACTGGCACTACAAAATCACACACCAAGAGCTTCACCAAAATGACATCACTTGAAGATTTTCAACAGCAATAACATAAATAGGTAGCACGAATAACTAGATGAGAAAATAATGATATAATCAACATGTTGACTTTCCACACTACTTTAAACAAAAGGTTTGGAAGGAAACTCCAATCAATAATTAGAACGATAAAAGTTAGTGGACTTGAGAAATCTGAAAACTATGAAAAGATTTTATAAGTTTCCTCAAACAGTAATACTAACTGTTCAATCAATTAATGCCAAATGTTTCTTGTATGGAAACGACTATTATCACCATTACCACAGAACAGTGGCAAGCAAATTAATCTCATAAATTGTTAGTTTGTATTCATGTAATACAAGGATCAAAAGCCACTCAAGATAGAGGGTTATGGTTAAAAAATGAATGAGATATGAGTGAAAGAGGTAGTAAGGATTATGAGGATAAGGAGATAACAATTGACCCTTGATTTGAAGAAGTTAAGATTGTCGTATTTGTATGACGTCTGATTTTTGCTCCTTGCCCATGCTGCTGATACATGTCTCGCCACTCAGGTGCAGCAAAAGAATGTGTTCCAGTCTTTTGATCCCACACATTCTGCAAACAAGCTTCACTTTCTCGAGCCATTCAAGCATGGGTGGGGCTGTAATTATGCCTTTGAATTCAGGAATAAATTTTATGTCAAATGACTTATCTGCCATAGCATATTCTCCACAGCAGCCCATCCATTCACTTGGCACCAGACACTTGCATCTTGGCTCAGAGTGGAGTTGATTTACATCTTTGTTGACCTCATCTATTGAAGAGTTTTTTTTTCTCCCCCACAGAAATAACATGTGACACAAAAGTGCTTTAGTTGATTGGTTGAGCAGCATATCAACACCTCTATGGATTATTTAATGCTGAAACATAAATATTTTATACACCATTTTATTTTGTTTTTGGCAATAATAATGGTTTAGTTATATAAGTCATACTAATTAACCCATGCCTTGGAGGACAGGCTGGATTTCTATATTTCCCAAGGGTATTTGCATGGAAATGAGTATAACAAACACAAATGGAATTGAAACTTGGCTCTCCAGGCCATTATCCATTACACCACTTGCAATTCCCAATCAGTCATCATCTAGATATTGACCAAGCTTTATGTTGCTTAACTTCAGTGATTGTATGGGAACTGGTGTTTCAATGTGATGTGGCTCTAAGCCACAAAAGTGCTTTGGCTTTTATGTATATCACCATTTTATTGCAATTTAGAATCTGCTGTTACTGTGTCGATTATTCATAAAGTTGGATTGATATCCAAACGAGTTATTTGTTCACAACAGATTTTAATTACAAATTAGTATCCAGCAATGAATAATTCAGTTAATTTATTCCTAAATTAGTGCAGACTTCTCAAAACCTGTTCAAGATCTTGTTATGATGGATTTCAGTTTAATTCATTCCAACTTAAAAAGGAGATTAAAAATGAAAGCTAGACCAATATCTTACTCTTTTTATTTGATACAAGTAAAAAAAAAAAAAAAAAAAAATCTATTTAAAAATATTTAGAAACAAAGAAAAATGCTTGCAATTGGAAAGTTTTTCTTTTCTGGAGAAATAATCCTTGAATGTATTGTTTACCATTCTTCCTATATTCATGCTTTTTTTTTTTTTGTGGGGATCGAATAGCGTTTTTATTTTTTGCTGCTACATTCAACATTTGGTTTGATATCCATAATCAAATCAAAAGCATTTCCTTAATGAAAGTTGAATGTAAATGATTTTTTGCAGGCATCTTCAACATATTCTTTATCCTCATAATTACATACATTGCTGCCCTAATTCCATGAGACTTTCCTCATTCACATCATCTAAATGTGATTCAATGCATTGATGGTTGGTTGGTTGATGGATTTTAACAGCATGTCAACCTGTCCAGGGTCATTTTATGCCTAGAGTTTAGGTGATAGTATGTGCTGTATGTCGATATTCAAACTTTTTTTTTTAATTAATGGTTTTAATGGTATGTTATCATTGTCGGGGGTCATGTTGAGGGGGGTTATCTTTGTATGGTATTGATTGGGTTTACATTTATATTTTTTGGTATAATATTATTTCTCTAAGAAAAGATAGAATGTCATCTATGTTGACATTTTCAAATAGATCTTTCATATTATTTGTATTGTAAAAGCATTTTCTGATGGGAGTGAAGGCTCCACATTCTATGAGGAAGTGTTTAACAGTGAAGGGTGTGCAATGCATTGACACACATTGGTAGAATAATTATAAACTAATATAGGACTATTTCATGACAATACATTCTTACAAATATTTATCATACATTGGTAGAATCAAGATTTCCCAACTGTCAAATGGCCACACAGTATTTTTGTCTTCAGAAATACAATTAACTGTACTACATCCAAATGCACACAAATCAAAATTGCTCGAGTTAAGGTTTTACTGTATTTCTGTATTTAACTTGTTACCGTCTTCAGATTGAGAGGAACTATTTATGACTGATTTCAGCTCAAAATCCCCAGCAACAAGTCCCCACGGAGGCCGTGACTCCAGGCACAGGAATTGACTTGGAATATGAAACAGATGGTAAGTATGAACTCAAGGCCTTTTCCAAATTCCAAGTAAACATCATAAAAAGTGACTAAAATCCACACAGGCATGGGAAATGTCTCAAAGAATTGAATATCTCTGCATTTGGTGACCTTTCGAAAGGTTGATTGTGTTTCAGCCATTTTTTTCTAAATCAGAGGCTGATAACATTTCCAAATTTTAAACTGTTCCCTTAACTGATCGACATTCAATGGTGTGTCATTGTAATGAATAAAGAATAAAGAGTAAAATAACTTTTTATATTAAAAAATAATCTTATGTAGGTTTAAAGAGTGACTTTGTCCATTTACAAATTTATTCCTGTCAAGGCTAACAATGAGTGTTCCAACATTTTGCTTTTATTTCCTAGTTAGCTAATATGGCTATAGAAAAATGATTTATCAAAATACTAAGCAATGGGAGAGAACAGAAGGAGTAGTGGATTCATGCCTTAATTCAGAGATGCAGAATGTTATCAGTATAGAAAATGGAATTAATGACCATTTTGATTTCTGGGTAAGGTTGCTCATATTAATTTTTACATTGACTCACTTGGGAATTTATAAATTTATAAAAACTTAATAAAACTATTGTAATTTTAGTAATGGCTGATAAGAATATGAGATTAAATTTTCCGTATATGAAATAACTAACTTAAAAGCCATGCTAACAGGTGGCAATAAATCTAGTTCCTATGGAGGGATCTGTATTGGGCCTTTGACTTGTTTGAGAATCTATAAGTCTTTGCATGTTCTCAGCATTGGAAGCTCTCATGACTGCCATTTGATCTAAGTTTTCATTTACACAGAACTTTCTTTTCCTTGCTGCAGCCTTGGCTCCTTTGATTGCAGTCTGGTCCTATCTTGGCGGAGATTTCTTTTTGTGAGGCATACTGTTGTCATATGTGATAGGCAACAATAAACTACAGAAGAACCAAAAATTGATGGCTGCATTTAAGTATTGCATTAATATCTAAGCTTACTTTTAAAAAATTCAATGATAATTCTTCTACTACCAATTAATTTAAAGACAATTTGATGTATGTAGGTTCTTAATTTCTGTACAAACAATTATCTTTATTTTATAGATGACTTTCGCCAGATTTCGCAATTAATTTTGATTATTTCCAAATTTATTTCCAAGTTATAAAAATTGTTTTCATATAAAAAAATTTGTCACAAAAAATTGCTGAAAGCAATCGAAGTAATGAAACCTTGAGAATCAAAAATTTCAGAATTGTTGGTCCAGATCCAGCTCAGAATGTTTTTAATTTACTCGTGGAGTTGGCCTGATTCCAAAATGCTATAATATGTTGAGCTACGGCCTATAGGAATAAAGTTGAAAAAGTGTGACACACTGACATTCGCAATTATTATATAGATTGTTTATTCACTTCTGTACTCTGTCAAATTAATGTTGGCCAAATCAAGGGTATGTGGTTTCAGGTCTTTCTTTAAGCATTCAGTCTTCTTTGAAGGCTTGAAAGATTTTGCCTTACCCATTGTATACAACTTTCTGTTGTCATTGATTGTATTATGTGTATATCCTAAGTTCATCTGGGTTCACTTTCTTCTCTCTTTTTGCACACTCACCAGCATCTTTCAAGGCCTGATTTTACACTTTAGTAGCTTTATGGTAACTTTCTAGGGCAACCCACACAACTTCAAGGTCTTTTGACTTTCTGTGGTGACACCAAGTACAAAACTTACTTTGGTATCTCTTAGGATGAACCTTGTATATATTAGGGTCACCATATATCAACTCTTCTTAGGTCAAAGTTTCTGATGGATGTTAAATTTGATTTAGACATTCTACACTAGCATCAATAATTTACAAGTGCTTCATGGAAGACAATTTTCTTTATGAAAAATATTACATGTTCACCTTGCAGCTGGACCATTACTTTGTATTTTCTGGTGGGAAAAAAGTAATTTGTAGTTAAATACTGATTAAGGCAAGTATATTCCAATGTTGCTGTAAGTTTAACATTGGACCTTATCTATTCTTGACTGGCTCAGATTGAAAGCGAATCATTCATGGATCTGTAAGTAGTAAGGTAATATGTGACCATAGTCAATGTATTTAGGAAAATAAAAAAAAATAAAACCACACACTGTTGGCACAAAATGCTAGGCATGAGTCTTCACTTTTTACATATTTGATTTGCCAAAGAAAAGTTAAGATGCTTAACTTGTCTACAATTTTTAAATGAGGAATTCTCGTTATTATATGTTTTCTTATTCTGACAATCATGCTCGTCTTGGTAGTTATACACACAATGTTTCAACCCTTCTATTATCCAGTTTCCTTTAGGTTCTGTTGTTGTACTTTGCATAGTTTTCAACAAAACCCTTTATTCAATCTATGGGAGGATACAGTTTTCATTTTGCTTTTCATATTTCACATCAGTTAATACTCACATCAGTGTCATTCAGCTTTGTGTCATTTGTCTGTTTCCTCCACTGAAACAGAATATGTAACTTTTTGCTACTATCAAACCCACAATATGACTCAAAATATTTACTGTTTTGATCCACTAGCTTCTACCATCATTCAGCAAATTTTTCATAATTCTATTTTCTCGCAGAACTTTTATCTTTTCACAAACTGCTCTAGATGTCTTTTGCAATCTTTCAAAAAATTTGATTTTTTTATTTTTTAAATTTTTATTAAGAATCTTGTAATTCTGCTTGTCCCTTCCTTAATTTTCATGACCATTACGCCCTGCCAATACCTCATGTAATGAAGGAGTTGCCAAGAGAAGGCGTCGTTCACCACTGCGAAAAGAATTTGTATGGCAACATGCATTGTTTATAGCCGTAAGCAGAATTGATTTTGGTGCAATTCAAACCTGGGACTTGCATTCACTAGTTGAGGTTGATTTCTCTGGGTAGAATGAACGCACACTAGACAAGTCAGGATGTTGGGAGAGTGACACGATTTGCAAATTTATTTCAAACACTCAGATCGAATATTTTGTGATACAATAAAAGAACAAACAAAATCGACACTGGGAGGTTAGGAGAAAGGCATTCTTAACACTGTTTCTATGGATGGCCAGAGTGAACAAGAAACTGAGACGAGTGACTGTGTTTCTTTGCTTTTGTCTTGTACTTCACTTTCTTTTTTACTTCAAGCTATTTTGGCATTGCTACCTATTTATTAACTTCCCCAAAATGGCAAAGATGAAACTCAGCAGTGACATAATAAAGCCCTTCTATGGGGGATAGGGATGTGGTGGCATGGCTCAAGAAGGTGTGTCTGTTGGCAAGACTCCACAGAATAGAAGATGTGGCAAGCCTTTTGTTATATTCCATGCTAAGGGAATAAATACTTAACACCAGGTGAATAATAGAAGAAAAGTTTATTGTACACAACCAGTACAATATGAAATACGGTACAGTTATACACACAGGTCAATCTAGTAGTGAGTGCCACTAATTGGAAGGTCGGACGTGCTTGCGTCTTCTCTCTCTCTCACTCTTCCTCCAGTCTCTCGTAGACAGTTGACTTTATAGGTACTTACTACCTATAGTGTAATCTTTCATGGGGGGAGGGGGTGACTGGTTATTCCATTACATCACCTTTTGCCATTATATTTGGAGGTAGATGCACTCCGTTTGGAGATGGATGAGGATCAGCAGACGAACATCGAGGACCTGATTGAAGCCCAGTTGAAAGAGGCTTTTTCGGCTGGGGCATTCTCTGCTTCAACTGGTTAGGTGGGCAAGAGAGCGTGTGGATGTTTATGCCAACAAAATATGGCACCTTGCAGAAATGGCAGTGTTCACTGGGTGCAGTTTTGAGACGGTGATGATGCTGGTATTCATGACAGGGCTCCTCAACGAAAATCTCAATGGAATTGCAACAAGCACTGACCATCGAAACATTGACCATGGGAGATTTGCTGACACGGGCTAGGTTGTTGACAAGAGATACATGTCTGAAGATATGGTTGCAGTCACACAGCTACCTCGAAGTGAGGTTGGAGTTCCACTCAAGATGAATCCCTAAACAGGCAACACCTGTTAGAGGTGGAGAGACCAAAGCCATATGGCCAGAGGCTGCCCAATGAGATCGCCCAATGGTATGAGTACCCAGAGATCGTGCCAAAAGATGCAATGCTTCAAACGCAATAAGATCGGCGACTTTGCATCAGAATACCAGGGAAACAGCTCAGGAGAAAAGACATCAGCGCCAGTCTCCTCCCCAAGCAGAAGTTGAGCCCACCCAGCATACGTTTGCTGCTGCTTCAAATCAGCTGAGTGGACACCCTGGAATAAAGCACATGTTATATTTTGCCAAAGTCAACGTATGAATGGCGGTGAAGATGTGTGAGGTGTGCCAGTCAATTAATCCTACACTTGTACATTGGTGAAAAGGGAGGCTTGACATGAAGGACAATTGGAGCCGGTTAGGAGTGGCCACTATCTTACTGATTGTGGTCCCTCGCGATTTTCCATCTGGCGCCCCTTGAGTCTGCAAGACTTGGCAAGTGTCGTATACTAGTTGGTGTCCATATTTTATTAATGTGGCCCACCCATTGAGACCCTGACTGACAACAGTACTGCATTTACCAGTTAACACTTTCAGCAGTTCCTGCATGACTGGAGTATACATCTTAGATTCCGGTGTGCCTATGAACTGGCAGGAAATGGTGTATTTGAGTGAAGCCACAGAAGTCTAAAATCCATTGCGGCAGGGGAAACCATATCCCATACCAGAGACAGTCTACTAGTATAATGTCATGTCAAAGGATGGCATCTCAACCTCCACAGCATTGGACAATGTTATACATGCCTACAATGTGCAGATACAGGATATTGATCCAGTGGTAACCCCCAAACTGTAAGATGTCTAGGGACAGTTCTGGGTGGGGGATACTGTATGGGTCAGAATCTCACACAGCAAGTGTATGAGTACATCCAGGATGGGCCGGGTGACCAGAATCAACGGTCTCCACTCTGTGCTTGTTGATGGAACCCCTCATCACGTAAAAGAGTTGCACACTTTTTCAGGAGCGTGTGTGTTATTCAGGAACACCAGTGGCTCGTGAGAAGAAAGCAAAGCATTGGAAAGGCTAAAGTCAATATCACTAGACAATATCTCTGACACCAGTCGGTTGGAAACTTGATGATCATGACAAATCGCCTGACGAATGACTTGGATGTAGTTTGTCCCAGGAAGAAGCCAGAGCTCTCCCACTCCAAAGGAACACCTGGATAAAATGGTGCACACCCAGCTGCAGTTTTTGTGATAAGGACATAGGGGGAATGTAACAAAGGAGTTGCCGAGAAAAGGTGTCATTCACCCACCGCAAAAAGAATTTGTGTGGCAACATGCTTTGTTTGTAGCTGTAAGCAGAATTGATTTTGGTGCAATTTGAATCTGAGCCTCACACTATCCAGTTGACGTTGATTTCTCCATGTAGAATGAATGCACCATAGACAAGCTAGAATGTTGGGAGAGTGACACAATTTGCATATCCATATGCAAATTTAATCCAAACACCCAGATCCAGTACTTTGCGATACAATAAAAGAACAAACGGACCCTGGCGGGGGGAGCCATCCTTAACAGGGTTTCTAAGGACAACTAGGGCAGAGATGAGCAACTGTGTTTCTTTCCTTTTGTCTTTTTACTTCATCTCATAAATAATGAACTTTGCCATTTTGATCTCATGGTAAAAGATGTATCAGAGACACTACTTGGTTTCGGTAAGAAAAGGAGAGAAAGGGAAGTATAGAAGAGGCGATAACACTCTCATGTGTTTGTCTGTTTCAGTGAAATGGAAAATGTTGTCAATTTCAAATCTTTTCATTTGTACCCCTTACTTATTTAAATAGTGACCAGCATTCATATTTATGATTGTTATTGCAATATTTTGTTGAAGTTGTTAATCTCAAATATTAAACATTGTGAATTTCTATGTCTATTCTATTGTTGTAGAACATGTCATGAGCTTATTCAATCAGTCACTTAAGAATTAAGATTCATCAGAAAATTCAAAAGGGAAAACTGCAAAATTTTTACAGGTTTTTTTTTAAAAAAAGTGTGTGAAAAATGAAGGAAAAAAATAATCTTCAAACATGGCTTGGCAATTTAAATAATTTTATTATTGGGTATAAAAATAATCAGTTTTCTTTTAAGCAGAAAGAAACAAGTTATCAGGTTCCTCACAAAGTTTGTATGAGAAAATGTTTTGTTCTTTTTACAGCACAAAAAAAATTGTGTTAGTATAGATGAAAGGTATGTATGAAATTATCACAGGAAATCTACATTTAACTTAAGTATGCAGAGTGTAAATTTAGCAGTAGTAGGCTGGTCAGCTAAGTATCAGCACAAATACAGCTACTTTTTGTTTATGTCTTGCTTGGGTATTTTTGCAATGTAAACTGTGCAAACTAGTTTTAAAAATTACTTTAAAAGCAAGAAATATTTTGCACAAAGGAGCTTTAGCACTCAATAAGTTAATTTGAGTATGCAAAAATTTAAGTAATCAATATTATTTTTATCTCATCAAAAATATACTGAAAAACCAATCTGTTTATTTACGTTATGCTATTTATAAGGAAAAATCAGATCACAGGAAGTTAAAAGTTAGATTTATTAAACTCAGAAGTTTTATTGGTTAATAAATATATTTCTCAATTTGTGATATCAATTTTTAGGGGGGGGAAAAATAGTTAATCATTTTCTGGATGTAAGCCTTCATTTTCTTTAGCATATGACAAGAAATGTTTGTTTCCTTTTTCAAATCTTGAATTGCATTTGAGATAACCTCGCTGATTGATCAATAGATGCTAATGTGGAATTTGAATTTTACATCCATGTGATTCTACTTTTGCACAAAATTGAGATTTTAGTCATACTACTTAAATCTATAAATTTTGTTTTCCTACAATTTTTAACTGGGTTCTACATATTTCTAGTAAATAACAATCCAGAGGTAATAACTATTAAATATGCCCAATGGGTGAAAGAAATAATTCCAGTTGTCATAGACACCTATCATCTAGCATTATCCTGATAGAATTTTATGCTATTACCATTAACTAATTCCAAACACTATTTGTTGATTGCCGTCTTCAATTCGGCTGTCATTTGTTTCTTCAGAAAGCACTAATATTACATGACTACCTTCCAATCCCAATATATGCCCGGCATCACCATTTTTGAATGAAGTCATTTGATCTTTGATATTGTAATGGTGATTCCTTTTCTCTTGTATCCTATGTCGTATCTACTTTGCATTGCCCGTCATAAATGTCAACATTTATGTCCAAGTGACAACTTTGTGTTGTAATGTTTAAGCTTAACGCAAACTATTTTTTAAATGGTACGAGGTGACTTAAAGCAAACAGTCTAAAGTTAAATGTGCCAAATTGTTACCAAGAGCCATTCAAGGTAGAGGGTTACTAAAGAGGTGCATATTATGAGGATGTATAGGATAAATAACAGTTGACCCTAGACTTGAGGAGGTTAAGATTGTAGTTATGAGGGAAGTATCCTCTTGGGAGTCCATTCCGCTATGCAACATTTGATTGAAACTCTGTTGGAGTGGAACTTTCTCCAAACCAATGGAATATGAAAGAAATGAGGATGAGTAAATTTGGTGCATATTGCCTGGAGGCTCCTAGCTGTGCAGGTCTGGAAGGTAGAATGTAGCCCACCCCAAACATATGCCATGAGAATGGCAATAGTGTAGCAATAGGCAAACAATGTTTTGTTTGTGGGGGGGAAAAGGGATTGCAAGCCATGTCAGTGAGTTTGATCCTCACTGGGTGGCCCATACTTTCGCCCTTGTGCCACAACTAAGCTACACTTAGTAAACCTTTATCTCTCATTGGGATTTTTACAGATTGATATCTGCTAGCTACATTTTTGTATCCAAAATGTAAACTTAGCAATTTTCAAATGAATTTTTTAATCTGACATTATTACTTATTACTAAAAATGTTATTTTTAATTTGAGCTACTTTTTCTCTTTTCTATTTTCTTAAACAGTCAAATTAATAACAACTGGCTTAGATCAAAAAGTTTGTTTTTGGGGGGTACGAAACCGAAGCTAACAGATACAGATTCATAAAATTCCCAAGGAGAGATGGATGTGCTTTCCTTAAATACATAATTGATTTTTGCTTCATCAAAATGGTCTCCCATAGCCAAATTGTTAATGGCATGCTTGGCTATAAAATTAGGCACGTGTTATTCACAGACATAAAAATTGGTTCTCAGCATTAAATGTAATCCTGATGCTATGTTAAATGCCAACAAATATGATAGGATGTAAATTATTTAAATATTAGGTTGGTGCAAAAATAATATCGTTTTTTTCACATGAAGTTGAACGTCAAAAAACAACATTATTTTTGCACCAACCTAATATTTTTCAAAATGAATGATTCCAAGCATTGAGTTAATAAACTAATTTTTTATTGACAAATGTATCAATTATTTTGGGACAAATTTCATACATCTTAGGTGAACCATTAACAGAAGTAATAATTTGATTTAGAATTAAAATTTCTGTTTTAACAAGGACAGACTTATTTTTTTTGAGATTGGAGTAATTTTATAGAATTATAAATAATATTTTGTTGTTTGCATTTTCTTTCTTTTCCAGTGCAAACCATTTCTCCTGAAGCAGCTTTATATGAGACTTGTTATGTCACTGCACACAAGGCAGCCTGCAGGGCAGGAGCCTTTCACCATTCAGGTGGGATTTTTCTCTGCTAATCTCCATAGACAAATTACCTAAAATTTAAACAGCTAACCTAATAAAAATAAAATAAAGTTAATTTGAAAAGTATTTCTTCTCAAATTACCTTTATTTTATTTTAAAATTTTCTTTAATTTCAATAAAGCATTGTCAACCATTATTTTTTGATTTGTATTTACTCTCAGTTTAATATTTTAGTTGCCTTTTATTGAAATTTTCACCCCATGCAAGGCAATAAAGCCACTAAGACAAGGGGTTACAGGGTGTGGAAGAATTAGGAACAGAAACATTAATAATGAGCGGGAAGAGGAAAGAGTAATCAGGAGGACAGTAGATAGCGATTGACATTGTATTTAAACTTTTACAGATTAAAGTTGACGGGAAAGCCTGGAGCCGGGTGGAAGTTCCACAAATGAGAAGTGAAAGAAAGGAAACTGTTAGCAAGGAATGTACGGTTACATCTAGCTAGCTTGATTGTAAATTGATGAGATCTCTATGCCAGTCTAGTACTGCACTTAAATTCAAAAAGTCTAGCTACCATAGCAAAGAGCTCATCCGAACAATTACCATGACAGTATTTATAGAAAAGACACAGAGAGGCAACCTTACAGCAGTGGGAAAGTGACTGAAGCCAAGTTGCCAGATCAGTACTAATAATATTGCTGATTCTTTGGATTTTATCAAGGATCTCAAGGTAAATAGACCATATGTGGCAGCAATATTCTAAGCATGGATGAATGGTAGACTTATAGATATGCAAGATAGATTCTGGAGAGAAAAATTCTCTCGCACGACACAGTGAACCAACTTTCTTAACAGCTGACCTTGCAATGGATTCAATATAGTCTTTCCACTTCATAACAGCAGAGAACGTTAGCATAAGTCACTTTCCTGGAGGTTAGCATCAGCCATGCTGGTGGAAGGCAGAGTGGGTCTCTCAGATGAATAATGGAGAGAAGTTTAGTTTTGGAGGCTTTAAAATTAACAAGCCATCTTTTGCCCCAGTTAATAATGGACTTGAGGTCATTTTAGACATTGGCTGCAATTTTGACCTTATCAGACTGATCAGTTTTGCTATCAAGGCAGGAGTAAATGGTTGTGTCATCAGCATAGATACCTAGTTGAGAGCTAATGTCATCAGGAAGGTCATTAACAAAAATTAGGGCCAAGGATGGAGCCCTGGGGGACAACCATGTTAGTACAAAAGGATCTAGAAGAGTTGTTATTCAGGATAAACTTTATTTCAAGATTTGATAGGAAAGACTGGATCAGTTCAAAATTATGTCCAGAGACATTGTAACTTTTCAACTTGTGGAGAAGACCTGTATGCCAAACCCTGTCAAAGGCTTTTGGGATGTCCAATGCTACAGGCTGGGTTTCACCGTTTTTTATCTGGAGCATGATAAACTCTGTTGATTTCCCAATGAGGGTGAATGATTGCAAAAGTTTTCCCCCTCTTATAGTCAGAAGGACACAGAATGCATGCTGGGACAGTTTTCTTACCCAATAAAATGGGGCAGCTTGCATTTTGAGATAACACAGTCCAGACCTGCCTTAACGACTAGACAGACAAAAACTGTGTTCGCTCGGTCGACCTTGCTTTTGTGTACAAACACCAACTCATAGTTTGGGGATTCTCTCGCCTTTTCATCAATTTTGATTTGTTTTAACCATATTGTTTGTTTGCATGATTGTTGCTCTTTCATATTTTTTGCCTTTTTTCTTTTCATTGTAAACTTTATTAATTCTGATTGTGTTATTTATTTTTCACTTTAACAATGGCTTCTAACTCATCCAACTCCTTCCACAATTATTATCAATATATCAGCAGCTGACCTAGAGAAACAAAAGCCATATTGCTTACATAGAGAAATGATCAACCAATTTGGCTTTGATTAGGGCCTCTAAGAGTTTCCCAAAAAGAGGTAGAAGGCTTAATAGGCCAATAGTTGGAAGGGTCGAATGGTTCACCAGTGTTCTTAGAAACTGGAACAAAAGATGATGACTTGCAGGAGGCAGTGAGGCATTTATTATACAATTTAGAGAGAACAGGAGCCAGTTTGGGAACACACTTCCTAATGTCTATTACAGGGAAACCATTGGGTCCACATGCCTTAAGGGAATCCAGGTTAGAGATGATAGCAGAAACTATGAAAGGTCTTATCTGCATATCACTCAGCAGAGACTCGGTTCAAAGTGGGAAGTTAGGCATGGATGCTCCAGGTGAGTGAAGAGTAGAGTTTGAGGAGAATTTACAGGTAAAGTATTCAGCTTTATCAGCAGAGGATGTTAACCCTTCAAATTGAATGACGAGGAAAGGAATAGAGACCTTGCACTTATTTAGTATGCCAGAGATGCCTGTAATTATGTGAGCCAAAGTTGTTAGATGCTACGTGGTGCCTCAATCTCTCAGCAAACAGAGACTTAGCTACTTCGAAGACTCGTTTACATTTATTATGCACAGCAATGAATAGGCACCTGTTCTGATGTCAGCTGTCACACTAATATAGCCGAAAATAGTGGTTCCTGTCTGCTATGGCGTCCGAGCATTCTGGTGTGAACCATGGAGAGGATTGTAGTTTCACCTGAGAAGGAATGAAAGTGTCCGTGCCAGCTTTGACCCAAGAAGAAACCTCAGTGGCACGACTCTCAATTGGAGGATTAAAGATGTCAGTCCAAGGGACATCACAAAGAAAATCAGAGAGTGAGTTCCAATCAACATGCTGATAAGAGAAAGAGGTCTTATGAATAAGGGGTTCCTGTTTAATAGATGATTGGAACCAAATATCCAGGGTGGTCCAAGTTATCATTTAATATTTAAATCCAGAGTTTTTAAATTCTTTAAAAATGGGTCATCATTGTTTTTTAAAGAAATTCCAGTAACTTTTTCAATAAGATGAATTTTAGGGCTGGGAAGCTTATTTCATGCTAACACATTTTAGAAAGGCAAGAATTGACTTTCCACACACTTTGTCCTATCATTAGATATCTTAATCAAATTCTCATTACTAGAATATCACCTGATTTATGAGGGAGAGTTGGTAAGTATGTAGGCAATTAACTCTTCTGCTTTGCATACGCTGGCAGTTATACCTATTGCCAGGGAGCTAAACATGTTAAAACACAGTTGTATTTAACATGTATATATTGTCCTTCTCCCTTGCCATGTAAAAAAAACAAAACAAAAAAAAACCTGCTAGATGATTTTCACTGGTCATTCACTAAAAAAAATGTAACCTAAAAGTTATTTATCCACATTCTCCCAGTTGTCACTACACTAATTATGTCTGCATAAACATTTTATACTAAGTGTGTACAAGCAAGTATTTAACTAGAGTTAAATTTATTAAAAAATGGATTATTATTCCCCCGCCCTCAATTTTCAAAAAACTCTTGAATATTTATTTTTTTAAAATATTTCTTATTAAGTAGATAAAATCATTTTGGGAGGGAATTATACTTTTTCTTTTTTTTTTTTTTTTTTTTTTTTTTTTTTTCAAGACTATTAACTTTGGTTTTAACACATTTGTTAGTTTATTTTAGTTGGGGAGATGTTAAACTTTACTAAATGACTTGTAAAATCCAGTCATTGCCGCATATAATCAAAGAAGGCAAAAACACAGCCAAACTATGTTTAAAATCCACAAAGATGATTGATTGATCCGTTTTCTACAGCTTATCAATCCCTTGCAGGTTATTTAAAGTCACCAGAAAATATTTTAAGATTTTAAGGATTTCTTTTTAATGATACAAGTTTTACTAATTAATACATAGCTGGCAAAAAAGAGGTGGATTCATGCCTTTCCCAAGGGTATTTATGTGTCAGTGAATATAATGAAACTAACTGGAATTGGGACTCATTTCTCCAATTAGTAATTCCGGGCCATTATCCATTACACCACCCACACATCCAAGCTTACAGCACCTGGTATTCCCAAGCGGTTACCCATCTAGTTACTGGCCAAGCTCAATATTGCTTAACTTTGGTGATTGTATAGGAACCAATGTTTCAATGTGATGTGGCATCAAAGATGAAAATAATGTTTATAGTAATGAAAATATTTCATGTCGGAACATATAAAAAAAAAAAATTAAAAAAAAGTTTTAAAAAAAAATTTTTACCGTGTTATTTTGTCTTTTAAGGTCAGCTGATTGCTACCGGTTCTGAGGATGCTTCTATAAAGGTAAACAATATCTCTCTCTCTCTCTCTCTCTCTCTCTCTCTATATATATATATATATATATATATATATATATATATATATAGCATAATGAGAAGCCACGTATACTTTCTTGATATGTATATAATATGGATAAAACAACTGAAAAGTTGCAAATATATAAAAACATATAAATAAATAAATATATAAAATAAATATATAAAAACATATAAATAAATACTTTCACAAAAAACAGCCAATTTTTTTCTTTTAATTTGCAACTTTTCAGTTGCTTTATCCATATTATATATATATATATATATATATATATATATATATATATATATATATATATATATTTACTATTGTTGAACCACTCAAGGTAGGAGATTACTAAATGAAACTGGTTGTAAGCGCATACAAGGAGCTTTAGTAAAAGCTGCATATAGTGAGTATATGTAGGATAAATAAGAACTGATCCTCGGCTTAAAAAAGGTTAAGATTCTTATGATGAGGGAAGCAACCTGTCTGTTGTCTGTTTCGCAATGTAACAGGGAAGGGGAGTAAAACTTTCTCTCCTCGTCAGTGTATATGGCAGGGCAATTCCTAGTCATAAAAACCTGGATTGGTGGAACCAAAGAAACTAGTTTGCCAGGATATCTACCATAAAAATACTGACAGAGTAACAATGTTTCATTTATGAAGAAAGTGGCTGTAGGGTGGAAAGTAATTTATTATGCACAAGGCTACAGAAATATTTTTGAATTCTGTCAAGGCCGAAAAGTGAAGATTGGGCAGCTCTAGCCCAGGCCACAGTCAGGATCATAGAATCATGGTAAACTCCACAATCCTTTGCCAGGGCTACATACGGTTTTTGAATTCAGAGTTGTCCTTCTCTTAGACTGGTTGCCACTTGCTATTTATGCATACCTTTCTCAAGAATATTTGCATTTAAGTGGAATGTAACAAACTCAACTGGAATTCGAACTCAGATCTGTGATTCCTCAATTCGAGCTGCTATCCATTACTCCACCGTGCCTCCAGCCCAAATATGCCATTTTGGGTCTGATCAGAAGGAGTCTGGTACTTTCTGCAGTGGTCCAGAGAACCAACCCCACTTTTCCAGCACCTTTAGTGATGAGTCACATTAAAAGTCCCACTTGAGGTCTGGTCCCAACAGTCATTCCGGGCAGGGAACCTCATTAAGAGTACAACTTTTCGTCCGGGCAGGGAACCTCATTAAGAGTACAACTTTTCGTCCGGGCAGGGAACCTCATTAAGAGTACAACTTTTCGTCCGGGCAGGGAACCTCATTAAGAGTACAACTTTTCGTCCGGGCAGGGAACCTCATTAAGAGTACAACCATTAATTATGATTACAGAAAACAGCATCTGCTTTGTGATGATGAAACACTATTTCAAAATTTGCAATGTAAACAAAAATCGAACATCTTAGAATATTTATCTTTTCTCTATTGTTATTTTCATATTTGTATTAATTTACTTGAGTTTCTTTTTTTTCTTTTCAAAATTCTTGTATGGCCTAAATAAGTGAGCATGAAATTCTTCAACATTTGTTTTATTTTTCAAGACTTCAAAATGTTATTTAGTTTCCTTCATGTATTTGGTGCATGGTTATTTACTAAGCTTAACTTAGACTGGCGCAAGGCCGCATCATTGGAAGTTTCAGAGACTATTAAACTCACTCTGCTAGAAATTTGGTCTGCAAAATAATCTAGCTCGTCATCACAGCCTGATAGATACCTAATGATATACACTGTTGAGTTTATGTTGTATGCAGCCCAAAGTCACAATCCCCACTCAGTGAGAATTGAATTCACTTTAATACAGTGTGCTCCACAAAAAAAGAGTTTATTTAATTATGGAATTTTTGTTACAGTTATTTGAAACAAAAGCAAAGGATAGAAATTTAGTAGCTTAAAACAGAACAAAAACCAACTGTTAGATGTGGTATTTAAACTAAAGAACTATTTGACATTTTTTCAGTCCTCAAGTTGGATGCTATGTTAAAGAGAACAATCACATCATGTTGAAAATTTGATAACTGCAGCATCCTGGAACAGGGGTTCACCTAAATCCACACTGTTCCTTGAAGAGCTGTGATCATCACCATCCTTTAGGATGCAGACATAAAGACAGCTATGTTTTCTCTAATATACCGATGTAGATGTTGATATTATTTAATTTTTTTTTTAAGCTTTTCACCCCAAGCAAGGCTGGAAGCCATTAGCATGCAAGGTGTTACAGAAGGTTTGGAGGAAGAGCAGATAGGAGTGGTAAAGGAGAGGATGTGGAGAAAGATAGTGGATCGATCAAGGCAAGGGGGTTACAGAAGATTTGGAGCGAGAGCAGATAGGAATGAAAGGGGGAAAGGATGTGGAGAAGAGAAGTGGATAGATCAAGGCAACTGAACATGTCGATTGATGTTACACTTAAATAGTTGGAGATTATATTTGTCAGGGAAACAGGAATAAGGAAGGGAGTTCCACAGGCGAGATGTCTGAGACATGAAGCTATTGGAGTAGATGAGACGTCTACATCTAACAGTTTCAACGGTGAAGGGGTGGGAACGGGATGCCAGCCTCGTAGGACACTTAAATTCATGAGGCCTGGGAACCAGCGAAAGCAGCTCCTCGGAGCAATTACCGTGAAAGTATTTGTAAAAAAGACAGAGTGAGTCAACGGCGCGTCTGTGAGAGAGCGACTAAAGTATCATACATATTTGATGCCATAATCATCATCACCACCTGTTCCATGATTGGGTTTGGTTGTAGGTGCACTATGCGGCTGAATAACTGACTAGTTCCCTTCATATGTCTGGGTTGAAAGCCAGAGGGGGGTATTATTTCATGTGTAGCATGTCTTGGGCAAGTCAACCTGGCAGAACCTTCCCTCTCCAGGGCAAACCAATGTCCTCTAACTTGCGCACAGACATGTGGCTGTTGATTTCATGCAAGGGACACTCTGCCTTGGATGTTGACTTCACTCTAGGAAAGCCTTCTGTGCCCAATTGTGCTAGATGGCCAATGATCCTACAATAAGGTGGTTTATGGCCATGTCACATTGAAACACTGGTTCTCATACAATCAGCAAAGTTAAGCAACAACGAACCTGGTCAGTACCTAGATGGGTGACCGCTTGAGAATACCAGGTGTTGTAAGCGTGGATGTGCGGGTGGTGCAATGGATATCAGAAAGTTGGGTTGATTATATTCACTTATACACAAATACCCTTGGGAAAAAAGATGAATCTGCCTCTTCTCTCCCCCCTAAGCTATGAGACTTTATCAGTAAATTATCATTATCTCCAAAAATATCAGGTCATCCCATAAGTTCTGTCTGAATTTTGAATAAAGAAAACAAG
The DNA here is from genome assembly GCA_964036315.1 of Acanthosepion esculentum. Lineage (NCBI taxonomy): Eukaryota > Metazoa > Mollusca > Cephalopoda > Sepiida > Sepiidae > Acanthosepion > Acanthosepion esculentum. Next base: position 5,478,457 of record OZ038499.1, on the reverse strand, counting down.
TGACTAAATGTTACATTTAATTACAGATTCAATCAACAATGTATTTTCCCTGATTATCTATGACTTCCTTCCATCTATTAACAAGCTTACTAATTCCATTACTGTAAAATTCTTTTGGCTTTGATTGGAAGAACTCACAAATGTCAGTTTTAACCTCTTCCTGTGTTACAAAAGCTGTTACTTCCAAATGATTCTGTAAGCTACGAAACAAATGGAAGTCTGAAGGAGCAAAGTCGGGAGAATAAGGTGGATGAGGAATTTTCTCCCAACCAAGTTCTTCGATCTTTTGTGGTGTGATTCTTGCTGTGTGTGGTCGCGCATTGTCCTGATGAAACATCACCCGTTTTCGATTCACTAGAGCAGGTCTTTTTTTCCTCAGAGCTTGGTTCAAACGCTCTAATTGCTGACAGTATATTTGAACATTAATTGTTGCATCAGATGGTAAGAATTCAAAGTGGATTATTCCTTGACAATCCCACCAGATTGAAAAAGAAGAACCTTTTGCCTATGAAGTTGCCTTCTCGGCTGTGGCTGGGGTCCTTCCCCTTTACCAAGCCACTGTCTACGACGCTTAACATTTCGATAAAAGATACATTTTTCGTCGCCAGTCACAAGTCTATCCAAAAAAGGTGAAACAAGTTGGCAAGAATGGAGAGAAGAGCAGATGTCAACTCTGGATTTGAGGTTGTTTTCAGACAATTCATGAGGCACCCATTTTCCAAGTTTAGGAACTTTTCCAAGTTGTTGAAGATGACGATGAACAGTTGTATGGTTTGAACTGAGAACCACTGCCAATTCCTCAACTGATAAAGCAGGATTTTCTTCAAGGGCTGCTTCAATAAGGTTTTCATCAAACTCAACTGGACGTCCGGTTCGATCTTCATCTTCAAGGGTGAAATCTCCACCTCTGAATTTTGCAAACCATCTTCTGCAAGTTCTTTCATTTACACATTTCTCTCCATAAACTGAGTGAATGTTTCTAGCCGCTTCGGCTGCTGAGTTTCCTTTCTTGAGCTCATAAAGCATTATGTGCCTCAAATGATTCTTGGGTACTTCCATGTTAGCAGGGTTTTAATCAAACAAAATTTAATTTTATTGTTCTCTGAAATAAAATTTGATCAGTTTAAATGCATCTAAACATAAAAATAATGTTCAGCTCCATTAGACATTATAAAATACTCTTTAAATTTCGTTCATTTTAACAAAAAGTTAAAATTCGGACAGAACTTATGGGATAACCTAATATTTTCTGGCTTTAAATAACCTGCTAAAAGTTGATAAGCCATACAAAATAAATCAACCAGTTAATCAACCTCCAAGAAGCTTCATCTATCCTTTGTCTTAATATCATCTTTGAATTAAAAAATTAAAAACAAAATTGTTCAACTTATTAATCATAAAAAAATTTTCTTTATATAAAAATCAGGTTGGAATTCATTTGTTTTGATGTACAAAGTTCGATTGAGAATCTTTTTTGTAAAATTCTTACTGTTTTTTCATTGCTGTAAAAAATAAATAGAGAGTTGATCACCCAACGGACTCTGATCGGATGAAAGAGAAAAATATAAAACAGTGGAAGAAAAAAAGACAAACAAATCTAAACGCAGTCATCAAAACCAATAAAATAAACAATTGTTTATTCTAGAAGTGTTAATACTTGGTAGAGTAATGGATTGTGACTCAGATTGAGGAATCTGAGAGCCAAGATTGAATTCCAGTCATGTTCATTACATTCACTTACATGCATACTCTTGGGAAAGGTATGAAACAACCCTTTTCCCCCCCACCTGCCAAGCTATGGATAAATAGTAGAACAGGCTGGGTTCTAGAGCCTTGGGTGGTAACCGGTCTAGGAGAAGGAAAAGTAAATACAAAACCCTGTAGGCCTGGCAACGCACATACTTTGCAGCTAAGGAAAGGATCTTTCATTTTGACTTGATGGTCCTGAGTACAATAAACTACTTTTATTTTGTGTTAAGGCAAGTCATTTGTAGAAAGAATTCGACACATTTCTTGCTTTTAATTTTGAAAATTTTTTGAAAATTCGTTATAGTATTAAAACCTGCAGAGTTAATTGAGATTTATTTATTTCATCAGTATTAAAAAGATTTTATTGTTTAGTGTTTTTGTGACACTCTCCTCTTCATTAAATTTTTAGCTTCTTTTCTTCACATATCAGATGAACATTGTGTTTTGTGTCTCTCACAGAATAACAAGTATGGATGTGCAAAACTGATAAAACCTGATATTATCCAAGTAATATTGCATATTTTTGATAGTTTGGAGAAAAGTAATGACATTTTGATTTTTGATATTTTTTTTTCCTCCTCAGATTTTAGATGTCGAAAGAATGTTGGCCAAAAGTGCAACCCCTGCTGAGATTATTGCCATGGAAACACCACAACAAACAATGGAGAACCACCCTGTCATTAGAACCTTATATGACCACAATGCTGTAAGCAGTTTTTTTTTCTTCAAATTCTTCATTGTTTCAGCTTATTTCTAATTTCTTCAGTTGAAAATAGGATTTTACATTATGCCCAAAGTGTATATTGTGAAAATATGGCAAAATAAAGATGCAACAAAACTTCCAACAACACCAAACTTTCCTCTCTAATTTATCAATGCTAATAATTTAGGTTTTTACATTATTTACAATCAGACTATTGTCCTCATCTTTGTTGTTGTTATCACAATCCTTTAATCCAATAGCCCAATGATAGTGCAAACTTTAAGTTCAGTGGAAACGGGGTGAGCAGTAACTAAGCCGTACTAAATAAAAACAAGAATAATCTACACCATTAATTAGTTCAATTCAAAATTCCCTGAAGGTTACTCAGACTGACAAACACCTGGAACACACAATGGGATGATAACAATGAAAATGAGGCTGAATATCAATTACGTAAACGATAACTCCTCATACCTTTAACACCCTCAAAATAAAAATAGTCTACATTATCAAAAAGGTCGACCAATACATATAGTTGCGACCAAAATTATTGAATGAAGATGGATCATTTTCAAAAAAAATTTCCCAAATGCTTTTTAGCAGAACAAAAGGAATTTTAACACATTGCTAAACATACTGGTCTTCTTTAGTGGTCAATTTCTTTTTTATTTGCAAGTAATAACAAAATTATTTAAAATGAAACAAAGCCTACCAGAATCGATATTATTAGCTTCTACCTTTTTAAGAATTAAATCTTTTTGTTGAACACAAATTACTGGTGTTTACTCATGTACTTGAATTACCTACCACACCAGAAATCACAAAGATCCCCCATGTCCTCTATTAAATCACTTAATAGTGAAATTTAAGTACAATCTGTTTCTCTCTCTCTCTCTCTCTCTCTTGCTTTGACAGCAGTTGAAGAGACATTTCTCATTGTTATTGTTATAGCAAGAATTATTTTCTTCTTGTTAGCAAAGAAATGTTTTAAACATGCCATTTCTCTCTGGTAAATTATCAAATTTTACAAATATTATTTGTATTTTCATATTTAAACTCTACTGTTTTAATTGAAAATGAAATTTTTTTAAATGGTTTTTAATTTTAAATATTTTTATTTTTTAGGAAGTTACATCTCTGGATTTTCACCCTTTCCATCAGATTTTGGTGTCAGGAAGCAAAGACTTCAGTGTCAAATTTTTTGAATTCTCAAAACCTTCAGTTAAAAAAGCCTACAAAAGCATCCAGGTAACATTCAGGATTTGAACGCTTTTCTTTTTGTTTTTCGTTTGCATTTTAACTTGTTTTTAATGAAACAAATTGATGTCCCCACCTCAAATCAAAATATTTGTATAGGTGTTTCTTTTATTTCTTGTCTTTTCCTTTTCTGTGTCTTAACGCAAATTAAAATATTTCAGTTAATAAAATCAGAAAACGAAATTTATTCCAAAAAGAGTGTCTACTTTTTCCTTATACCAAACCGTTGAATAAAAAAGTACGATACTGATAACAAATCAAACACAAAAAAGTGACTTTGTAGGACGTGCAACATTTTTTCATTTAGCAAATACATTTGACGCCATTGAGTTCAGTTAACAAGGGAGATAAATCATGATAGATATTAATGTTATTTTGTCGATATGTTGTATGGCAGCTGATAGTTCATTTGTGCATTTCAATAGCATGAAAATACTTAATATTTTGAGGGTAAGCTCATGTAAACAACTGATGTGATTTTGAAACAGCAAAAATTAATTTATTTTACAAATTTGGACTAGTATCATCCTTTTTGTTATTTTTATTGGCAGATGTTTTCTTTGGTCTTTTGTTGTAGTCAGTAGACCTTCATTTTTAAAATGTTTTTTTTTAAGTTTTTATTTTTTTACATCCCCAGAAAAATAACATAGTCTCCAGTATTAAATATTTTTTTCCATATGAAAGAAAATCCTTCAAACTGATTAAAATTAAAAATCCAATGCCATAATGCTCAAAGCAATCATATCGAGAAATAATTGTTCAAAAACAATTATTCAAAAAACATGTATTCAAATTGTTTGAATGAAAATTAATCGAAAGGATAATTATACTAAATGATAATTATTCGAAATACATATGTGGTCTTGCTTTGAGAAAGTCAATGTTGATTTACCTAGAACTAATAACACCCTTGAAGGATGGCATAGGGCCTTTTTTTGTTATAGCAAGTGTCATCTTATCATCCCACAATATGGAAATTCTTAGATGCTCTTAAAAGAGGACAGTACTTGCAAGAAATTCATATTGAAAAAATAAGAGCAGATTGCCAAAATATCAAGAGCACCAAGAAATAGCAGAACATAAATGGAAAACTTAAAAAATTAATTGCATCCTTTAATGAGAACTCTTCACTGGTTGACTATTTGCGTGCATTATCTTTATAACTTAAGGTTATAAGGACTTTTTCTTACTAAATTGTTTTATTTAACAATATTTGTATTTCGAATAATTATCATTTGTGTATTTCCTCTTTTAACTTTTTTTTGCAATAAAGAATTTTGCTTTTCAATTAGTTATCATTTAGTAGAATTGTCCTTTCAATTAATTTTCATTCAAACACTTTACAATTTGAATAAATGTTTTTCGAATAATTGTTTTCAAACAATGTTCACATAATCAAAACAATAATAAAAATGTAAATGAATAATTCATTGAATAATATCGGATTCTCATTGGAGAAAAAATAATTTTCAAAAATAATTCTTTAATGTTTTGCAATAATTTTAAAATTATTCTTCATGAAAAGAAATAATGCAATTCTGCTGACTTGATTAAATATTCTTCCTGTTTTTTCTTAAATAAATTTTGGGCTAACAGAATTGACATTTTGAAGCCATCTTTATTCCATCTTGATACAGCTCCTTTACTTTTATGTCTAATACAATCATCTGTAATAGGTTAAAAAAATCCTAATGGCTGACTTGATAGGATTTACAAAAGATAGATTTGATTTGAGTAATTATACTTTTTTTCTGTGCCATGAATGACTACTAAACTGTTTGCTTCTGTCTAAGAAGTTAAATATTTAGTAAATATTTAAATAATAAGATGTTTACTAAAATAAATTAGAATATTTGAAATGTGTCAGTTAAAAAAATAAAGAGAATCTGGTCGATTTTGGTTGGCAGATTTGTTTTCTTTCCTAAACACTTGAGATAATGAATACAGAATTCATACAACAATGCCTGAATAAACAGTTTCAGTTAGTGGGACATCACCATTTCATTTATGAAGGAATTTATTTTTCTATGTACAGTGTAACCCGGATATAAGAGAGTTGTCGGGACCAGAGAAGAAGTCTCTTATATCTGGGTTTGGTCTATATATATATACATTAACACAGGCTCTAGTTTGGGACCAGAGAAAATCTCTCTTATACCCGGGTTTATCTTATATCAGGGTCTCTTATATCAGGGTTACACTGTATTAGGTAAATTAAAATGCCATCTTTGATATGCAATTTTTATTTTTATCTTTATTTTATCACAATTATTTTGAAGCAGAGTTTGGATTGAAATTTAAAATTGAAGCTGTTCTCAAAAGATATATCACATTTTCAAAAAGATAAAACTTGAATGAAAATGCAATTAAATTTTAATATTCCTCGATTATTGTTATTAGTAATAACAATCGCCCAATATAAAGGTATCTTTTTATTTTATACTGACACAATTTTGGGTTTATGATGAAAGAAAAACTGTCAAAGGATTTGAATTGCCACTTATTTCTGAATGTCTGAGTGATCAAAATAAAAGATGAGCTACAAAATGACAAAAGGTTTAATGAGTGCAAAGAATATAGTAAAACATTTCAGCCTGATAACTTTATTTTCTTCCAAGTCAATTTTACTGGCTGAAGCTTTTCATTATCAACAAAGTATATATCTGTTGACAATAAAGATTTGCAATGACAGCTTTTCCAGATTTCAATAACTCATAAGAGATGATACATGTTTAACCAAACATGTAGCAAAACACGCTCTGGATAAGATCCTGGTTTTGTTCCTGGGATCAATTTAACAAATTTTGTCAGCAAGCGAAAAGTTGTCTTCCAGATGAACAGGATGTGGATGACAGTTTCAGTCAATTGACTGAAAGTTCTTGGAGTAAGCCAAACTCTCTCCTTAGATTTATTTCCAGTTTGTCTGAAGAGACACAATATCACCTGACACTATCCACCTGATTGTAGAATTATCATTTCAAAAGAAATTCTGAATTCAAACTTAAGAAAATAACAATTTATATTTTTGCTTAATGTTATTTTGCTGGAATTGTTCAGAAGAAAATACATTTTGGTTTAGCAAAACAATCTGAAATGTGTCGACGTCTGATTTCTTTTGTAATTTTCAGGAATCTGCACCCGTTAGATGTCTTTCATTCCATCCATCAGGAGATTATATTTTGGTTGGAACTCAGCATCCAGTCTGTAAGTTAATCTAAACTTTTTCATTAAATTCAATCTTCATTCTAGAAATTTCTCTTAGTTCTTAATGTTTTTATAACTTTGAAATTCTTTTTTAATTTTTGAGCTAGATAAATAACAAAAACTGGTTTTTATATAAATGTTAAGTTTTTTTTAGAATTTTTGTTTAAAATTCTTCATTGTAAAAATGATGACAGAATTTCATTTTATTTGAGGCACGTAACTAAAATAATTTTTTTAATTTATTAAACATGGTTTGGAAACACTTCTTGATTTTCTCTTCAAACGCTTCCTTATAATAACTCGGTGCATTAACAATCATTCAACAGACCTGCATTGTTGGTTTTGAGATCTAAATCTATATCCATAAGTTACTTTTTCAAGTGGTTAATTGTTGCTTCTTGAAAATCATTTGCATGAAAGTTGTTTCCAGTTTCTCCTCACTGCCATGACTCTCAAATATTTTAGCCTCGAACGTTGCAATTATCCAAATATTCATGGATTGTAAAATGGATTTTGTGTTAAATCTTTTATCACAGAACAAAAACAGCTGGGAACATTAGCTAAAAGCTTTAATGTTTGAAGTAAATAATTTAATGATTATTTAAGTAAAGTTTATATTTTATTAGTTAAATAATTTAAACCATATTTTTATTCACTGTGTTTCTTTCACTACTAGATAGAACATCTTTAAAAACAACTTTGTCAGTCATGCTTTTTCTTTCTTTTTTTTTTTACTTTTTTTTTTAATCTGAACACTACATGACTGTGAACACATGCTGATTGGATATCCCAAATGCTCTTGGATATTCTGTCTGGTTGATTACCATTTTTTCTTGTTAAATAAAAAGAGGCTGCATTTAAACCTTAACTTGGAAACCATGCTAATCAAAACCATGTTAAGCAAAGAAATTCTATATAATTACAAATACTCACATACACCAGTGGCGATTTTAAGTCGACTCATCCCAATTTTTAAGAAAATTTACTATATGTATAATTTACATGATAAGAAGAATGTTTTTCACTTAACTAAATACAATTTAAGAATTTTCTGTGTCACATGCAGATTTGCAATGCTGTTACTTAAACAGTTGGCCATTGTACGAAAACGGAAAGGATTACTTCCCTTTATCTGTTTCCTTTTTTTTTCTTTTCCAAACAGTCGCCATTCCAAATTTTGTAGAATTGACTACTCATGCCATCCATAACTCGCTGTCTTACATTTAACTTTATCTTAATTTTCAATACATTTCAACAGTAAAATAATTTTAATGTCTATCCTATAATAAAATCTGCAATGTATTTATATAGACTGGACAAAAATACATTTAAAAAGTATTAGGTTGGTGCAAAAATAATGTCGTTTTTTGACATTCAACTTCATGTGAGAAAACGACATTATTTTTGCACCAACCTAATAGAAAGTAGCAAAGTTTATTTAAAAAACAGAATTTCATTTATACATAAATTGCATGTGCCTTGGTTTTATCACAAATATTTCTTGTTGCATAATTTTGTCGTTCTAAATAAAAAGAATGTTTCTCAATGGAAATACAAACCAGTGAAGACAAGCTTTCTTTATCCATTGTACGTCTTAAAAATGACCAAACTCTATCCAAGATTGAGAAACATTTTTGTTTCCAAGTGAAGGACGGTTATAAAAATTTGAATCATTTTTTACAGTTTCTGGCATAACAGATAAAAAGCCCAGTTTATGAAGCAACTCTAAAATGGCATGATTTGTATTTTTTAAAAACCATTATCACAATACAAATACTTGAATGCATTCACCAAGGATTTCTAATCAAACCTGTCAGGTTATTTCCACCGTAAAAAATATCTGTATTCTGCAATGGGAAATTACCTGCAAACTATTGAAACTTTTTCATGTTTAGTAATTCAATATATAAAAAACCTCTTCAATGTGAGTAAATCATTCTTTTAATGATGTTAAATATTTTAATAGATATTTCAAGGTACATTACTTTTATCATCTATTTTCATTCTACTGGTTCTTGTGGGAGGAATCTCAGTAAACTCTTAATGTATTCATTGTTTCTAGGATAATATTTTCATATCGTTCATCATAACAATGACTTACAATATATTGAATCGTTTGTCTTTTCCTGGATATATTTTAAATCAAGTTGTTTACACTGTAATGTATCAAATACTTTCTTGGCTTGTATAAGAACAGTTCATTAAAAACACGAAATTGAATTTGTTCAATTTTACCAATAGATTGCCAGTTTCATCGAGTATATCTTTATCAAAACTTTTGTCGTAGTCTAAAGTAATTTGAACTGAAATGCACTTTTCAAATCTTTCCATAAATCTTTGACATGCTTCAGGATCTATATCAATATCTTGCATAACACAAGGATGAGATGCTGATATTAAAATTCCCAATTGCATTCTTTGTCATTGCTCAAACGATGTAAATTTAAAAAAGCTGTGCAAACAAGGAAAAAACTACTTTAATGCTATCTCTGCTTTAAACCAAATTTGTTGTCTTATATGCATAACAAGGAATTAATTTTCCACGTTTAAAACGTTTCACCGTCACTTTTGTTTTTACTTCATTATGCCTGCTACATCATAGGTCTGACTAATTTAGTTTTAGCATCACTAAAAGAGTTTAAGACATTTGTGGCACTATTTAGTTATGGTAATTAATTAACTGTTGATGTGCCGTAAAAGAAACCAAACCTCCTCGCGCCCACCCTTATTAAAAGGGTATGCAGACTTTTGGATAAACGTGATCAGAACAATGAATTTTTTTTGTTGACCAAATCTGTGTATTTTATGTGTAAATAGACTTTTTCTTGAAAATAAAGATCTACTGAAATTGTTCGGCATTATTCTAAGAACAATTGAAACTTCTAATATTCCACTGACTACTCACCAAGACCTTAAGGGAGGGTGGAAGTTGTCTTTGGTAAGTGACCTAGTTTTGTTGTCTGTTTTCACAGATTCTTTCAATAACAAATAACAGAATTAGTTTCGTACTTAGTTCTTGCTATTGTTTATAATGAAGGTTTTATCCTTGACAATTTTTTTTAGTCTTTGAATAGTTTTTCATTTCACTTCAGAAACGGGCCATTTTGCTCAGCAATTTTTTATTGGGAATATGTTTTGAATTGTGTTTGTAATTGTCTTTTTAAAATTTTTTTTCTTTCAGTACGACTTTATGATGTCAATACATTCCAATGTTTTGTGTCTGGTAATCCTGCTGATCAACATGTTGGACCAATCACTTCCGTATGTAATCTTACACATCTCTCTCTCACTCACACACACACACACACACACACACACTGAATAAGAGTGGGGGGGTGTCATCATTCTGAACTCTCTGTCACCAGTTTCTTTAGAGAAGAATATTTTGGAATAAACAAGGTCAATGGATTTTTTTCATTTTTATTAAAAACAATTTATTTGGAAAAATATCTAGATGGTGCTAATTTTATTTTCTGAATTTTGAGTAAATTTAAAAAAATTAAAAATCATAAGCATTTTTAAGTGCCGAAAAAATCATTTTTAAATAAATACAATCGGATTCTGAAAAACTCTAATGTTTGGTTAGATTTTGAGAACTTTTCATCACCCCTTTGTATATTCCTTTTTATTATGTATGATTAATGTATATTTGGCCAGCAACCTTTCTTTTAAACATGTTTCATTAAATATAACAGGCAAAGAAAATTTTATTAATTTTTTTTTTATTAACTGACCTAAATCATTAACATTACTTTTACAAAAAAAAAAGTCTAAGGCAAAATTTTTATATCATTTTTATCTCCATTACTTTCTCTTTTTTCCCAATATTTTTATTTTTACACTTTTTTTTCTTTTTCTTCAACCGCACATTTTTCTTTATGGCTGCTGCAGGTCAAGTGGAGTCCCAACGCTCATTTGTATGTGACCAGCTCGAAAGATGGAGATCTGAAATTATGGGATGGTGTTAGTAACAAATGCATCAATACTTTCAAACATGCACATGATGGACAAGAAGTCTGCTCAGCTGTCTTCTCACGCAATTCTAAAGTAAGGTTTTTTATGCAAAACTGATTTCTGTTGTGGAAAAAAACATAACAAGAATGTGATACAAGAATATCAAACTTTCTGTACATGACATTTGAAAATACAAATCTCTTTTCTACCAAATGACATTAATTTTCTTCCTTTCTGTGGTTGTCTTTCATCCATTCTATGTGTAGATACCAGTTACTTTAACCTGTAGGGGCCAACTCTAAACTGTATGCAGTAATTTTTGAAGCAAAATCATTTTTGGAAAGAAAAAATAGGGTAACGATACCTCGTCTTCAGACATCAGATCACGCAATTTTCTCAGCATTCCGTTTTGTTTTAAAGACAATCTGTAAAGCCCCATTTCAAGATCACTATTAGGTACCTTGTTATGTTTTCCTTAATCTCAGCTATGGTTTGAAAACTTTCATTGCTGATTTTAGCTTTGGAGAAAAAACAGAAACTTCAGGGTGCAACATCTGGACTTCAGGTTGCTGAGTGAAGAGCTGATACACCCAAGTAATCAAGACATGAAAAATAGGTTGGGACATGTCATTGATTACACAGTACACAAACTTATTTCATGACAGTGGCTCACAGGCTAGTGTTTAGTTTATACATATGCAGCAATGTCACCACTTATTGGTTGCTAAGTTACTTCAAGGCCCCACAGCCAATTTTATGAGATATTTAAAATGGCACAATACTTTCTGAACAATTCTTGCATGTTGAGAAATATGATAAAAAATAGGAGATGCTGAAAAGTTCTCAGCCTAGCCCATTTTCCAAAATATGTGTTTGAGGATTGGGTCAAATTGAGGACTTACCAGCACCCCCACGTGTACTATTACTTTCACTTTGCAGCATTATTTGTGGTATTTTGTGGCAGGTTGTAAATGACTAAGCTTTTAATAGTTAAAACTGCTTTTCTGTCTGTTGTTTATTCGAAAATATGAGGCATATCTTTATTGATTGATTTTTCACTTCTCTCTCATCTTTGCCATGTAACACTGGATATGAAAGATTCAAATGAATAAAAGGCAAGAATTGCTGCAAAATGTTTTTATAGCATGAATAATTCAAATACTTTCAAAATTCACATAATCCCTAAGGGAGATAACTCACTTCTTTTGTATTTCTTTCCATCAAAATTCTTTTCCAGTCGTTGAATCCATTCATAGCTCTAGTTCTATTCTCTCCAAAAAAAACATAAGACTTATCCTATTGAATATATTTTGCTTTAGAACTGAGGTTTGATTTAAATTTCCTTTTTTTTTTTTTTTTTTTTTTTTTTTAGTACATTTTATCTAGTGGAAAAGATTCACTGGTTCGGCTTTGGGAATTATCCACAAATCGTTGTCTTATTATTTACACTGGAGCTGGCTCCACAGGGAAAATGGAACATCGCAGTCAAACCGTGTTTAATCACACTGAAGATTATGGTAAGTTCATAAATTTGATCCGTAGGAATAAAATTCTTCAAATTAAAGAAAGTTTCATTTCTCTAAAGTTTAAAACTTATCAGGAAAAAAAATCTTTTTATATACACACACACACACACAATGTGAAATCATTAGAAAAAAAGTTTCTAAATCCTACAAATATCCAAAAGTAATACCTCCAATTTTATTTCAACATCAGAAGCAAATTTTTTGGTAGTAGCTGTTGAATCTTCCCACTAATAACCCATAAAACTTTCTCTCTCTTTTTTTTATTTTTGTATCCTTGTTACGCATAACAACTCGTTAGTCTGGCATCCAACATGAAAGTGCATAAGGTATGTCATGGAAAAAATTGAACCCAATGGCATTCATTGACACTTGCTGATTGTTTATGGAGACCAAAACGGTGGATGTGAGCACAGGAGATAGGTAATACACTACAGCATTGTTGTGAAAAAATAGGTAACTGACTATTTATATAAGCCTGCAACGGAACTTTCTTATTTCCAACCAAGTGGCACTTGTTCCCAAAAGTTTCATTTATTTTATTCTCTTTTGATCAGTGGGTATCCACTTTGAAGAACTTATGTCACAGATTTTACTGCTGATCATAAAAACACCAGACACTTCAGATAAAATCATTTAGAGGCTAACTTGACTTTGTGTCTTCCCATTTTGTTACATTGCTAAGTTTTTTGATAAAATCAAATCTAATCACTTTCTAAGAGTAACAAGTAATTTTCAACCTTGGAGATGGAAGAGTAAATTTTTAAAGGAATATGGAAATCTTATGCTGAGGAGAAAAATGAAATGATACTCCTGTTTATATTTTTTGTGTCAAGTTCATCCAAACTTGATCTACTAAGATTTTTCTTCCCATTTGACAAGAACTGCACCACTTTTGGATGAATTTTTTCTTTCACTAATAGTTTTTTTGCAGTGGGGAAAAATATTTGATAACCAAACAATAGATTTTTCAATTTTTCATATTAAATTAATTTTAACAAAACTTTGGCACTCATTCTATAATGTTGTGTAAGAAATGGATTGTCAGTAAATAAGGAAATGGCTATTATACATCTAATTTAATCTAACTACAGTCATTTCATTAAACAATTTCAAATCACTATAGCTACTTTAAATAATGATGGTAATAATGATAATAATAATAATAATGCCTCCTTGAAGTAGACTTTGTTTTTATTTCATGTGGAGATTTGTAGTCTTTATAAAACAAAAACATTGAAATGCATTTCTGAAAAATTGAAATTTTCCTGTTGAATATTTTGATCATGTCAATCAAAACTTCTTTTTTCTTCTGCTTTTTGTTATTCCAGTATTATTTCCTGATGAAAAAACTACCAGTTTGTGTTGTTGGGATTCTCGTAATGCTGAAAGACAAAGATTATTATCCCTTGGTAAGAGAACAATTTTTTTTTTTTTAAACAAAATTAAGACAAATTATCAACTTGTAAAGTTGTCATTTTTCACTGATTTTTTTTTTTTCTTAATTGCTTTTTATTTCAATTTTCTCAACAAAATGCTCCTTCTGATTATTTTCCCATCCCTTCAGACCTTTTTCTTCAACAAAATTCTCCTAACTGTTAAAGTCGTGTGAAATCACTTCTTATCCATTTCTTTGTTTTGATTTAAAAGTATCTCTGAATAAAACTGACATTTACACTTAGACGTTTCAAATGAAAAGCAACCAGGCGTCTTTCTCTCGATGAAACCAAAAATTGTGCAATATGATCCTCTTGGGTTTTTCTGTCTTTCTTTACAAGGTTTGGGAATGGTTGTGCCAAATTTTACCTTTAATCTACCCAATAGTCTTGATTTCTATACAATCTTCTTCATTGAAGGCATTTTTCTCACTACTCACCTGGTGCTGTGGGGGTGTCTCACTTTTTCGGTTGATCTTCCCCATCATCCATGTTGTATTCAAATTTTTGGTCTGACAAAGTCTTAGGTGAAGCTAGTTGAAATGTCCTCGGGAGAAAAGTCATAAGAAAAATAAAAGGTGAATTTTAGGTCAAACAACCAATGCTGACCAATTTTATTTGTTTGGGGTTTCAGTCACCAGTTTCACCCTCCCCAATTCTCTAGTCTAACTATGGCTGCTTGGGTAGTAGATGTCAACATTATTCATAACATATTACAAAAACAATAGCAGTTGCTCCAAACTGATGACTAGTAGTTTGTTCAACAATTCAATCATGCAACTTTGGTCTCATGCCTGCAGATAGTTTCTAACATTTTCTCTCTCACTAGAGAAACGTTATATCAATTTGAAGCATCTTCCCTGATAACCAGACTTCTTATATTGTTGTATCCTAGCATGGTTAGATTGTTGTTAATTTATTTTCAAAATCCTCCAATTTATTATTTTTCCAAGTTCCTCCAAATTTGGCTTGTTCTGTCCAGGTTGCCGATTGGCTAGAAAACCTCTTTCCACCACTCTTGTAGTCCAGTATGACTGCACCATAAGACCAATGAGATTTCCTTAACCAATTAATATTGTCTGGTCTAATAATTTTCATCTGCACAATTTCAAATCTCAACTGATTTCTATTTTTCTCAAGAATTATCTATTCATTTCATGAGGGGGGGGGGGTAATTACTATTCACCAAAATAGCAATCATTTTGTTCAGCTTTTATCTATCTCCTCTTGACTGATGGTCACTTCATTTCTCCGACCCACTTAAAAAAAAGTTTAACTTCTGTTCCCTTTAGATTGACATGTTTTTTTGTTCAAAGTTCCTCATGGCTTCTTGTCAACATTTTAACTTATATTCAAATCTCACTTTCTCCAGGCTTTGAGTTAATAGAAAATCCCTATAGAGGAGATATATATATATATATATATATATATTCCAGTTTACTTTAGTATACTTATAAAATCAAACTTGAGTGATGATGCATTTCTGCACCTTTTCTGTCCACTTGTGTTCCAGCAACTGGTAAGGGGGACCAGCTGGATCGCTAACAAAATTTTATGCTTCTCAATTCAAAGGTGGGCAGGAGACAGGATTCCTGAAAAATCCTGCTCATTAAATTGACTTAAAGGGGGGGGGATCTATTCATCTCCTAAGAATGTGTGAGAAATTGCTACACTTGTAAAATCCCTGCTAATATCTGTTATACTATTTACTTTTTGTAAATTTCATTTTGGAATTACTCCAGTCATAATTTAAAGTGACATTTAAAATTTTGGCTGTTGTACAAAATCCAAGCCGACTTTAGGGGCCTGGCTGATTCAGTACTGAATGAAGAATTAAAACAAAAACAGCTTTATTTAGGTTAGAATATTCTCACTCGATTGGAGATAACTAGTATTATGTTCTGCTAAACTAAAGAACATTTACTCTCCTGCTTGACACAAGGCTTGAACTCTCAATCTTATCCATTAATCTAGAAATTGAACATTTGTTTGTTTGTTGTTTTACAAAATATTCAACTCTGAAGATCTAAAAAGCAAGGATCAATAACTATGAGCAGATGTTATGACTAAACATTTTTCAAGGAGAGTACAGCAGTGAAAGGTTTTAGATTTAGGCCTCCTCGGTCACTTTCATGCTGGAAATTTTAACTGTGTTCTGTAGTTTTTTGAAAACTTTAAAATCTTTTACAAACTGACAAAAAAAAAAAAAAAAAAAGTTAGCATTATGCTGTAAATATTGGACAATGAATCTAGTTTTAAGTTGTGTGTTGACATTTTCAGCCGAGACATTAGGAAAGATCTTTTCTCTTATGAAATCAATAACAGATTTCTCTCACTTAGAAAAAGCAATGGCTTGAATTTAGTCTCCCCACCATCTCCAATAAATTAAAAAAAAAAAAAATTATTTGAACGTCCTCATTAAAGGTAAATGAAAGCAGTCAAGTCAGCAAAATTCATTTTTGTGGGTTGGGGGATGCCTGTAGCGTTGTTGATCTCAAGTGTCACCCTCACTACAGGAGGAAAGATGCCGAGCCCCCCCCCACTTAAATTGCAGAAAATTTTCATAGCACCAAACAACTGATCATGTCTCATGCAGTTTTTGTTTATTTTCTCAGGTCATAATAACGTCGTTCGAACAATTGTCCATTCGCCAACGGGCCCAGCATTCCTGACATGCAGCGATGATTTTCGTGCTCGGTTCTGGTATCGGAAAGCAAACAGTGACTGAAGAAAAAGGAAAATTCTACTTTCCTTTCTCAATAGAGTACCATTCTTTAAGACTCTACTACCATTTCAGAGGCTGGTGCCAGGCAATCAGACCTTTTTGGGTTTTTTCTTTTTTAGACTAATCACGAACTCAAGATATTTCATTTTTATATCAGTGAATCTATTTTCACACTCATTTAATTCTGTTTTTCACCAAGATAACTTGTATCTTTCTTTCTCAATGCAAAAAGATTGGAAGGGTGGGGGTGGCTAATGAAAAAAAAATATCTTCAGCATGCTTGCAATGTATTTTGGTTTTACTACAAAATACATTAGCATTCTTCCCAGAAATACAAAAATAAATAAGTTCAGTTTTATTAAATTGAACTCAAACTTTTCTTTTTGCATTCATTACTGTCTTTGCTTTGGCTAATGTTTTCTTTTTAAATTAATGTTTATCTTGGGGTGTGTTGTTGTTGGTTGTCAAGGAGAAAACGTCTTCCTCATTTGGATGAATGAGAAGAGAAAAACTGATATTCTGCATTTCTATTATTTTCTATTTGGCCATAAGATTTATTGATTGAGTTTAGGGACAAAGAGAGCAGCTATCTAGGCACCCATGAATTTGTTATAAGAAAATATAGTTAATGATGAAGAATAGCCTACTATGATATGAGCTTTGCTTCTTGGTTGGGCTGCGAAAACTTTCAGCATTCTATTATTATGACTAAACAATGGATCCCGTTCACTGACTGGAAGAAATAACACCCATCTTGTGTATTTTTTTTTTATTCTCAAGTGTACACAAAAACTGGAGGAAAGGTCTGTTAGTTAGAAAGAGTAAATCTGGTTTCCATTTCATTTGGTTGTCTATTCAGGAATTCACCTTTTACAGGTCTTTGGGACAACATCAGTGTTTTTCCACACCCTTCAACAAATCATCACAACAGGTGGTTTGTAATTAATGTATATACTCCGATTGCTACATTTTGAAAATTTTGTGTATAGTCTGACCCCCTAGCTCATCTATTTCTGTCTATATTTCTCAGCAAAAAATCCCAATGTAATTTGGCCCAAAGAGCTGTGAGTTCAATACCTGACCACAGCTGACGGAACAAAAACTTGGAGAGTTAGATTACTAAAGTGAAGTAACTGATACAGACGCGAGAGAGAGAAAAAAAGAAGGCATGACACGGCACATAGAACAATCTACTCCCATGGACTAAAAGGGTTCAGTCAGTTTGAAATTCCAATGTATATCACTTGAAGAAGGTCAAAGGTAGCAAATATGGCCCCTATCTTGTGTAAAGAAAGAAAACAAAAATACTCTAGTATAGACAGTTCTCTCTGCTATTCTAACTGTGACTGTTTATATAAATCTATGAGAACTTTCTCACATTCAGGGAAAAGTTTCATTTGGCTAGTTTTCATTTATCCATTTGCAGATGGATAAAATTATTTAGGACCCAGAAAATCAAGTGGAGCCCTAATAAGTTTCCAGAAAGTACCCAGTTATTTTGAATATCTTCATAACATTGACAACTAATCAAGAGAGTTTTACTGCACATGTGTGAATGCTCTCCCAGTGGGTTACTCAATCAGCAATGAATGTCACTGATAGTTTTGCTTTGTAATCTAGATAAATGATTCAATGAAGAACATTCCAGATAATATTTTGCTACCAACAATAGACTTGGCCGAGATTCTATTGAAAGCGCAATATGTTCTGATAAAAAAAACATCTTTAAACAGCAGACCTGACAAATGTGAGGGTTGCAGTAAATAAAAGGTTTTTAATTGCCAGGAAAGCATTTTTCATAGACTCTTAATAGGTGCAGTGTTCTTGTTGGGGTCCCTCCCTTATGTCCAACAGATTTTTATTGGGATTCTCCCTCCTTGAGCTGCTGTGTGCGGTGACTAACACTCCAGAACTTGTTCCTAGTGCCCAAGAATATAGCACCCCTCCCTGGTGGTGGGGTAATCTCCAAGAAGGTATGGTTACTAAATGACACCAGGACTTGTGGCAGGTGAAAAACCTGGTGACACACACACACACGACTGTTCTGTGTGTGTGTTGGGCAGAGTTTATCCCTAAACTGGAAGGTGGCACACCCAGAATGCCAAAGGATTAAGGTGCAATTTCAATCATGGACTTATTGGAACTAAGTGTCCTTTGAGCTGGGTGAGCAATTAAGAAAGCCATCAAGTTGACCTTTATGCTGGTGGCAAGCTGATGGAATGCAATAGCTTCACATATTTTCTAGTGACAGTGTATTGACCCTGGGTGGCTTGAGGAGATATGTCATGGCATCTTCTATAACAAGCTCTGATAGGGGTGTCTGTTACCCTGATGAGGCAGGCAAGATATAAAAGGCTGTTCGCATCAGCAGATCTTACAGGTCACTTCATTTTTTTGCTTGTTCTTTGTCCCATGAGCATTGGTAGGGTCATTGCATTCAGTAGTTGAGACTCACTGTCCAAAGCATCCCATCCCATCAATGACTCCAGGCACCTGATTGGGTATTTCACAGCATCTACATCCAGTGTATCAGGCTGAAGGCAAAAACAAGAGTGCAAAAAGGTGAAGATGGTGTCACCAGGTTGAGAGTTTGAGCCACATTGTCTAGAATCGTGCCGTTATGTTGCACACAACAGGTGTTGTGCAACATAAGATCACCCTTCAGTGAACTGGGTAGTCAGTCCATGAGGAGTCAAGGATTCCCATGACTGAAAACTTCCTGAAATGAGATCTGCTTGTCATGTGATGATGATGGTAACAGGCAGGTTTGAAATGGTTTGGCATGAATAGCCTTTAACAAGACCATCTGTGTTCTTTTCCAAATACCAGTTTCTCCACATCCTGGTTGTCCTGTTGGACGAAGGCATGTACTGATGGTCAGCGTCTGCACTGTTCACTTGCTGTAATATCCATATTCACGGCACATAGCTATGTGCATGTTAATTCTGTTCCTTTCATGTCCGGGAAGCCTGCAATTGTTGCACTCATTAACAGAAGCGGCATTTCTCGTTGGCTCAAATTAACAGGCTTGGTGGACTTGGCCGGTGAGGTTGCCCCTTGATAATACACACGCTCCGCTCTGCCCCCAGTGGAAATTACATGTACTAGCTGATGATAATTCTTGAAAAAACAAACTTTGTAAAGAAAAAGGAATGTTGGGAGATATGGGATCTCTTCCCACACAAAAGAAAAAAAAAAGAGAGCAAGTGCTTTTGATATGAAATATTTATTAGCCCAGCCAGTAAAACATTTGATAAACGAATGTTACATGAAATAATCAAGCAGCATTGTTAAGTTTGGGTTTTTCTTTTGTGCTTCATAAAGTCTTGGCCATTGCAATTTCAACCAGAAGAATGGAGGAAAATGTGATGGGCCCAAGAGAGAAGACAGGGTTTTCTTTGCAATTTGGGCAGTTCGGAATGCTGTGGTGATTAAGATCCATTTTCCCTGATCACACAACCACCCACCCACCCTTTCCTGGAGTGGTACTTTCAGCAGTAGTACATCAGGTTTAGATTTGTAAAGTAGTTTGTAAGTTCCAGCCTGGAAATTGGCAGCTGGACTTCTGCCGAAATGATGCTATTCCCTATTTAAAAGGATCCCACCCCCCAACTATTATTAAAATATCCCCCTCTTAAGATGGTGTTACACTCCAGGTCACTTTTTTGCACCTGAAAAATAAAATTAGAATTTAAATTAGTAACAAAAGTGATGATAGGAAAAAAAAAAAAAAGTGTCAAATTTATTTACAACACAGTATTGCCTTGTTCAATACCAGCTCTGCGTTAAGTTTCCTACAAATGAGCTTGTTAATTCACCATAAAGAGAAAGTTCATTTTAAAAGGTTTCATTACAGTAAGTTTGAAAAAAGATTAGTTGGGATGAGGATAAAAATGTAGTCTATTTGTGAGGAACAGCCAAAAAGTGTAATGTAACCAAAAACAAATTTTCATCCTCTTGTTTAAAAATCATTAAGTGATATGAACAAGCAAAACAACACGTTCTCAAACAGATCCAAATGTAATGATCAGATTTAAAGTAGGGTCATGCAGAAGAAATTCTTTTCTTTGTAAATTGGCTTAGAAAATAGAAACAATTAAAATAAAATTCAAAGTAGTTGTGAATTCAAAGAGCCAAGAAAAATGTGTGTATTGCATAGTTTAAAACTTCTGCCTGGCTTTGTGCCTATAGATTGAAATTTGATCTGCTATGAAATCTACTTGGTAAGGAGCAGGAAGCAGCCAAATTATCAGCATCAGCAGTGAGGAATCGCGGGGAGAGACAGACAAAATACAATACACTGAGATTCTAGAATCTGGCCTACTTAAAAAAAACAGCAATATTATATGAGGTAATGTCAAAGTCTTGAAGACCATTAGTAATTTGTATCTTCACTTGCAACAAAGTGAACAATTTCTAAGTACTCATTAGCAACATATCATATAGACTAATTCAAATGTTTAGATCGTCATCAGATGCATAGTCACTGTAAAATCTGTTCCAGAAAGAAAGAAAAAGAATTTTCCTGTCTATGATCATTTTTAGTTAAAAGACACTAGTGTCATTTCACAGTAGGCCAAATGGGGGGAGGGGGCAAATTCTGACAAAGGCAAAAGCCAAACATTAATTAATATCAACAAAGACATACACAAATTTATCAACTGAATTTATTGATCGAATACACAGGATTATGAATAAAGTTATTTGTAGGTTAAGAGGAAGAGAGTTAGAAAACTGTTTCTAATTAAAAAAAAAAATAATGGTCTAAACTTCAAAATACTAGAAAAGACCAAAGGACTTTGATTATTAAATATTTTTGTTCCTTTTTAGAACCTTCAAAATTTTGGTTAAAATTTTTTATTTTTCTTGTATCAGCATGAGACAATTACTGTAGGAAATTTTAGCTTGGGGGGGGGGGGGAGCAGTCAACAAACATTGATTTGGAAATTATTCACAAATGAAAGGTTTCTTTAGAAAATCTTAAAAAAAAATTCTTCAACTGTTACTCTCCCCTTAATTTTATGAAATTTCAAGAAATTCATTTTTATTCTGCTTAATGTTTATATTAATTATATGCAGAACTTAAGAATGGAGAACTTTTTTTTTTTTTTGTAAAACATGACCCACAGTTACCAAAAATCTGCTCTGCATCAAAATAAAAAAAATGCAATAAAGCTAAGACCTTAATTAGAAAAGCTGTTAATTGCTTTAAATGAATAGAGTCTTAAAAACTTATTTCAACAAATGAATTTTTACAAAATTTTTTTTCTTTTTTTTTTTCGATTTTATTTAGAATGATTTATAAAATTTTAAATCTTAAAATTCTGTATCAATTTGTACTGGTTAGGTGATATTTTTTTTATAGAATAAAAACTATATTTCTTAATCATAAATGGAAGAGCTTAATACAATTCAGTGACCACCAGTATTTAAAAAATTATTTTTGAATATGTGTGTATGTATATAAATAGGCAGTTTTTTGTAAAAACAGACATTCATACATGACATCATCAAAACATAGCAGCAGTAATTAGAGTAAGTTTAAAGCCAAAGTACCTAAAATTTAATAAAACAGATTATGGAGAATATTTTCCAAAATTATAAAAAGGTACTCGGGTTATATTCCTCAAATAATTTTTACAGATATATCGATTGTAGGAAAAAAATTAAACTTCTGGCTGTCAATATCTACTCAAAACACCTAACATGGTGATAAAAAAAAAGCATTTCTGTGCTATTTTAAACTAAAAGTAATATTCATTTCAAATAATGAACTTCAATTAGCGATTTAAAAAAAAAAAACAACTTGTCAAAGTATTTTGCTGATTGGAGATATTAAATTTAATCTAAAATAAAAGCATAAGGAATGATTTTTCATTTTTAAAAATTAATTTTAAACTTTTGGTATCACATTTCTTTAGTAGGAGTGCCTCGCACACAAATAAAGACAAGTCCTGGAAACCCTTGACAAAAGTTATTTACTATTTGATGCAGAGAAATTTTCATGGCTTCCCCTTTTCCTAACCTCTGTGCATTATGTATATATCCATATATTGATTTAAATATTACATGTAGATATCAAACTAAATTTGGTATCTGTCATTAAGAAAATAAAATCCTTTTGCATTAATGCCCAAACCAGCCCTCCTCTTGGACCCACTTTGTTCCTGGTATTCAATAATGACCTTCCTGATGTGATCAGTTCTCAAGTCTGTATCTCTGCTGAGGACACGTACTCACTTGGATCTTAATGGTAAGTCTGATCTGTTCAATAAAGCCAATCTCAAAAATGACCTACAATCTGTTAACTTGGGCACGAAACGGCTTGTTAATTTTAACACCTATAAAAACAAAACTGCTCTCCCTTAAATCATTTGAGAACATGTTTTGCCTTTGATCAGCATGGCTGATGCTAGCCTCCAGCAGAGTGACTCATTGCATCTTCTCAGTCTGTTTTTCCACAAACATGTGAAGTGTAACAATTCTATCAAATCTACTGCTAGGTCTTCTGCCAGGAAAGTTGCCATGCTGGACAATTTTTCTCACCAGAATCTATTTTGCACTTTTCAGAGTCTAGCATTCATCCATACATTGAATATTACTGCCACATCTGGTTTGGATTTTCTATATAGCAGAAACACCAAAGAAGAATGTGCAATTTTTATTGGTCCTGACCTGGCATCTCGGCTTCAGTTACTTTCCCATGATTCCCTCTGCCTTTACTATAAATATTTTCATGTCAATTGTTCTGATGAGCTGGCCTCTTTCCTACATTACTTTACGAATTTAAGCATAGTACTAGACTGGCGGTTTGGTCTCAATTTCACTTTTGAAATGGCTAACCCTAATCTCTATGCTAATAGTTTGTCACACTTATAGTCAGTGGAAATCTGGCTTCTTTCTGTCAACTACAATCTTCAAAATTTAAATGCAACATCAAGTTGCACTTTTATCTCCTGGAATCTTGTTCTTTTATAAACCTCTCAATGTTTTCTTCATGTTTTTTCTTCTTTCACTCTCTGTAAACCCTTGAATCTTAGTGGTTTTATTGCCTTGCTTGGAGTGAAATGATCAGGAGAAAACAAAAAGGAAACGCTATTTTGTCTACCTGACCATGAAAGGTTTTATTCTTTAGACCCCAATGAATTTGATCCTCACTGGGTGACCCTATTCACAAACTAAATGTGTTACTTCCCCATTATGTTTAGTAAGGACATGGCAAATCAGCTGGGTATCTTCTCTATATTGATAGATTTTCTGAACGTTAATCAGGTGGAGAACGGAATGCAACAGACTGATAGCTTCCAAAATGCTCACCAAATCAGTGTCACTGTCATAATTCACAAAGTTAGAACAATTAGCATATTTTTTATTCTGTCATCAAACTATTTTTTGTCTATCCAAAATACTTTTCTTGATGAGAAAAGACTATTTTCAACACACACACACACACACATATATATATATATATATATATATATATATATATATATATATATACATATTACATCACGACACAAAAACTTGTTTTGGAACTTTAAATTTGTTCCATTATCGAGTGATGTTAGGTAACTTTTGATAAAAATGATTTACTTTTGAAAACAGAATGGTATTTTATTGAAGAGTTTTAGAAGGAAGGGGGAAGTAGCATATTATTAAATTTCCTAAAAATAATGATCTATTAAATCAGTGGAATGAACTGTAATACGTAGGCATTGTATAATGTTTATGTTAAAATATAGTTAATCGAATTTTACATTTTAAAAAATAAATAAATAAATCAAAAAAAAAAAAATCTATGTATTACAATTATATATATACATTATTTTATTATATATAAATGGTATGTATATTTAATTCATTGATTTTTAATTTTAATATTGCCATGTCTTATGGCCCATTGAATTATAAGTATTGTATTTTAGGATCAAAATAATATATATATATATAAAAATGATTTAATTATACTAGTAGGACTCTTTAAGATTGTTCTAAAGTATATACAAAGATAATAATAAAAATATCCTAAACTTAACATTGTTAGATACATATATATGTCTCTGATTATTTCATTCTATCTTAAAATTATATTTCTTAACCAGAAGTATGGTAACATGTCTAAAAATGACAGTTCATCTAGACAATATATGAATAACAAACACACCCCCAAACCTCAATGTATATTTTTCACTATTCTGCTTTAGCTTAGACCTGTCTCTTGATTGGTCAAACAGGACATACCCACAGAATATTAAAATCTTGTTTCACCCCCCCCACACACACACACTCTTCAATAAAATACCATTCTGTTCTCAAAAATCATTTTCATCAAAATTTACCTAACATCACTTGATAATGGAACAAATTTAAAAGTTCTAAAACAGAAATTTCCGTAAAACATTTTAATAAAAATATTATGTTCTATGGTGTATCAAGCAATTAAAAAAAAAAGAAAAAAAAAAAAAAAAAGAGTAAATGCTAAAGAAGTGGATTCTTAATCTGACTGTTCTTTCTCTTTATTTGGGTAGATAGAGGGAGATAGAGATAGAGATAGAGATAGAGATGGAGATGGAGGGAGATAGAGATAGAGATAGAGATGGAGGGAGATGGAGATGGAGGGAGATAGAGATGGAGATGGAGGGAGATGGAGATGGAGGGAGATGGAGATGGAGGGAGATGGAGGGAGATGGAGATGGAGGGAGATGGAGGGAGATGGAGATGGAGGGAGATGGAGAGAGAGGGAGATGGAGAGAGAGGGAGATGGAGAGAGAGGGAGATGGAGAGAGAGGGAGATGGAGAGAGAGGGAGATGGAGATGGAGGGAGAGATATTAGTTTCATACAAGTTCATATGTTTGTACTGCAACAAGGTGTAAGATCTTAAGAGTACACTCTTGTTTTTAGCTCAATGTCTTAGAACTTTGCAAACCATTTGCAATACATGCTTTCGCACAGACAGCATTACTGCTTCAGTAATTCATTACTGAATTTCTGCTGCACTTTCCTACCCCCCCCATTAAACCTGGTTCTGAAGTTAGATTTTATTATTGACCTTTTAACTATTGACCTGCAGATAAAAGGAGTCAAACACCAAACAGGTTTTTGCATCCTCCCACCCCAGTACATATCATCATATTCAGTTCTGAAGAGATTATTACCTGCA